>CM035170.1:117495304-117838287 GCA_020205615.1 Panax quinquefolius
ATTGTCACATTAAAATTTTTCTCCATCTATATCCACATAAAATCAATATTTTTCTCATCATATGAATCAATAATTAATTATTCACAAATAATATTATGTAATCACAATATCGACAACCGTGCGCTTCCTCAGAAAGAGGGGCTTTCCAATAAGAATTTCTCCTCATCTGGCGCAAGCAATTAGGTGACCAAACCTCTCCTTAGATGTAACTTTCTAGACATCGCCAATAATGTTATCTAATAATATTATTCAGATAATATGAATTATTGCTTCGATAATGAAAAAAATATGTGTAATGACAATTATCAAACAACAAAGAATATAAAATATCAACGCAAAGAATTATCGAATCAATAAAATAAAATATCGAATAAAGAATTATCATCAGAACCATTATCGAAAGTAGTGCCTTCACGTAAGAATCAATAATTGGTGCAATACTGTGTGCTACCGTGTTTTAACCAATTTAGTATTTTAACAAAGATAATCTCAGAATAACTACTACCGTTATTTTTAACCAACTTATATTTGTCGCTTTCTTCATCCAATCGCTCACATGGGGCCCACACATGGTCAAGGCGTCATTGCATTTAATATTCCCCGACAAAGCATTTAATATTCCACCACCAAACTAATATTCCCCGACAACAATGAATATTTTATAACCACTTGCTTATTTTGAAATATTTCATGATTTTACCCCTAACTATCCACATTAATCACATCAACCCTTACTATTTCAAAATAATAAATAGAGAAAATTAAATTTCATTAATAATAAGTTGGGGTCTATTTGTTTCTTTGTATACTTTAAATGTATATTTTTCACGATGTTTTTATATTGATGGTTATTTATTAAATCGTTACCTTCAAACCGCTTCTGATTAATGATTGGATCTTTAAGTACATATTGATGTTTTTATATTGTTTTGTTTTTGATTTGTAAAATGCATGATAAAAATATGTTTTATGTTATGGATACTAAGTAAATATATGTTCTTGTTTGATTTGTTCTAACTGGATTTGGGTAGTATATAATGTTGACTTGTTTATTGATGTAATATTACCATGGTTACTACATAATATTATTGATGTTTTATATCTTGATGTTTTTTTATATTGATGGTTCTTGATTAACTACATTGGTTACTTTACCATAGTTACACCTGTTAGTCTTTAATTTGTAATTAAAAGTCATTCTTTAATTTGTAACAAAGATTGATTGTTTTGGTTGTAAAATGAATGTAAAAATATTTTTTATAATCTTGGCTACTAATTACATATATCTTCGTTCTTGTATAATATGTATTTAGATCTTTGTAAGGTGTTTATTTGGTTACTCTATAATGTTATTGAGTTTTATAATTGTTTCTTTTATATTGGTGGTTACTTATTGACTACATTGGTTACCTTCATACAAACCGTTAATCGATTATATATATTGGTTGTTGTATACTATTTAATTGATTACAGTATAATGTTTATTTGGTTGCAGTGACAATTTGGCAATTTTTGTCAAGTTTGAAGTGTCAGATTTTGGCGTTTTCGGAGCCTAATTTCATTAGAAATGGGTCAACGATCAAAAGTCACAAGCGTTGCTGGTGAATTGCAGGGTTTTTTGGCCAAATTCTAACATTTAGGCCTTCAAAATTGCATGTAAAAATGTGATTTATTTTACAGTTCTTTGAGATTATGTAATTTAGTTCTTCGCTCAATATTGATTTGGTTACTTTACAATGTTTATTCAGTTGTTAGACAATGGAGACTGTCAGTAACCAATACAACAAATTTAATTGTTTACAGGAATATATAATTGTTTACTGTTAGTAACCATTGATTTTTGTCCTGATACAAGCTTGTAACTATCTGGTTACTAATAACAGTAACCATAATGTAACATAATAAAACAGTAACCACATAATTATATGATAGTAACCAGAACAGGTTTTAATGGTAACCAGAACAGAAACATAATGTAATGAAACCCAATTTAGGCAATCCATGTATACTAAATAATTACATATTAATCAGAATAAAAAATAAAAGTAACCAAAATCCCACATTGAGGGCACAATAATAGTAGCCAAACCATAAGGTATGAAAGAACTCAAAACATAATAACGAAGTAACCAAATAGTTATATAAAAGTTACCAGAACATGTTTTAATGGTAACCAAAACAGAAACAACATGTATATCCAACCCAGTTTAGGCAACCCATGTATACTCTCACATGTACATTTAACACTTGATATATGTCCTGATACAAGCTTGTAACTATCTGGTTACTACCAAAAAATAAAATGGTTACCCTTCTATGCATGTTTGGTTACCAACTGCACCTTTCAAACAATGTATCTAACACAACTTAGAAGTAACAAATACGAACCAACAAACAATGTCAAATCACTGGTAATATAATCAAATATGTAATCTCATTTACATAAGTTCCAATAAACATTACATACTCACTAACCATAACAAATGGCTATGGATATCCAACAAAACCAAAGTATGAAACACAATTCAAATTGACAGTACAACGACAACCGAACTAATCAAAATCTGGTACAAATCTTCGTGAAAATTCTCCAAAGTTGTTAAAAGCCAATCGTGGAGGCGATCTCGTCACGGAGAGAAATCTCTAGTTCAATGTCACACCAATATATAACTTTTTCAGTGAATTTTCTGTTGCATTCCTCATAGTAAAGATCTCATAACTGCAAATAAACAAAATCAGATTTATATAGTCATTAGTAACCATATATAAACAATATTTATATCATAAACAGCTACGTAGTGACCAACAAATAAGAGCATACTAACCAAAAATATAATATAACAATTACACAGTAGCCAAAAAGTTATATTATATAATCTAATGGTAACCAAAATATAAACAACATGTAGTACAAACCATTTTATGTAGTAAACAAACAGTTATATATAATATTAACCAAAACATAATTTAAAGGTCACCAAAACAAAAATATGTATACCAAAAAATATACTAAAGAAGTAACCAAACAGTTATATGATAGTAACCAAACCATGTTTTAAAAGTAACCAACACATAAACAACATGTATACCAAAACCAGTTTAGTCAACCAATGTCTACTAAGCAAATACATTGTAACCAAAACAACATATAAAAAGTAACCAAAATCCCAATTGAGGAAAAAAGAATAGTATCCAAATCATAAGCTAACAGTAACAAAAAATATACTCATTTAGTAACCAAACAGTTATATGTTAGTAACCAAAATATATATTAATGGTAACCAATACATAAACAACATATCGACCAAAACGCTTTAGTCCACCCATATATACTAAGCAAATACATGGTAACGAACAACAACAAAAAAAAAGTAACCAAATATTTATATGATAGTAACAAAACATGTTTTAATGGTAACAATACATAAACAACATGTACACCAAAACCGGTTTAGTCAACCATGTATACTAAGCAAATACATGGTAATTATAATCATGGACGCCCCAAAATAGGTCCAATCCATCCAACCTATTCCGAGTCGCCAAATACATGGTATGTAAAATAACTACAACTTCATTATCACAATTTTTGTGCAAAATACAACAATACATATGTGAGTTTTAATACCAATTGTGACTCATGTCCCAACTATGGACAAAGACCTCACATTGATACATTACATAAAAGTACAAATAATAAGCTGTTTTAGAAATTAAAATCCTTGGAAAGTGCTCAAGAAAACCTTCGTACATGGGAGGCCATGTGTCTAGGTTATAATAGATATCATATGCCCACAGAATTATCCTTGGTTGACCTAATAGACCCCAAAGAAAAACGAGAAGATTACTATCATGTTCTTTCTAGTGGTGAGTCTTCTCTTGACATATAATTATCTCTGTTGTCTTCAGATGAAAATTATATTTCAAATAAACTCCAAGATCATATAGGTAGTGCTCGTAGATATACTCAGCAAGTGGATGTGCACAACCTTGTCTTATGATAACACGAGTTTGTATGTCATTAGACATCTTGTATGATAGTGACAAAACACCCTTCCAAAGTTGGGTTCGCCCCACCCTATTTGAATCACCAAATATAACTATTAAATGATGTATAAAATACAACACACTAAAGTCCTCAATAAAATTATTTCCATACTCTTTAGGGAGAACCTCAACAACTATAGACCACCGTTCTATTCCCTTGTTATCCCCATTTCAACCCAACTACACTCTTATTACACGAAAGGAATTGTGAAGCAAAAGGGTGAGCACAAATAGCCCAGTAAAGAATATCATGACTAAAGATAATTAAATTATCAATAGCCTTCATCAATAATAAATTAGAGATTTAGAACATATGGTAGATGATAAAACTTTTCAACCATAGTTTAAATGAACGAAGCAATCCATTAAAAGAGTCGAATAGACTATAAAGTCTATTGTCTTCTCCACGTTAAAAGTCCACCAACAATGTTTTATCCCAGTAACATCAATCAGCGGTTCCTTTCCACAATCATATGAATAACTCATAATCATAATTGTGATTCTAAATTCCTCTTCTCATCCGGGACGAAGATAATTATCATCTTTGTCTTTACCGAAACATCAAATATCATGGTTATACCAAATCACGGTTCTGCTCATAATCATACTAATAAATTCATCTTTGCATCACGGGCCAAAGATATTCATCAACAGATTCATCTTTACACTACTGTGCTAAAGATATTCAACAATAGGTCATCTTTGCATTACTAACCAAAGATATTCATCAATAATTCATCTTTGCACTACAAAGCAAAGATATTCAACAAAAAGTCATCTTTGCATTACTGAGCAAAAGATATTCATCAATAATTCATCTTTGCACTACAAAGTTAAGATATTCATCAACAAGTCATCTTTTGCATTACGAGCCAAAGATATTCATATATCAAAGAAATTCATAATCATTTCGAAGTTATATAACAATAATTATAACCGTGTTGATCAATTCACCTTTGCACTTAAGCTAAAAATATTCAATTGTAAATTCAATGGTCATGATCATACCAGTCAACAATTCAACTTTTGCACCATCGCCAAAGAGAACCTATAGTCACGATCATACCAATAATCTACTCATCTTTACACTCAAGTCAAAGAGAAATATCATCATTAGGGTTATAAGAATGTTATATAAAATTAATATAATCAAAACATGATTTTAATTTCAAGAGTAGTATTCATAAATCAACGATAATTTGGTCAGAGAAGAAACCAATTTGTCGTGAATAGTACTTCGTATTCGCATAAGACCGTATAGTATCGCGTAAGTAACTCTCGAATAACTAAAAAGATAAAGTTTCATAATAAAATCCATATCAATATTTATAACACCTTAATCCAAATGTTATAAAATCACTTAATAATATCAAAATCTTAATATTCTTAATATTACAACAATATTTAATAATTTCTAAAACTTATAAACAATTTAATTAAATTGTTTACACTTTACTAATTAATGCATTTAATCATCATAAAATGCCAAACTCATAAGATTTCATCACCAATAACCAAAACCCTCATCAAAAATCTGCATATACCTCATATATGATTCTCAAGCCATAAAATCATATTTTCCAATTTTCTTACTTCACATAACATATTTAATTCATTTACTCATAACTAGAACATTTTCATGAAAAATACCAAATCAGTTCCAAAAATATTGCTTTTCTGGGATTTAGCATAACATAGTCCCATATTTAACATATATTTTTCTCGAAATTTTAAAAATTCATTTACTATTTTTCATATGGCCAAGACCACCGAATATTTAAATATTTATCATAAATTATACTTTTATCCAAAAATTCTGAAATTTACACGGTATACTGATATTATATAGATATACTCCCAATAAAAATTTCTTCAATTTTGGAGTTAATCACAAGGAGTTATAAGCGGTTACTTTTAAAATAGTTTTTTCTCATAAAATCCATAACTCCTAATTTATACATCCAAAAATCGCCATTTTTGGACACAATCTACAAAACTAATCAAAATATCATTTCAAATTTTTCCAGAATTTTTGAAGGTTCAAAAAAATTTCGAAACTAAAAAACATAATAACCCTTAAAATCTCTTACTATCCTTTACCTCAAAAAAAGAAAGATCTTTGGAATGTCGGATATAATGAAACTAACTTGCACCGTATAGCAACACTCAAGATATCTAAATACTCACAAAAATACGCTTGATAATATAGAAAGAGAAAACTTCAGTTTCTGGTGTGATTTTCAATTATAACCTAAGCACCCTATTTATAATAAAATGCTTAAAACACCAAAGTAGAAAATTTAAGAAATTAATATTATTTATTTTTTCCACATCTTCCTACGCATCCAAGCATCTGAATTCAGTCTCTATCACATGTTAAAGATGCCCACCAAACACAAAAAATGTTTTTCTTATTTAAATTATTTTAAACTTCCAAAAATCAATTATTTCGGAGCTTCGGAACTTCAATAATTCATAATAAATAGCCCTTTTAGCAAAAAATTTCGAATCCCATGAGTTTTAATAGGAAATTCAATTCTCTACAACTTTGCAGAAGAAAGTTTTTCCAAATTCCAAAATGTAAATTGGATAGAAATCCACAAACGGACGATTTTACAGTCTATAATCAAATTTCAGTCAAGAAATGGGGTCCACCGACATGTTTAACATGTTTTAAACATTTATTGTAAAGATATTCATCAGTTGGTCATGTTCATCTAAACACCTGTTCATCTTTGCACTACGGGCCAAAGATATTCATCAGAAATCATTCATCTTTGCACTACAGGCCAAGGATATTCAATAATATCATCATTTAAGACTGAGGATGATGAAAAATATTTTTAAAGAAACGAATCCAGTGAAACAAAATGACAAGGATTAAGGATTAAGGATTCGTACTTTGTTTTATCCATGTCCAAAAATACCTCAAAAATAATCATAGTGGTGCAAAATTCAAAAATGATCAAAACATGGATACAATCAAATCTAGTATCCAGAATAGATATTTTGGACGAAAAGGAAAATTTTCATTTTTGATGAATAAGTGTCGATTCGTGAATAAATCAGATATCGTGAATAATAATGTCGATATCGTGAATAGTAAAATCTACACTAAAAGTTCCAAATTTGATTAAAAGTTCAGATCAATACTTGAGATCACGATATTAGAATAAATAATATCATTAAAAAATAATATTCTTTACCTCGAAAGATCAAGACTTCTAAATTTGAAACAAGAATATAAGGCTATGACTTGAACTTCAGACCAGTATAGCAATACTCAAAGTATACTCAAAATACTCACAAGAATACGCCGATAATATAGAGAAAACTTCGATTTCGGTGTGATTTTCAATTCTAACCCAAGACCCTATTTATAGGAAAACGCTTAGAAACCAAAAGTAGAAAATTTAATATAATAATAATATATATATACAAATTTGTCTATGCACCTAGAACCACACAATTCAAAGAACTTGCGTATGTTTAATGAGGCTAACCAAACACAAAACGTATTTGTAAATTAAAACAATTAAAACTTCCAAAATCAATTATTCTCGAGCTTTGAACTTAAATAATTCATAATAAATAGCTCTTTTATCGAAAAATTTGAAACACGCGACTTGCCATAGGAAATTCCATTATCTACAACTTTGCAGATGGAAGTTTTTCCAAATTCCAAAAAGAAATTGGCCAAATTCACAAGCGGACGATTTTACAAAGTTATAATCAAATTTCACCAATAAATGGGGTCCACAGACATGTTTAACATGTTTTAAACATTTATTGCAACAAAAATACTCTTCCTCCTCAGATACTCATATATCCCACATTCGTTGTAAAAATATCACCATTATTATATTATTAAAATATAATAATATATTTAAATGAATTATTTTATCGTAAAAGATAAAATTTCAATTTTCAACAATTGTCACATTAAAAATTTTCTCCATCTATATCCACATAAAATCAATATTTTCTCATCATATGAATCAATAATTAATTATTCACAAATAATATTCTGTAATCACAATATCGATAACGAGTGCAATTCCCGGAAGAGGGGCTTTCCAATAAGAATTTCTCCATATCTGGCGCAAGTAGTAGGTGATCAAACCTCTCCTTAGACATAACTTTCTAGACATTGCCAATAATGTTATCTAATAATATTATTCAGATAATATGAATTATTGCTTCGATAATGAAAAAAATTGTGTAATGACAATTATCAAACAACAATGAATATAAAATATCAACGCAAAGAATTATTAAATCAATAAATTTTGAACAAGTAATTATCGTAACCATTATTGAGTAGTGCCTTCTTACGTAAGAATCAATAATGGTGCAATACCGTAATAATCTTGTGTGTTTTAACCATAGAGTATTTTAACGAAGATAATCTGTGAATAACTACGCAAGTTATTTTTAAACAACTTATATTTGTCGCTTTCTTCATCCAATCGCTTTCCGTTATGGGGCCCATAAAGATCGCGTCGTCGCATACGAATATTCCGAATAACAATGTAATATTCCACGACCAAACGAATATTCCCCTAATAATAATGAATATTTTATAACCACTTAACTTATTGAAATATTTGCGTATTTTACCCATAACTATCCACATTAATCAAATCAACCCTTACTATTTCAAAATAATAAATAGAGGAAAATAAATTTTATTTATTAATAATTTGGGGTCTTACAACCTCCCTCCTTATGAAATTTCGTCCTCGAAATTGACGTACATACCCAGTGTTTCAAAAGGTGAGGATACCTCGCTTTCATTTCCGTTTCTAATTTCGTGTCATTTCTCTATAGCATGATTCCTCCACAAAACTTTAACTTGTGGTATGACCTTTCACAAGATAGGGACATGCTCCTTCCTATCCAAGATCTTGACAGTACCTCCTCATACGTTAAGTCTTCGACTATCTCGTCAGGTTCTAACTCTATAACGTGATTCGGGTCTTTCATATATCTGTAATATGATATATGAAACACATTATAACACGTAGACATACTCGGAGGTAACGCAAGTCTATAGGCTACATTTCTACTTTCGGTCAAGAATTTGAAATGGACCAATAAATCGTGGATCGAGCTTTCTCTCTTCCCAAATTTCAGTAACTCCCTTCCATGGAGCAACTCGCAACAATACACGATCCCCTATACTAAATTCCACGTCCTTTCGATGAAGATCCGCATAACTCTTTTGTCGATCTTGTGCCGCTTCAGTATATCGTTTGTCGAATCATTTGGATCTTTTTCCGTAGTCATACGTACAAACTCGGGTCCCAACAATGTTGCTTCACCCACCTCGTCCCCAACATTTGGAGAAGCGACATTTTCGTTTATATAATGCTTGAATGGAGCCACACCTATACTTGCACGATAACCTGTTGTTGTAGGAGAATTCCACCAATGGTAAATACTTATCCCAACCGCTTCTTGAAGTTTAGGACACGAGTCTTAATAGATCTTCAAGAGTTTGAATAGTCTCTCTCGATTGTCGTCCGTTTGAGGATGTTATGCCGAACTTAATCAGTGAAATCCGTGCCCATAGCTTGTTGTAAGCTAACCCAAAATCTTGAAGTGAATCTTGGGTCACGATCCGAAACTATGGATACAGGCATGCCACGCAACCTCACAATCTCATTCACGTACATACTAAAGCAAGACGTTTAAGGAATAAGTCTCCAGATCGGCAAGAAATGAGCGGACTTGGTTAATCTATCAACAATAACCCAAATAGCATTGATGCCTTGAGAAACCGTAGGAAGACCCGTAACGAAATCCATGGTAATGTGTTCCCACTTCCATTTCGAAATCTCAAGTGGTTGTAACGGACCCTTAGGTACTAGATGATCCGCCTTTACACGTTGACAAGTTAAACACATTGAGATAAACTTTGCAATCTCTCTCTTCATATTGTTCCACCAAAATATATGTCAAGATCACGATACATTTGGTACTTCCGGGATGGATTGCAAAAGGTGTATGTGCAGCCTCCATCATAATCTTGTACTTCAAATCAGAGTCGTTAGGGACACAAAGTCTGGAGTGGACTCGAAGTATTCCTTCTTCATTAATTCTCGCTTCTGGAATAGCACCTTCTTGTACTTTCTTCTTCATACGCATCGCCTCCGGGCCGGTGGCTTGAACAACCTTAACTTTTTCTATTAAAGTTGGCTCTGTCGCAGATACTTGACATCATCGCACTCATTCCTGCATATGATCTTCTACTCAATGCGTCAGCTACCACGTTCGTTTTTCCAGGATGGTATTGAATAGTGTGGTCGTAATCTTTCAACAACTCAAGCCAACGTTGTTGCCGCATGTTGAGTTCCTTTTGCGTGAAGAAATATTTGAGGCTTTTATGGTCTGAATATATCTCCACTTTTTCCCCATATAGATAGTGCCTCCATATCTTTAGCGAAAACGATCGGGCCGCTAACTCTAGATCATGAGTAGGATAATTCCTCTCATACTCTTTAAGTTGTCGCGAGGCATAAGCTATAACTTTCCACGTTGCGCGAGAACACATCCTAACCCTTTGCGCTCGAAGCATCGGCTGAGATAACAAATCCATCATGCGTATCGGATGGTATTGTTAGAAACAGCTTAAATGAGTCTCTCTTGAGCTCTTGGAAACTCTTCTCGCATTCCTCGCTCCATATGAATTTTGTATCCTTCCGAAAGTTATTTGGGTTAATGGAGTAGCGATTCGAGAAAACCCTTCCACGAATCTCCGATAATAACCAATTTAAGCCCAAAAAGCTACGTACTTGATCACCATCGACTTGATTGCTCCAACTTTGTATTGCTTCAATCTTCACGGATCAGCAGATACTCCATGTTTCGACACCATGTGCCCAAGGAATGCTACTTCCTCGCCGTAACTCGCATTTCTTCAATTTGGCATATAGTTGGTTTTCACAAAGTCTTTGGAGTACCGAACTTCAAATGGTGCTTCATGATCTTCACGGCTTTTGAATATATGAGGATGTCATCAATAAAGACAACAACGAATTGATCTAAATATTCCTTGAATACTCGATTCATCATATCCATGAAAGCCGCAGGGAGCATTAGTCAATCCGAAAGACATGACTAAGAATTCATAATGCTCGCATCGAAGTTCTAAAGCGATCTTTGGAATATCCTCGGTTCTAATCTTGGTGATGATATCCGTAAGCTAAGATCGATCTTTGAAAAAATTGTGCCCTTGCTGAATTGGTCAAACAAGTCATCAATACGAGGTAGAGGATACATATTCTTGATGGTGACATGGTTCAATTCCCGATAGTCAATATAAAGTCGCATACTCCCGTCTTTCTTCTTTACTGAATAAAACAGAGCACCCCAAGGAGATGTACTTCAGACGAATGAAACCAATGTCCAACAATTCTCAGTAGTTGGACCTTTAACTCCACGAAGTTCAATAGAGCCATTCGATATGGGGTTTTAGAAATGGGCTTTGTACAAAGTTCAAGATCAATAAAGAATTCAACTTCACGTTCGGGGTAGATCGGAAGTTCTTCAGAAATACGTCGGAAAGTCAATAACAACATGAATATTATTCAAATTTGACGTGTCTTTATTCAAATCCATAACATGGGCTTAGAAAGCTTGACATCCGCTTTTTCAATAAGCGAATAGCTTTATGATTAGATATGATACGGTGATTGATTTTAATGGTTTAGTTGCTTGAATTGCATACAACGGGTTGGTTAGGAATATGAAAACTAACAACCTTACGAAAATAATCAATTTTGGCATGATGAGTAGTTAACCAATCAATCCCTAAAATCACATCAAAAGCAAGTATCTTTAAAGAGATAAGGTCAACAGGTAAGGTGATGGTGCCAACTTGAATCAAACAAGATTTATAAACAGTGGATGTGATGAAAGTTTCTCCTAACGGAGTTTCCACAGATAGGTCAAAGTCTTATTTCTCCGGAGTCAAGTTTAAACGTTGAGCACAAGTAGGAGAGATAAATGAATGGGTAGCACCCCAGATCAAGTAAGGTATAAACTTCGCAAGAATTTATAAATAGCTTACCCGTGATCACCTCGTTTGGGTTCCTCGCATTTTGACCAACCACAACAAACGCTTCTTCCAGAACCGATTGACTTTGACTTTTACGGGATAGTTTTGAGTCACCGTCCCCATTAAACTAGGTTTCGCTACGTGCATAATCTCGAGCGATATGTCCTTCCTTTCCACAATTATAGCATACCTTGAACTGTTGTGGGCGGTTTGGTGATATGTCCTCTTTCCCACATTTATAAGATATGGGTGGTCGTTTCTCCTCCCTTAGAACAGCTTTCACAAGACTGCTGTCTTCACATGGTCGTTGTTAAATCTCTCTTTTTAAAATCTCCTCCCCGACTCGCTTCTTCTATTTTCATGGCTATGATTACCACCAGAGTGGTTACCATTTTTGTCCATCTTTTTCTTTCTCCGCTGGTTATCGTTGTTTTGTTAACTGCTATCTCCAGTATGATCCTGATTGTGGTCCCTCGGTTGACCGTACTCGTTATCTCGCTCTAATAATTGAGCCATGTTTACAACATCTGAATAGAGAGAAAATTTATGAGAAATGATGTGACGCCCCCAAAATTAGGTATACATCACCCATCTTGGGTCGCCACTTACATGGTATGTAATTTAAATACAACTTATTAACATAAACTGCCGTGGGTAATACGACATAAACCGTGAGTTTAAATACAAATATCGCCTACTAGATATTATACAAACTCAAACAAAAAGTCCTCATTACAATTATTATCACACTATTTCACGTAATAGTGAGGACTACTAATGCTATCTTCAGGACCATCACTCGCTTCCCAGACTCGTCCCAAATTTATATTCTCATTTTCAAGAGAACGGTGAAAGAAAGGGTGAGCTCAACTAGCCCAAGAAGAAATATTATGACTAAGATAATGCGTAATAAATTATCAATAGTCTTCAACAATGTTAAACCGATAAAATACAATAGATAAACCGGTTTAAGCTGCGGTGGAATATCGCAATCCATTAAAAGAGTCAAGTAGAAAATAAAGTCTACTATCTTTTAGGTTTTAAAAGGTTTTCATCATCATTATATATTTGAGACTCGCTTTAATAAATATTCCACATCATCGAATCACCCCCGCACTACTACGCCGAGGATATTCTTTTAGTATCACGACCACAATTATTCATGCACTACTGAACCAAGAATATTTGTGTATTCATTAATGGTCATGATCATGCCAACAATTGTCCACAATGCACTACTACTAATCGAGGATTTTTACCACATCATTTGTAACATTACGGTCGTGATTACACCGAATAGTCTCGGTCATAATCATACCAAGTCCATCTATGCACTACAAAAGCCACGAGATGACTTTAAAAAAATATAAACATGAGGATGATGACAATGATATAAGAATTCAATAAAACAAGTTCAAGAATTATTTTATCCGGGAATTATTAACGTCCAAATTATCAATATGATATTGTTTTGTAGAGTAAAATTCAAGAATGATCGGAAGAATATTTTCATGAAAGATCTTTGGATGAAACGCTTAAATATCAAGGATATTCCACTAATTTCATGGAGTATAGAAGTCAAAGTTTTAACTTATTGGGTATAATAAAGAATGGAATAACAAAAGAAATCACCGTGCATGCGATAGACCACACGCATAAAAGTTATTCAACAGAATAATAAATAACGAAACGTGTCGGGTGAAATTCACACCAAGCGGATGTTCCAAATGAATAATAAAGATGGAACGGATCCGGTAAAACACACGATAGGATATTCCAGCGAGAATAATAAAGAGCGGAACCGGTCCGGTGTAAAAACACATGCATGTGATGTTCCAACGGAGAATAATAAAGAGCGGAACCCGTGTCCGGTGTAAAACACATGTGAGCGAGGATGTTCCAACAGAATAATAAAGCGGAACCAGTCCGGTGTAAAACACATGCATGGATGTTCCAAGCAGTAATCATAGAAGAATGTCACCAAGTATAGGTAAATAGCAGCGTATACAAAAGTTATTCCAATGTAATAATAAGCAATGGAATAACAACAGTTCTCTTCATGAATAAGAAAGAATAACACCCCTTACATTTGGTAGAAGATTGAATATCGCAAAGAAGCGGTGTAAGTAACAAAATACTCTTCTTCTTTCTCTCTTATTCTCTCTATATTTTCTCTCTATAGCTTGAATGAATTAAGTGAAAAATAATGAAGCCCTAGGCCTCTATTTATAGAAGATTTCTAGCTTAAAGACCGCCGTGTGTGAAAAGTGAAAGAGTCGATTTAATTGGTTTGACCTTTGTAATGTGAAACGACAAGTGGTTCGGCGCTTTTGTAATGTGAAACGACAAGTGGTTCGACGTCTGGTAAAGGTAAATACTATTGATGAAGGTAAATACTATTCACAAGGGTAATTACTATCGACGAAGGTAAATACTATTCACAAGGGTAATTACTTATTCGACGAAGAGACTCTTAGATGATGACATATGAGCCCCCATAAAATAATCAAACTTACCACAAATCATTTTTTTTTCATCAACACATATTTAATCTTTCAACAATTATTAATCATTTATAACTTGTCGTCTCAATTATTGATTTAATACTATAACATATTATACGATGATCTTGTGACAATAATTGAATCAATAATATAAGAGATATGACGCAAGAATTATCGTAGTAATAATTGAGCATATTTGAGTGACTTCTCACGTAAAGCATCAATAATCAATACCAAGTGTGCTACTATGCAACTACGCCGTACATCGTATTTTTACCACCGTAGTTCAACAGCTTTTTAACAGTAACACCTCCGTAGTTATTTTTATAAAATATTTTTGTCGTTTTCTCAATCCGACAATAATTTCATTGTGGGGTCCACCAATGATTGAGCCATTGTATTTAATATTCCTAACAAAAGAATATTCCCCACCAAACGAATATTTTATAACAACTTGCATACTTTGCAAAATTTATAAATATTACCCACAACTATAACATTATATCAAATTTATTCCATAATATTCAAAAATACTATTTATAGAAAAATTCATCTTTATTTATAAAAGATGGGGTCTTACAACCTCCCTTCTTATGAAATTTCGCCCTCGAAATTGTGGTATGCTGTACTGGTCAAGAGGTAAGGATACCTTGATTTCATTTGATTCTAACTCCCAAGTTATTTCCTCAACATCGTGGTTCTCTCCACAAAATTTTGACTTGAGGTATAACCTCGAGCGTAGAATATGTTTCTTCTTATCCAAAATTTGAGCAGAATCTCTTCATACGTCAAATCTTCCGCTATTTCGTCCCGGTTCTAACTCAATAATATGGTTCGGGTCTTTCACATATTTACGTAACATAGATATGTAAAAGCGTTATGAACACGAGACATATTTGGCAAGCAGAAAGCGAGTCTATAGGCCTACAGTTCCTACTCGATCGAGGATTAAAATGGACCGATGAATCGAGGATTAAGTTTCCTCTCTTTCCAAATCTTGTAACTCCTTTCCATGGAGCAACTCTTAACAACACGTGATCTCCTATATTCAATTCCACGTCCTTTCGATGAAGATCAAGATAACTCTTTTGTCGATTTTGTGAGGTTTTTACGTTGTCGGATCGTTTGAATCTTTTTCCGTAGTCATACGTATTCAACTCTGGTCCCAACAACGTTGCTTCACCCACCTCATCCCAAAGATATCGAGAAGCGACACTTTCTTCCATACAACGCTCGAATGGAGCCATGCCAATACTTAGCGATAAGCTGTTGTTGTAGGAAAACTCCACCAATGGTAAGAACTTGTCCCAACTCCCTTGAAATCAAGGACACAGAGTCTTAATAGATCTTCAAGAGTTTGAATAGTCCTCTCCGATCGTCCATCAAATTCGAGGATGATATACCGAAAGCTAAATCGTAAGTCTGCGCCCATAGCTTTTTTGCAAACTAACCCAAAATCGTGAAGTGAATCTTGGGTCTCGATCGTAAACTATGGATACCCAAGATACCATGCGATCTTACAATCTCGTTTATGTACATATACGAAAGCAAGACGTTCAAGTGTATAAGTTTCAGATTTCAGAAGAAATGAGCAAACTTGGTCAATCTATCAACAATGACCCAAATCGCATCAATGCCTTGAGAAACCTTAGGAAGACCCCAGTAACAAAATCCATGGTAATGTGCTCCCACTTCCATTCGGAATTTCAAGTGGTTGCAATGGACCTTTTGGTACTTGATGTTCCGCTTTAACTTGTTGACAAGTTAGACACCTTGAGAGATAAACAACGCTATCTCTCTCTTCATATTGCTTCCACCAAAATGTATTTATTTAATATCATGATACATTTTGGTACTCCCGAGATGGATTGCAAATGGTGTGTTGTGCGCTCCATCATGATATTATACTTTAAATCGTGGTCGTTAGGAACACAAAGTCCGGAGTCGACTCAAGTATTCCTTCTTCATCGATTCTTGCTTCCCAGATAAGACCTGGTGACTTTCTTCTTTATACGATCACTCCGTGTCCGTAGCTTGAGCAAACTTTAACTTTATCGATTAAAGTCGGTTCTACTCAGATACTCGCTTATCATCACACGCGTCCTCGAGTCTTTAACTTTATCTCCATCCTTTGTAAGTCACACAAAATGGGCTCATGCGTTGACAATATCACTTTTCGTGACTTGCATATGATTTTTTACTCAATGCGTCACTACCACGTTCGCTTTCCAGGATGGTATTGGATGGTATGATCATAATCTTTCAATGATTCAAGCCAACGTCGTTGTCGCATGTTGAGTTCCTTTTGAGTGAAGAAATATTTGAGGCTTTTATGATCAGTAAAGATCTCCACTTTCTCCCCATACAAGTAATGCCTCCAAATTTTAAGTCAAGTAAAGACAACAACTACTAACTCTAGATCATGAGTAGGATAATTCCTCTCATATTCTTTGAGTTGTCGCGAGGCATAGGCTATAACTTTTCCATGTTGCATAAGAACACATCCCAACCCTTTGCTCAAGCATCATCGTAAATGACAAATCCCTCCGAGGCAGGATGGTATTGTCGAACAGTCTTTGAAATAAGTCTCCTCTCGAGTTCTTGAAAACTCTTTCACATTCTTCGCTCCAACCGAACTTTGTATCTTTCCGAGTCATTTGAGAGTCGATGGAGTAGCGATTCGAGAAAATCCTTCCACGAATCTCCGATAATAACCAAACTAAACCGAGAAAGCTACGTGCTTCGATCATCGATTTAGGTTGTTCCCGACTTTGAATAGCTTCAATCTTTGTTGGGTCAGTCAGATATTCCATGACTTGATACCACGTGCCCAAGGAATGCTACTTCTTCAAGCCGTAACTCACATTTCTTCAACTTGGCATAAAGCTTATATTCACGAAGCTTTTGGAGTGTCGACCTCAAGTGTGTTTCATGATCTTCACGGCTTTTGGAATAAATAAGGATGTCATCAATAAAGACGACCACAAAGTGATCTAAATATTCCTTGAATACTCGGTTCATCATATCCATGAAGGCAAAGAGGAGCATTAGTCAATCCAAAGGACATGACTAGGAATTCATAATGCCCGCATCGAGTTCGAAAGCCGTCTTTGGAATGTCGGTGTTCTAATCTTCAATTGGTGATATCCGGAACGAAGATCAATCTTTGAAAAGAATTTGGCTCTCTGAATCGGGTCAAACAGTCATCAATACGTGGCAATGGATACCTATTTTTGATGGTGACATGATTCAACTCCCGATAATCAATACAAAGTCGCATACTCCCATCTTTCTTCTTCACGAATGTAAACAGAGCACCCCAAGGAGAAGTACTAGGACGAATAAAGCCAATGTCTAACAATTCTCGCAGTTGGGTCTTTAACTCTCAAGTTCAATAGGAGCTATTCGATATGGGGCTTTGGAAATAGGTTTTGTCTGGGTTCAAGGTCGATACAAAATTCAATTTCACGCCCGGGGTAGGCGGGGAAGTTCTTCGGGGAATACGTCAGAAATTTATTAACAATAGAAATATCGTTCAAAACCGACGTATTTTTGTTTAAATCGTGACATGAGCTAAGAAAGCTTGACATCCGCTTTTCAATAAACGAATAGCTTTTTATGGCTTGAGATGACCGTGATTGATTTTAATGGTTTGGTCGTTTGAATTCAAGATAATAGGTTGATTAGGAATATGAAAGCTAACAACCTTACGAAAATAATCAATTTTTGCATGATAAGTAGTTAACCAATCAATCCCAGTAATCACGTCAAATGCAAGTATTTTTAATGAAATAAGATCGACAGGTAATGTGAAGGTACCGATTTGAACCAAACAAGACTTATAAACGTTGGATGTAATGAAGGTTTCTCCCAACGGAGTTTCCACAGATAAGTCAAAGTCTAAATTTCTCCTGAGTCAAATTTAATCGATGGCGCAAAGTAGGAGAAATAAAAGAATGGGTAGAAACCCAGATCAAATAAAGTATAGACTTCATTAGAGTTTATGATAAGCTTACCCGTGATGACCTCATTCGGATTCCTTGCTCTTTGGGAGGTCACAACAAACGCCTCCCTCAGACCACTGGGTTTTGAATTTTCGGGATGGCCTTTGGTGCCTCCATCCTAGTTGAATTTGTCTTGATGAACGACAAAATCGAGCTAAGTGACCTTCTCTTCCACAATTATAACACGCTTTGGATGACATGACGCAGATTTTGGTGATGTGTCCCTCTCTCTCCGCATTTGAAGCATATGATAGGTGGTCTTTCTCCTTCCTTAACAATGGGTCTTTGGTCTTGACGTCTTTCCACCATTGTTGAATCTCCAGATTTCTTGAAATGTCCATTCTTATTGTTGGCCCGATTACCATCAAGTGGTTACCATATCCGCCCGTTGATTCCCTCCATGCTTGTTGTCACCGCTTCGATGACTACTACTCGCCGGTATTATAATTTTTGCATTTGCCGCTCTTTTTAGTTGTGTTGACTCATTATCGCGCTCCACTAATCGAGCCCTATTTACAACATCCGAATACAAACACGGTTTATGAGAAATAAGATGTTGACGTATCTCCCGACTTCAAACCTCTTAAAACATTCGCGCCATTCATTCTCTTCATTATCCACCAAGTGGGATCTAAAACCGTGATAACTCCGCAAATTTTGCCTCGTATTGCGATTACGGTCATATTGTTTTGTTCCAACTTGATAAATTCCACCTCCTTCATGTGGCGAATACTTTCAGAAAGTTTTTGTCGTTGAACAGACTCTAGAACTTCTCCCAAGATATCTTCAAGACAAAGAGGTTGAGTACGTTTTACCGATTCCCACCGAAGAATCGCCTCTCCAAGCAACATAAAAAGCAAAGGGAACCTTTTGCTCCTCGGAGCATCCCAAGACATCAAATATCTTGGTAATCTGCTTTATCCATGCTTCCGCTTGAAGTGGTTTTGGCTCTCCTTAAACTCCGGTGGTCCCAGCTCCTTGAATTGTTTAGCGGACCGCGCCGAGAGTTTTCCGTGTTTCCACCCACGTTTTGGGTGAGTCGCTCTCACCTCTTTGTTGCATAAATTGCGATAAAGCCTTTGAACATTTGATCATTCATCATTTGGTCAATGTTGTTGTTTGCATGAGGATTGTCGCCTTCGATGCACATTATCCTCGATTATTGATATGTGGTGAATCAACAATCGCTCAAGGCTCCATTCTTATTCTCAACATTCTAAGATGTCATTTTCGAGATCATCGCCACAAAACAAAAGGTTAATTGACACGTAACAAATTATCCCTATCTTCCGACCAACCAATAAAATAAAGACATAAACTTAGGTAGGTCATACTAGCGAAGGTATTCCCCTCTCTCCCTCCTAGTACTATTCTCACATCTTAGCCAGGATCATATCCTAAGCTCGATACCAATCGTGGCGACCCCAAAATTAGGTATACATCACCCATCTTGGGTCGCCACTTACATGGTATGTAATTTAAATACAACTTATTAACATAAGCGTGCAGGTATAATACGACATAAAGCGTGAGTTTAAATACAAATATAAATCTACTAGATATTATACAAACTCAAACAAAAGTCTTCATTACAATTATTATCACACTATTTCACGTAATAGTGAGGACTACTAATGCTATCTTCGGACCATCACTCGTTTCCCGACTCGTCCCAAATTATATTCTCATTTCACGAAGAAGAATGAAAGAAAGAAAGGTGAGCTCAACTAGCCCAAGAAGAAATATTATGACTAAGATAATGCAGAATAAATTATCAATAGTCTTCAACAATGTTAAACCGATAAAATACAATGACAACCCGGTTTAATCTGCAGGTGAATATCTAATCCATTAAAAGAGTCAAGTAGAAAATAAAGTCTACTATCTTTTAGGTTTTAAAAGGTTTTTCATCATCGTTATAATTTGAGACTCGACTTTAATAAATATTCCACATCATCGAATCACCCCGCACTACTACGGCCAAGGATATTCTTTAGTATCACGACCACAATTATTCATGCACTACTGAGCCAAGAATATTTTGTGTATTCATTAATGGTCATGATCATGCCAACAATCGTCCATCAATGCACTACTGACTAATCGAGGATTTTTACCACATCATTTGTAACATTACGGCCATGATTACACAGAATAGTCTCTCGGTCATAATCATACCAAGTCCATCTATGCACTACTGTGCCACAGATGACTTTAAAAAAATATAAACATGAGGATGATGACAATGATATAAGAATTCAATAAAACAAGTTCAAGAATTATTTTATCCAGAATTATTAACGCCCAAATTATCAATACGATCTTTGTTTTGTAGAGTAAAATTCAAGAATGATCGAGAAGAATATTTTCATGAAAAGATCTTTGGATGAAACGCAAATATCAAGGATATTCCACTAATTTCATGGAGTATAGAAGTCAAAGTTTTAACCAATTGGGTATAATAAAGAATGAAATAACAAAAGAAATCACCATGCGTACGCGATAGACCACAGACGCATGTGTTATTCCAATGAGAATAATAAATAACGGAAACCGGTCGGTGAAATTCACACCAAGCGAGGATGTTCTAACAGAATAATAAAGATGGAACGGATCCGGTGTAAAAACACAGATAGGATATTCCAACGTAATAATAAAGACGGAACCGGTCGGTGTAAAACACATGCATGGATGTTCCAGCGAGAATAATAAAGAGCGGAACCAGTCGGGTGTAAAACACATGCATGCAGGATGTTCCAACAGAATAATAAAGACGGAACCAGTCGATTGTAAAACAAATGCAGAGTGAGGATGTTCCAGCAGAATAATAAAAAGCGGAACCGAGTTCGGTGTAAAAACACACATGTGATGTTCCAATGTAATCATAGAAGAATGTCACCAAGTATAGGTGGTAAACTGGCGTATATACAAAGTTATTCCAATGTAATAATAAGCAATGGAATAACAATGATTCTCTTCGTGAATAAGAAAGAATAACACCCCTTACATTTGGTAGAAGATTGAATATCTGCAGAAGCGGTAAGTAACAAAATACTCTTCTTCTTTTTCTCTTATTCTCTCTATATTTTCTCTTCTATAGCTTGAATGAATTCGTGAAAAATAATGAAGCCCTCAGCCTCTATTTATAGAAGATTTCTAGCTTGAAGACCGCCTTAGATGTGAAAATAACGATTGGTTTGACCTCTGTAATGTGAAACGACAAGTGGTTTCGACTTTTGTAATGTGAAACGACAAGTGGTTCGACGTCTAGTAAAGGTAATTACTTATTAATGAAGGTAAATACTATCGACGAAGGTAAATACTATTCACTGAGGTAATTACTATTGGACGAAGGTAAATACTATTCACAAGAGGGTAATTACTATTGTGAAGAGACTCTTAGATGATGACATATGAGCCCCCATAAAATAATCAAACTTACACAAATCATTTTTTTTCATCAACACATATTTAATCTTTCAACAATTATTAATCATTTATAACTTGTCGTCTCAATTATTGATTTAATACTATAACATATTATATGAGATGATCTTTGTGACAATAATTGAATCAATAATATAAGAGATATGATGCAAAGAATTCTTATGTAGCAATAATTGAGCATATTTGAGTGACTTCTCACGTAAGATCAATAATCAATCCGTAGTGCTACTACGCAACTACGCGTACATCGCATTTACTTTTACCACCGGGTAGTTCAAGCAGTTTTAACGGTAACACCTCCGTAGTTATATTTATAAAATATTTTTGTCGTTTTCTCAATCCGACAATAATTACATTGTGGGGTCCACCAATGATTAAGTTTTGTACGAATATTCCTAACAAAAGAATATTCCCCCACCAAACGAATATTTTATAACAACTTGCATACTTTGCAAAATTTATAAATATTACCCACAACTATAACATTATATCAAATTTATTCCATAATATTCAAAAATAATATTTATAGAAAAATTCATCTTTATTTATAAAAGATGGGGTCTTATAAATGAGAGATCGACGCGTATCTTAGGGTTTCAAACCTCTAAGAAACATCCGCGTCATCGTTCCTCATTCTCTACCAAATGAGGTGCGAAACCGGATAACTCTCGCAAACTTTGCCTCGTGATCGAGACACCGGTCGTGTTGTTTTGTTCTAATCGATGAACTCCACTTCCTTCATATATGATGAACACTTTCGGGAAAGTATTTGTCATTAAATAGTTTTCAAACGTCTCCCAAGATATCTTTGAGATCTTGGTATGGATAGTACGCTTCACGAGACTCCCACCAATAATCGCTTTCATGAACGGAACATAAAGGTGGCGAATGGAACCTTCGTTTCTCCACGCATCCCAAGACATCGAATATCTTGGTAATTTGCTTGACCCATGTTTCCGCCATGATCGGATCCGGCTTTCCTTAAAATTCAGTGGTCCAACTCTTTGAACATTTGTCATGTGACAACCCTTGAATTGCTATCATTTCTCCTATATTTTGAACACGAGTCTCCTCAAATGCGATTTTGCATGAACTTCAAAAAGCTTCTAAACATCCCTCGTTCATCATCTCGCTGCTCGGTGGTGTTGTTCATGAGAGAACATTGCCGACTGTTGCACGTTTCTCCTCGTTGGTGAGACAAAGCGTCTCCACGCCTCATTTCCATAGTTAATATTTTCAATTCGACATTTTCAAATACTATCATAAAATAAAGGGCTAATTAAAGAAATCAATATATCAAATAATATCCCTATATCTTGATTAACTAACAAATAAGCTTAGGTAGGACACACTAGCGTGAAGGATTTACTCGTCTCTCCTCCTAGTTTTATTCCTCGATCTCCGCCAGAGATCATATCCCTAAGCTCGATATTAACCATGGACGCCCCAAAATAGGTATACATCACCCATTCGAGTTGTCAATACATGGTGCGAAACAACTACAACTTTATTATTACAACATATAAACTATGAATTTAAATACGATATTGCCATCTAGATAATATTCACACGCAAATAAATCCCCATCATAATTATTGATACATTATTTTACAAAATGGTGAGGACTACTAAACAACTCTCTCAGTAACCTTCATTCCATACCCCCGACTAAGACTCGCTACATTTCTCGACTCACGAGAAGAAAAATGGAACATCAAGGAAAAGGGTGAGCTCAACTAGCCCAGTAAAGAATATTATGACTAGGATAATATACAACAAATTATCGTTAGTCTTCAACAGGGAAAAATCTAATAGAATACAATAGACAACAAGTTTTAAATCAATATTCGCAGCGAAAATAATAATTCATTAGAAGAGTTAAGTAGAGAATGCAAACTACTATCTTCTATGTATGAATTTAAAAGTTCATCGTCTATCTTTTATCCCTGTAACATCAATCAATATACATTTGGAATCAAATATTCATCTTTGCACTACAGGCCAAAGATATTCATCAGTTGGTCATGTTCATCTAAACACCTGTTCATCTTTGCACTACGGCCAAAGATATTCATCGAAATCATTCATCTTTGCACTACACAGCCAAAGATATTCAATAATATCATCATTTAAGATCGAGGATGATGAAAATATTTTAAAAAAACGAATCCAGGTGAAATAAAATGACAAGGATTAAGGATTAAGGATTAAGTACTTTGTTTTATCCATGCCCAAAAAATACCTCAAAAATAATCATAGTGGTGTAAAATTCAAGAATAATCAAAACATGGATACAATCAAAGCTAGTATCCGTAATAGATATTTTGGACGAAAAGGAAAATTTTAATTTTCGATGAATAAGATGTCGTGATTCGTGAATAGGTCAGTACACGTGAATAAGGTCGTATACGTGAATAAGAACCCCTTAAAGACTAAAAGTTCCAAATTTGATTAAAAAGTTCAGATCAATACTTTGACATCATGATATTAGAATAAATAATATCATTTAAAAAAAATATCCTTTACCTCGAAAGATCAAGATTTTAAATTAAACAATCAATATAAAGGCTATGACTTGAACTTCAGACCGTATAGCAATACTCAAAGTATACTCAAAATACTCACAAGAATACTCGATAATATATAGAGAGAAAACTTCAGAGTTTCGGTGTGATTTTCAATTCTAACCCAAGACCCTATTTATAGGAAAACGCTAGAACACCAAAAGTAGAAAATTTAATATAATAATAATATATATAAACAAATTTGTCACGCACCTAGAACCATCTGAATTCAGCAACTTGCATGTGTTTAATGAGGCTAACCAAACACAAAAACGTTTTTGTTAATTAAAACAATTAAAACTTCCAAAAATCAATTATTCCGAGTTTCGGAATTTAAATAATTCATAATAAATAGCTCTTTTATCAGAAAAATTCGAAACACGCGACTTTTCATAGGAAATTCCATTATCTACAACTTTGCAGAAGGAAGTTTTTCCAAATTCCAAACAGAAATTGACCGAAATCCACAAACGGGCGATTTTACAAGTTATAATCAAATTTCAGTCAATAAATGGGGTCCACCGACATGTTTAACATGTTTTAAACATTTATTGCAACAAAAATACTCTTCCTCCTCATATACTCATATATCCCACATACGTTGTAAAAATATCACCATTATTATATTATTAAAATATAATAATATATTTAAATAATTATTTTATCGTAAAAAGATAAAATTTCAATTTTCAACAATTGTCACATTAAAATTTTCTCCATCTATATCCACATAAAATCAATATTTTCTCATCATATGAATCAATAATTAATTATTCACAAATAATATTCTGTAATCACAATATCGACAACCAAAAGGTTCCTCAAGAAAGAGGGGCTTTCAATAAGAATTTCTCCTTCTTTGGCGCATGCAATTAGGTGACCAAACCTCTCCTTAGATGTAACTTTCTAGACATTGTCAATAATGTTATCTAATAATATTATTAGGATAATGTGAATTATTGCTTCGATAATGAAAAAATCGTGTAATGACAATTATCAAACAACAATGAATATAAAATATCAACGCAACAATTATTAAATCAATAAAATATTGAGCAAGAATTATCGTAACCATTATCGAGTAAAGTGCCTTCTTATGTAAGAATCAATAATTGGTGCAATACCGTAATCTTCTTGTGTTTTAACCACCGAGTATTTTAACAAGATAATCTAGAATAACAACTACTGTAGATTATTTTTAAACAACTTATATTTGTCGTTTCTTCATCCAATCGCTTTTCAGTTATGGGCCCTAAAAAGCTAGCTGCTAGTGCAGCATGCGAATATTCCCGACAAGCAATCTAATATTCCACGACCAAAACGAATATTCCCAAACAATAATGAATATTTTATAACCACTTGCTTATTAAAATATTTGCAGATTTTACCCATAACTATCCACATTAATCAAATCAACCCTTACTATTTCAAAATAATAAATAGAGGAAAATAAATTTCATTTATTAATAATTTGGGGTCTTACACAACTAGTGTATTAATATAAGGTTTCATTATTGTTTATTATTGTTCAATAATAAATTATATGTTTGTATTGAAATAGTGATTTTTTTGGCATTGTGGCAAGTAAGAGAGATGAGACATTTTTACTACGATTGATTGCAAAAACTCAGTTACAACTATGTATTTGATTGAGAGGGAGAGGATGTTGCATATTATTTGGAATCATTTAAATACTTATATCCACATTGTGTCATGTTCAATCCTTATATGCCCATTTCATTTTTATTTGCTGTTTTGCTTGCTTTGCATGCTGTGCAAGTGGTTGCATTTGCTAGAAAATCATCAATTAACAATAACAGCTTTGCATTAAATTTTAGCTTTTATATCAAACTAGTTCGTGCATTGTACAAATATTTAATTGGATAAGAATTAGTAATAATTTTTTAAGAAAAATATATAATAAGTGGGGTTTTTCTATAAATTTCACAATTGTAATTTAGGATAAATTTATCACAATAAATTACTGGTACTCATATTAATTTCCTATTCATATATCACAAAAAGGCATGTTATGCATTACAAAAAATTTCTATAAAATTACGATTACGAGACACGTGAGATTGGATAATATTATAAAATCGGCTGACCATATCAAATACATCATTTAAATAATACTAACTATAATTATTCATGTAAATCTTGATAAAAGAAAATCGACATATAAAGTTGCAAAATATATCATTTTCTTATTATAAATTCGCAACAATTGTGAAACCCCAGATTTTATGAATAAAGAATTAATTTTCTCGAAATAATTTTTTTTATATTATGGTGTGAATTTGAGATAATGTTATAGTTGTGGGTAATATTTATAAATTTTACAAAGTATGCAAGTTGTCATATTATATTCGATTGTTAGGGAATATTCGTTTTAAGCAGGAAATATTAGACGCGTAAGACAATCATCGGTGGACCCCTATAACTTGAAATTATTGTCGGATTGAGAAAAACGACAAAAATATTTTATTGAAAATAACGGCGGAAGTTTTACCGATTGATCTTTGTTGAACTACTTGGTAGTAAAAGTACGATGAATATGCGTTATTGCATAGTAGCAATACACAGTATTGATTATTGGTATTTATGTGAGAAGTCACTGCTTTTTGTTCAATTATTGCTACAATAGTTCTACGACAAGATCTCACATTATTTAATTCAATTATTGTTGATGTAGAAGTTTTGTTTTATTCACGTAATAAAATGAAACATCTTTTATATAAAATGTAAATCTTTATTAAAGTTATTATATAAATGTAATATATTATATTCTATTACGCATAGTGTTTTCGATATAGTAAAATCTTTTATATAAAATGTAATACTTTATTAAAGTTATTCTATAAATAGAATATATTATATTTTATTACGCATAGTATTTGCATAAGTGCTTATGCATAGTGTTTGCATAGTAAAAATCTTTTTTATATAAATAGAATATATTATATTTTATTTAAAAGATTTTTCTTTAAATATGGACCGTCGATTAAAGTAAATCAATCTGGACCGTTCATGGATTAGTTCTTATGCATTCCATTTTCCTATAAATAAGCTCATTCCTTCATTATTTTCTTTTAATTCATTGAACTCTAGAGAGAGAAACTATAGAGAGACTATATAGAGATAGAAGAAAAGTTTTTCGCTACTTCACTACTCTTATATCAAGTATTATTTTACGGTAAGGGATATTATTCTTTTGTATTCAAGAAGAGAACTTTTGTTATTCCATTTCTTTATTGTTCATTGGAATAACTTTTATATATGCAAGTTACCCTATACTTGGTGACATTCTTCTATTATTACATCTTTATTATTTCGGCTTGAATATCCATGCATGCTATCTATGGGACTGGTTCCATTTTTTATTATTCCGCCTTTATTATTCTCGTCGAATATCCCGCATCGTATTTATGTAGAACTTTGGTTCCATCATTTATTATTCCGCATTTATTATTCTGTTGGAATATCCGTCTTGGGTTAATTTCACCTCGACTTTGGTTCCGTTATTATTATTCATTGAAATAACCAAAATCTACGCCAAGTACCGCATGCATGGTGATATCTTTTGTTATTCCATTCGGTATTATACTCGGTTGATTAAAATTTTAATTCTATACTCCATGAAATTAGTGGAATATCCTTGATATTTCAAGGCTCATCCAAAGATCTTTTCATGGAAATATTCTTCCGAGCATTCTTGAATTTTACTCTACAAAGCAAAGATCATGTTGACAATTTAGACGTTATTGGTTCTGGACAAATTAATTCTTGAACTTGTTTCATTAAATTCTTATATCATTGTCATCATCCTCATGTTTATGTTATTTTGAAAGTCATCTCGTATTCAGAAGTGCATAGATGGACTTGGTATGATTATGACGAGGATTATCGGTATAATAATCTTAACCGTAATGTTACAAATGATGTGAAAATTAAAAGTTTTCATTGGCCCGTAGTGCATTATTGGACTGTTTTTGGTATGATTATGGCTATGAATTCTCTTCGGCCAAGGGAGCAAAGATGAATTGTTTTATGGCATGATCGGGGATGGATTGATGAAAATACGATTATCTTTGGCTTCGTGAATGCATGGATAATTCGTGGTCGTGATACTAAAGAATATCCTTGGCCTGTAGTGTAGGGATGATTTAATGATGTGGATTATTTATTGAGCTGAGTCTCAGCGATAAAAGTGATGAAAAACTTTTTAAATCATAAAAGATATTATATTCTATTCTCTACATGACTCTTTTAATGGATTTTTTATTCCGCTGCAGTTAAACTTGATGTCTATTATATTTTATCAGTTTAACATTGTTTGAGACTAATGATAATTTATTTTGCATTATCTTAGTCATAATATTTCTTACTGGGCTAGTTGAGCTCACCCTTTCTTTCACTGTTCTCTTCGGGAAATGAGAATATAGCAGGGACTAGTCGAAAAACGGAGTGACGGTCCAGAGGATAGCATTAGTAGTCCTCACTATTTGGTGAAATAGTGTGTTAATAATTGTAATGAGGACTCCTTTTGAGTTTGTATAATCTCTAGTAGAGACAATAATTGTATTCAAACTCACAGTTATATTTTGTCGTATCTGCGGCAGTTGTATTAGTAAGTTGTATTTGAATTTTTTGTCTTATGTATCCGACGCACCCAAGATGGGTGATGTATACCTAATTTTGGGGGCGTCGCGGTTAATATCAAAGCTTAGGGATATGATCCCTGGCTAAGATGTGAGATAAGAACTAGGAGGGGAGAGACGGGAAATTTCTTCGCTAGTATGACCTACCTAAGTTTATTTGTTATTTAATTGGTTGGTCAGAGTATATTGATAATATGTGATATGTTAATTAACCCTTGTTTTGTGGCAGTGTTTGAAAATGGAATCCGAGAATGTTGAGATTATCAATGGAGCACGTGGAGACCGTTGAGTCTCCACAGATCAATAATCGAGGATAATGTACAACCGGAGGACAATACTCCTCATGAAAACAATAACATGGATGAAATGGTGAATGATGGGATGGTCGAGGCTTTATGCAATTCACGCAACAACAAAGTAAGGCGCCCCGTCCCAAAATGCGGTAGAAATCGATAACTCTTTGACGGTCACCGCTAAGCGGTTTAAGGAGCAATTCATACAACAACGGCGAAGGCAGCTCCCATCCATAATGCAGTGGAAACAATGGTAACCCACGGTTGGTCACCGCTAATTTAGATTCAAGAGCTGGGACCACCGGAGTTTTGGGAAAGCGAGAACCACTTAAGGCGAGACATGGATAAAGCAGATTACCAAGATATTTGATGTCTTGGAATGCTCGAGAGGAGCAAAAGGTTCCATTCACCACCTTTATATTTGAAGAAGGAGATCATTGGTGGAAATCAGTAAACGCACTCTACCGACGACGACTCAAGTTGTCTTGGGAGAAGTTACAAGAATTATTCAACGACAAGTACTTTCTTGAAAGTATTCGTCACATGAAGGAGGTAGAATTCATCAAGCTGGAGCAAAACAATACGACCGTGTCGCGAAGACGAGGCTAAGTTTGCGGAGTTATCCCGGTTTGCATCCCATTTGGTCGATAATGAGGAGCGAATGACGCGAATGTTTTTGCGAGGTTTGAAACCCGATATACGTCAATACCTCATTTCTCACAAACTTTGTTTATATTCAGATGTTGTGAATAGGGCTCAGTTATTGGAGCGCGATAATGAGTCAGCACAACCAAAAGGCAACGACCAATAACATAATAATAATCATACCGGTGGCAACGGTCACCAGAACAACGATAACCATCGTGGGAGATATTATCATGCTAAGAATGGTAACCGTTTCGGTGGTAATCATGGCCAAGATAATAAGAATGGACATTTTAAGAAGAGAAGGTTCAACAATGACGTGAAGACGTCGGCACCAGCACCCGTTTCAAAGGAAGAAGAACACCCATCGGTCGTATGTTTCAAATGCGGACAAGAGGGACACATCCGTCCAAACTGTACGCAACAATCCAAAGAGTGTTTTAATTGCGAAAGAGAAGGTCACCTAGCTCGATTTTGTCGTATGGTGAAGTCAAGTCCAACCGGGATAGTGATGCTAAAGGATGTCCCAGACAAGCCAAAGCCGATAGTTTAAGAGAGAGCGTTTTTTTTTTCTCGTGACGAGGAACCTGAATAAAATTATCACGAGTAAGTTAATCATAAGCTCTTACGAAGTCTATACCGTGTTAGATACCGGTTCTACTCACTCTTTTATTTCACCTAGTTGTGTTCAATGTTTGTACTTAACTCCGGAGAAGTTAAACTATGATTTCTCTATTGAAACTCCATTGGGAGAAACCTTCGTTACCTCTACTGTTTATAAATCTTGTTTAATTCAAATCGACACTTTCACGTTACCTGTCGATCTTATCTCTTTAAAAATACTTGGCTTTGATGTGATTTTTTTTAAACGATTGGTTAACTACTCATCATGTTTTTCGTAAGGTTGTTAGCTTTCATATTTCTAACCAACCTATTATGCGAATTCAAGCAACCAAACCACTAAAGTCAATCATTGTCATATCAAGCCATAAGTAAAGAGCCCCAAATCCTTTCGTTGTTGACTTCCTTGTGTGGAATGCACCCAAGCCAGACTTTCTGAAGGCGACGTCGTGAATGACGGTGGCAAATTGATAGGTATCAATGTGACGTGTTATCCAAGTCTTGGATGAGAGTAACAGTTTTGAATGATATTTCTATCATTAATAAATCTCTTCGACGTATTCTCAAGACTTCTTAGCCTACCCCGAACATGAAATCGAATTTTGTATTGACACCCAAGACAAAACCCATTTCTTAAACCCTCAAAATATCTTTTCAACTAAAACGAACGTAATACGCGCCAAAGACGTTGACTCGAGTTGTTGAAGATTACGATCGTCATTATCAATATCATCGTGGAAGAAGCGAACGTGGTAGCAGACGTGTTGAGTAGAAGATCGTATCGTTTATAAAGTGCGATGTTGTTAACACAAAGACTCATTTCAGTATAACTTGCGAATGATGAAGATAGAGTTAAAGACTACTAGGGACCCACGTGAAGATAACGAATATACGAGTAAAATCGACTTTAATCAATAAAGTTAAAGACGCTCAAGCTACATACCCGAATCTAATGAATGTGAAGAAGAAAGTTCAAGAGGGCGTTATTTTAGAAGCAAGAGTTGCTGAAGAGAGGAAATCTCAACCCTCAATTTAATTGGCCCATTTGAAATCCTCGATTGAGTAGAAGCGTGGCTTATAGACTCGTTTACCACCAAGTATGTCGGCGTGCTTCATAACGTTTTTAACGTATCAATGTTACGTAAATATGTGGATGACCCGAACCACATTATTAATTTAGAATCGGACGAGGTAGCGGATGATTTAACGTATGAGATCTCGTGTTAAAATCTTGGATAAGAAGAATCGTATCTAACACTCAAGGGTTATACCTCAAGAGTTAGAATCGAAATGAAGTCAAGGTATCCTCACCGTTATTGGCATAGATAGTGCGTACGTACGAAATTTCGAGGGCGAAATTCCATAAGGAGGGGAGATTGTGAAACCCTAGATTTTATGAATAAAGAATTAATTTTCTCGAAATAATTTTTTTTATATTATGTTGTGAATTTGAGATAATGTTATAGTTGTGGGCAATATTTATAAATTTTGTAAAGTATGCAAGTTGTCATATTATATTCGATTGGTCGAGGAATATTCGTTTTAAATGAAAATATTCGACGACCAAGACAATCATTAGTAGAGACCCAATAATGTAATTATCATTCGGATTGAGAAAACGACAAAAATATTTTATTGAAAATAATGGCGAAAGTTTTACTGAATTGATCATTGTTGAACTACTCGGTAGTAAAAAAATAAAGATGTCTGGCGTCAGACAAGTAGTAATACCTGCGGTATTGATTATTGGTATTTATGTGAGAAGTCACCAGTTTTGTTCAATTATTGCTACAATAGTTCTACGACAAGTATCTCACATTATTTGATTCAATTATTGTTGAAGTAGAAGTTTTGTTTTATTCACGTAATAAAATAGAAACATCTTTTTATATAAAAATGTAATACTTTATTAAAGTTATTCTATAAATGTAATATATTATATTCTATTACGCATAGTGTTTTGCGATAGTAAAATCTTTTTTATATAAAATGTAATACTTTATTAAAGTTATTCTATAAATAGAATATATTATATTTTATTACGCATAGTATTTGCATAGTCTTGCGATAGTGTTACAGATAGTAAAAATCTTTTTATATAAATATAATATATTATATTTTATTTAAAAGATTTTTCTTTAAATATGAACCGTCGATTAAAGTAAATCAATCTGGACCATTTATGGATTAATTACTTATGCATTCCATTTTCCTATAAATAAACTCATTCCTTCATTATTTTCTTACTTAATTCAACGAACTCTGTAGAGAGAAACTATATGAAAGAGACTATAGAGATAGAAGAAAAGTTTTCCGCTACTTCACTACTCTTATATCAAGTATTATTTTACGGTAAGGATATTATTCTTTTTGTATTCAAGAAGAGAACTTCATTATTTCATTTCTTTATTGTTCTCATTGGAATAACTTTTCATGATACGCATGGGCTATCTCTTATACTTGGTGACATTCTTCTATTATTCTGTCTTTATTATTCTCATTTTAATATCACAGCATGCATTCTTTATCTGTAGGACTGGTTCCATTTTTATTATTCCGTCTTTATTATTACATTGGAATATCCTCATCTTTATCTGTTGGACCTGGTTCCATCATTTATTATTCCGCATTTATTATTCTCGGTTGGAATATCCCGTCGGTTATTAATTTCACCGACCTGGTTCCGTTATTATTATTCATTGAAATAATCGTCTACATCAACATCGCACGCATTTATGGTGATATCTTTTGTTACTCCATTCGGTATTATACTCAGTTGATTAAAATTTTGACTTATATACTCCATGAAATTAGTGGAATATCCAAAGATCTTTTCGTGGAAATATTCTTCTTGAAAGATTCTTGAATTTTACTCTACAAAGTTAAAGATATCATATTGACAATTTGGACGTTATTGGTTCTGGACAAATTAATTCTTGAACTTGTTTAATTAAATTCTTATATCATCACAAATCCTCGTGTTGTTTATGTTATGTTGAAAGTCCTTCGCGTGGCTGCTGTAGTGCGTAGATGGACTTGGTATGATATAATGAGGGGATTATTCGGTATAATCGTGACCGTAATGTTACAAATGATGTGAAAATTAAAAGTCCTCATTGGCTCGTAGTAAATTATTGGATTTGTTTTTGGTATGATTATGATTTATGAATTTCTCTTGACAGGAGCAAAAGATGAATTGTTTTATGGCGTGATCGGGATCAGTTGATGAAAACACGATTATCTTTGCCCGTGTAGTGCATGGATAATTCGTGATCGTGATCTTAAAGAATATCATTGGCCAGTAGTGCGGGGATGATTTAATGATGTGGATTATTTATCGAAATTTGAGTCTCGGTGATAAAAGTGATGAAAAACTTTTTAAATCATAAAAGATAGTATATTCTATTCTCTACTTGACTCTTTTAATTGATTCTTGTTCATTGCAGTTAAACTTGATGTCTATTATATTTTATCGGTTTAACATTGTTGGAGACTAATGATAATTTATTTTGCATTATCTTAGTCATAATATTTCTTCTTTGGCTAGTTAGTTTCACCCTTTCTTTCACCGTTTCTTCTGCGAAATGAGAATATAGCGAGGGACTAGTCGGGGAACGCAGCGATTTGATCGAGATGATAAGATTAGTAGTTCTCACTATTCGTGAAATAGTGTATTAATAATTAGTAATGGCGACTCTTTTTGAGTTTGTATAATTTCTAGTAGATAATAATTGTATTCATACTCACACGATTATGTTTTTGTCGTATTATACATGTGATTGTATTAGTAAGTTATATATTGAATTTTGACTACGATATCCGACGCACCCAAGAGATGGGTGATGATACCTAATTTTCAAAAGGCGTCACAACAACAATAGTGTACAAATCGCAATACCAAAAATGAACGGGATATTTTGTTAAATTTGATTATATTTTTCTTATTAATTTAATTTTCTAACTTAATTAAATTTTATTCATCTATATGTAGCTTAATATAATAATTTTAACATAAATTTTCATACTAAATTAATCTCTTAACTAAATTAATATTCATTAAAACTTAAAATCTTATCAAATTATTAATATTAGGCATGAATTTAGTTGACTAGTAACAATGGATTTCTTACTAAATAAAAACTCATTAGAATTTAAATTTCAACCTCTTTTTAGATTGATATTTGATGTAAGATATTTGTTTAAATTACTAATATAATTAAATATAAAATTCAATTATTTACCTAAATAAAATTAATAATATTCTATATGTTTCAAAATTAAAGTTATAATATAATTTTTGAAATCAAACGATAACATATTAAAATTTTAAATTAGTATGAATTCATATAAAAATTTAAAATATGATAAAAATTTATGAAACTAAAATTAAATAAATTAAATTAAATACTGGAAGAATGCTTTTTCAGCGATTTCAGAAATTGAGTTTCAATTTCGGATTGAAAGAAAAACAATCAAATAGCTCATGAATTAACAGTTTTAGTTCTTGGATGAGGACATTTATTTTCAAAAAAGCAAAATAAAAAATAAATTCATATTAATTTATTTAGTTTTTCGTTACCTTCCGCGAAAAGAAAAAGAAAATACAGACTGTATTTGTATTTGTAAGATTAACGCAAGGATCGAATCAATTTCATATTTATTTATTTATTTTTGTGAACAAAGAACGTTCTTCTGTCTTCTGGTTTTTGGATCTTTAGAAAAGAGAAAAAAAAGTGATGAAGATCACGGCGTTACTGGTACTTAAATGCGAACCGGCGGGTTCGGATCCGGTAATCCTATCCAACGCCATGGATGTGAGCCATTTCGGCTACTTTCAGAGGTCTAGCGTTAAGGAATTCATCGTCTTCGTCGGTAGAACCGTTGCCAGTCGGACCCCGCCCAACCAACGCCAATCCGTTCAACATCGAAGGTCTCAAACCTTTTACTATTGCTGGGTCGTGATATTTCTCCTATTGGACCGAATGAATTGGACCTACATATTCGATTAGTCACTTTGGTTTCTTCTTTGGGGTCGTTGGCGTTATTATCGCCTAATCATTTTATTATCTTCATAAGACTTCTAAAGATTTGACCAAAATCAAATCGATCGATCCCATCATATATATTTAAATATCTTGGGTTACGAGCAGTGATGATGATAAAAGAATATATAATCGATATCTTTATACGACATTAATAAGGACGGAGACGTTGGCCAGGCGGTGGCATGAGAGGAATGGGATTAACGGTGTCGGGAGGTCGTTAGTGACGCAGAAACTGGTCCCGTAGTATATCATGTGAAAGGTCTTCACAAAGAGATGACGTTAACGTCGCCATACACATTCTCATTCATAATCACATACACACAACCGGAGAATTATTATCTCTCTCAATACACAGACATTACATCCTCCATCGTTAACCTTGTGAACACGATATCGACTCTCACACTGAAGCTATCCCGACGGAACGGTACCGCCAAGCTTGTGGTGTTTATCGTGTTCTTGTCTGCGCGTTCGAGCGTCTTATGTGATTGGACGCGTGGCGGCGAGAAGATCTTGGCGTTAACATCAAGCTATTTAGAAGGAGGCGTTTTTAGTGTTCTTGAGTTATCAATCACAATATTTCCGGTTGTTATACATCGGAAGTTATGGCACCAATCGGGGTTCTCGTTCGAGATCTCACGTGGCTGAACCGAAGATGGTTGGTCTTTGTTGCTGACAAAGAGCATGATTATGGCCGAAGGCAAGTAAAAGGCACCCCGCCTAGAACTCGTCACCGAAGTGGTCAGGCTGATGAAGATGATGGTCGAAGCAGAGTAGATGAAGACCCAACAGCTATTTTCTTGATTGACTGAAGAGGGTACTCCGCCCTATTGGTCTTCGGGTTTATGGTCGAAGCAAAGTAGATGAAGACCCAACAACTATTTTCTTGATTGACCGAAGAGGGTATTCCACCCTATTGGTCTTTGGGATTATGGTCGAAGCAGAGTAGATGAAGACCCGACAATCATTTTCCTTATTGATCGAAGAAGGGTATTCCATACTATCGGCTTTAGGATTAGGGTCGCAGCAGATGAAGAAACCGATCCGGGAGTATGACCTCAGAATCACAAATAAGGCATTACGCCTTGAGTATCCTCACCACCAAGTGATGAAAGTTTCACCAAGTAGATCCGAAATCACACTCCAGAGAGTCCATTGAGGGCACACCACCTGTGGGCACTTGTCTTTCGGGAAATCCATCTAAAGTTGCGATTTCGGATGGAAAGTGGTGAGAGAGTCAAACAAAGCCGTTCGCGATGATTTGCCAGAAGAAAGTTCATGGACATTGCATGAAGATGATATTCTATTTCGGACATCGATCAACAACAGCTATCAAGAGGTCGATCATGATAACAATTCCACCGTACCGATGTATTATCGAAGTTGGCCACTCTGATGCTTATAATTTTGATGGCGGATGGCGTCTTTCCTTCTGGATCAAATCTTTGGCAAAGTATACCAAGTGCAAGAGTGTCAATTTTGCTCTCATTGATGAGAATCTTTATCGAAGGACCTTTTTCGTCATCATTGCTCAAACATTTGGTTCCATCCGAAGTAGAGTATGTTCTTCGGGAAGTTCACAAAGACATTTGTGACGATCATTTGACCCGAAGTTGTTGGCCTACAAAGCACTTCGGCAGGAATATTCATGAAAGAACCAGGGAGTCGGCACAGACAGATTTCGGTGGCTCATCCACATTCACTTTTTCACAACTGATCCTGTTCCTATTTGTCCTAAGTTCACAATGGTGTACGGAGGTATGGTAGGACTCGCTGATCATTCGATGGCAACCCACTTATTTGTTACCCCGTGTGGTAGACAAATCCTATGTTCCTATATTGTTTTTACCGAGGGCGGTAAAATCAATGGTCCACTGAAGTAAGGAGGTATGGTAGGACTCGCTGGCCATTCGATGGCAGCCTTATTGTCAGGAGTGTCTTTATGAATTTGTTACCCCGTGTGGTAGACAAATTCCATGATCCTTATATCTTGGTCTTTATATCTTGATCCTTATATCTTGGCCCTTATATCTTGATCCTTATATCTTGGCCCTTATATCTTGATCCTTATATCTTGGCCCTTATATCTTGATCCTTATATCTTGGCCCTTATATCTTGATCCTTATATCTTGATCCTTATATCTTGGTTTTTATATATTGGTCCTTATATAATTGTTTCACCCCGAGTGGTAAACAAATGTCCTTATATACTTGTTCTATCCCGAGTGGTAAGCAAGATTTTGATGGGTGAGGAGGACCAAATTAATTCACCTCACATACGTAGCATGTCTCACACTTCGGCACTCAATAAGTATACATTACTTTATTTTGTTCAAGTATTGAGTTGGTTCATTCAATCCATCCGATTAATTCTATCCATTAAATTGATTCACTTCATTTCATAAATTAAGCTGTTATACGCCTTATCTAAGTCGTGCCCTAAAGTTAAGTTCATACGGATTAATTGATACTCAATTATTGACAAGAAATGTTCACTCATAAGTAATAAGGCATGAAGTTGATATTTTAATATTAAGCTATTCACAACAAGTTAGAATTTTTACGAGAAAGTTCTACGACTAAAGATAAGGAGAGGTCATCTTCAGCTTCTTCCTTGTCATCGTCACCATCTAAAGAGTCAGAAGAGATGGATCTACCTTAGCTTTCGAGCTTTTTCTTGTCTTTACTTAGGCAAATTTCATATCCTTTGGCATACATATGGACGATCTTATTGTTCATTTCATGGATTTTTCAGATATATGCTGGATGTCCTTACGAAAGTTTGGTCGATGGCGGACCCAAATCTCTAAGGGCCGAGGCTCTTTGAGCTCTTCTTCAAGCTTTTGACGAAGTGCCATATATCACGCTTCTTTAGTATGGATATTGTTATTTTGCTTCGCCAAGCTACGATTAGACTTCGGTACGATCTTCATTCTTCTTCGTCGTTGTGATGACCCGATGAGTGGCCTTAGTCGTTTTAGTTCTTCTTTGATTTTGTCGATATCCTTAGAAGGCATTCATTGTTGAAGAGAGCAACATCAAGATTGATTCTTTCTTTCACCAACACAGACTTAGGATGGCGTTATCCCTTCGGGCGTTATCCTCTTCCGCATTCTCTTTGGCATTCTCTTCGGTATCCTCTTGACATCCTCTTGACATTCTCTTGGTATCCTTTTCGACTTCTTTGTATTTGAGGCGGAGACACCGAATTAGCGTTTACTGAGATGACCATTATTAGTCAATCATTTCAAATTGATGGGCGTGAAGTGAATGAATAAATCAAAACTATCGAATTCCTTTAGTCCGTTATTTCATTCCTTCGTCCATCGGTCCGTGATGGAATTATCACCGACCGAATTTCATTCTATGGTTTGAGCTTGGTGGTTGAAAGCTCTTGATTGGTACTTACATTGAGGTCGGCAAAGATGAACCCTTTATGTTTGCTATTTGATGTTCACCGGATGGGCTTTGTAAAAGCCGTATTTTGGGCCTTCATTGGTCTTATTATAATTCCTTTTGTTACAACCGATGCCATTTATAGTTTCTATTAAACCTCTGTTTAATAAAAAACTAGAAGCGATGTTGGGTCGTGATATTTCTCTATTGGTAGAATGGATTGGGCCTACATATTGAGTTAGTCCATTGGGTCTTCACTATTGGGTGTTGACATTATTGGGCCTAGTCACTTTATTATTTTTGTTAAGTCCTTCTAGTATCGGACCCAATCAGTGGATCGACCCATCATATATTTAAATATCTTCACTTGGGTTACGAGCCAGGGTGATAATGACAAAGATATGGCCGATCGATATCTTCGTGGCATTAATAAGGATTAGACGGTTGGCGGTGGTGACGGAGGGATGGGATTAACAGTGTCGGGAGAGGTCGTTAGCACAGTAAACGAGTCCCATGTAGTATATCATAGCAAGAAGGTCTTCACAAAGAGGTACGTTAACGTTCTCATACACATTCTCATTCATAATCACATACACACAACCGAGAATTATTATCTCTCTCAATACACTAGACATTACATCCTCCATTGTTAACCTTGTGAACACGTATCATCGACTCTCACGCTTTGAAGCTATCCCCGAACGAACAGTACGGTAGTCGAGCTTGTGGTGTTTATCGTGTTTACTGTGCAGGATCAGGGCTTCTTATGTGATTGGGACGTGACAGAAGATCTTGGCGTTAACACCATCGATAAGATTTTTCAAGTAGTTTACGTTCTTTTTATTTATTTATTTATTTGCTACATTCAACTAGGTTTAACATATGTCTGAAAATTTGTCATTAGCGAATGTTTGATTGGATCTGGCTTTGGAATTGCTTAGAGCAAAATTAAATTGACATATTAAGAAAAGTAATTGCTGATAGATATGGAGATGAGTTAACTAGGATCTTACTAGATTTTTCGAGGCAGTTTTTTAAGTAAATTAGAGGATTGAATTAAGTTATATAGAAAATTCCCAGATTTTTGGGCCATAGAATGATGTAGACCTTTTAAATCCAACTCACTTTGCAGTGACTTGTTATTGAGGGAAGTTCTCCTCTTTTCTTTTGTTGTTTGTGTAAGTAGGGTCTTGATCATTTAATGTTAGTTGTTTGTATGTTGTAATGGGTCTTGAGCTGTGAATCATGGAGCTCTAGATTGGGTTGCTTGTGAGTATGAATTCTGTATGTGAGATGTGCGAACGTGGACTTTATTAGAGATTTGGCATGTTATGTTTCAGATGTTATTAATCCTTTGATCTCGTTAGAGATTTGGCTCTGTTTGAGATGTTATTAATCCATTTAAAGTTAAATCCCCAATGTTTATCTGTTTTTTTGTTGGTTGATAGAGTACAAGGTGCATTCCTATAATAGAAATGGTCTCTGTGCCTTGGGATTTATGGATGATCATTACCCAGTTCGAAGTGCATTTTCTTTGCTCAATCAGGTGAGTCTGTATCTTCATATTTTTACTATATTATTGGAGCTAATTGTGTTTTAACACTAGTCTACATGTGCATTTTAGTTGGCTTTCCAATTTTTATTTCTTTTGTGGTGTACATTTCGAGAAAGGCTTGGCGGAGCTTGCACATATCTCTAGTGATACACAACCATGGTCTTTTTCAGACTATAGACTTGAAACTTTAATTAGTAAAAGAACATAATTAGTGGTTTAAACAAAGTTGTATATACTATTTTTACTGTAGCAATTTCGTATGTGTGACAAGATACCTATTCACCTATAATTCAATTAAATGACAGTTGTATTGTTTAGGGAAAATTTTCAGATATGGCTTTTGTTTTAGGTGTCGACATCGGGAATTTTTATTTTTATTTGGAATTGCTCTTTTAATGATTTCTTACCCTTTATGTTTTCTATGTGTTGAATTTCGTTTGAAAGTGTGTGTGAAAAGAATCCGACACAAAATCTTGACAATTTGAAAATTCAGAGTCACCAGTTGGTAGTAGTGAAATAGTTGTATCAACTCAACCGAATTTAGAAAGTTTTGCAAAAGACCCAATTATTGGATTCTGTTTAACAGGCCTTGGAAACCGAGATTCATAGAGTTCGGGGGCTTGATTAAGCGGAGGAAGGTGTTAGGCACCCTCGACTTCCGTGAAAACATTGTTACAGCGTTTTTTCAATTCCCTATTTGTTTGAAGTGTGTGTGTGCAGTAAATTGGGTCTAAGTGCATTATTTGGAAGTAGTGTTATGCCTTGTTTGCACCTATATACAAAGGGTTTGACTTGTATAAAAGTTCAATTTTAATACAAGGCATATAAGATGATGTTTTGAAAATAAGGTTTTAAACCCTTATGCTCACATAGTAATTGAGGCCTTTGATACTTCCATTTTATTCCGTATTTGGTTTGTTTTGATTTTATTCTCGAGATGCGAAACATCTTCGACAAAATAATATACATATAAGTGGTGGGCTCCTTATGAGCATGAAAGCCATCGAAGGATGTCCAAGCACCACACATGATTTACAAGCTAACTGTACAACTAAAAAGCTCCATCATGGGAACCAGATCTAGATCCGTTAGCTGGATCTTAGATTATGTGGCTCCTAGGCTCACATAATATCATATGAATAGCCTGCATAACGAGGATACTGAAATAAAACAGACATTTAATCTAAACAACGCAAAAGCAGAAGGATTCATCGATTAAATCCTCGTCACAGAAAGCTAAGCTTCCGTTCCCTCTAGAACATCGATCTAAGGTCATGTGGTTGCTTAATATTTACAAAAAAAACTAGAAAGAAAACTAAATTTAAATAAATCTTAGTCATTCTAGCTCAACGATTCCAGTTTTACAACTTTTGAACCGGTTAAAAGTTAGATATGGCTAGATTTAGATAAATCTAGTTCACAGATTCAAATATTACAGATTTACATTGAATGAAAAGTTAAGCTGATATTTAATCACAATAAACAATTAATTTATATATATATATATATATAATAAAGCAGTAAAAGACCACAAATTAGCAATCCAGACACTATTAAACAGTATAATTCGAGTTTGAATCAACAGGTCGTGAATATATATGTATATCTTTATATATATATGAAATCAAGTAAAAGCCACAGATTGTCGATCCAGGCTTAGCTATTCGGTTCAAATCTATATATATATTTATATATATATTAAAGCGAGAAAAAGCTACGGATCGAAGGTCCAGGCACAACTAATCGGTAAAAATCTATATATATATATATGTATGTATATATATATATTAAAGCAAGAGAAAGCTTCAAATCTGAAAAAATCTTACAGTGTGCTGCAAGGAAGGCTTCAGACTGCTTTTGGAGCTTGAAAACTCAATTTTCTCCGGTTAAAATTTGATATGTTGTAGTATATATGTATACAAGTGTTTAGAAAGAAGAATATTGAAATTTGGAACACTACGGGAGGGGTTAAGAGTTGAAATGGACATAATTCCCTCTGTTTTCTTCTTTTTTTCTTTTCTTTTATGGTTGATGGGGGGGGTCTATTTATAGACCAAAGTAGCGCAGTACTGCTGGCTACCCGTGGTAATCTGTTATTTCAAGCACGTGCACTTCCGGACTAACACATTTGTCTCTTGAACGTTCATAACTTTCAATTCGGGAGTCCGGTGGAGGCGTGCTATACCTTTCCGGAAAGCCTTTTTCGAGAGCTACACAATGACATGTGATTTGACCTTTTCCGAATCCGAGAAGATGGGTCCATGACCATCCTTCGAGTCTTCGTAGTCCATCCGTTGAGTTGCCTTGTGCTGTTTTTTCACTTGGGATTGACGTTATGGTTCTGCATGATCTTCACGGCAGTGATTTGACTTGATTTGATGTTGAGTTGGCAAAATTACTATTTTGTCCTTTCGGGTTGTTTCCGAGCTTGATGTAGTGGTAACTGTCTTTTCTCGGGGTGTTCTCCGAGATTGAACTGCTATTGACTTTTGTCAGTCCTCAGAGTTGTCTCTGAGGTTGGTTTGTTGTTTCCTGGAGTTGTCACCGGGGTTGGACTTGATCTCCCGGGTTTTTCTCCGGGGTTTGATTTCATCTCACGGAGTTGTCACCGGGGATTGAATTTGATCTTCCGGGGTTGTTTCCGGGGCTTGATTTGATCTCCCGGGGTTGTCTCTGGGGTTTGATTTTGATCTCGATTTCCAGCGTTGTCTCTTGAAGATGAAAGACGATTCTGCTCTCCTACATGGTTAGTAACATGAACACAAAATTTTGAGTGTCTACATTAGGTTGTCATGGTTAAACAAAATAAACAAGACTACATTTATCTGTTTAAAATACACATTTTTCACCTATGGTCCTCCAATTTCTTGATCCCACTATCTATCATGATCTTTAAAGGTTGTCATGTTACTCGACACCTGTGTCTACATATAATAGATTCTGAGTAAATTTTGTATGCTAGAGTATTTTCATATTTTTATAAGTAATGCTGATAATAAATTTGTGGTCTTTATTTATGAATAGAAATCAAGTAATTGTTTTAAATGAATGACATGAGACTTAAGGAAGGACGCGGTTTCATTCTGTATAAGAAAAAAAAAGTATATAAAATATATATGATCCTTGAAAACATTTCTCCACTCTGTGCTGGTTTAGGTGTTTGGAGGGGTGTTGACCTCTTTTATCGTCTTAAAATGATAAGCATAGAGATGTGTCAGGCAATTAAACCTTATGACCTGATCACATATCAAATGTTTGTCAGGTAATAGATGAGTACCAAAAGAATTTTGGTGAGTCATGGAGAACTGTGCAAGCAGATAACACACAACCATGGCCCTACCTCAATGAAGCTTTGACCAAATTTCAGGTAATTATTAGGTTTCTTTATTGCTGTTATGAATAATAATGATAAAAACCATAGTGGTATTGTTCTCCATTGTTGTCATCTCTAAAATTAGTTTTGAACTTATGCTGCAGATGAAACTGAATCACATTTCCTTTCATTTTACTTGTCAACTATTTAGGATCCTGCTGAGGCGGACAAGCTTTTGAAGATTCAAAGGGAACTGGATGAAACAAAAATTATACTTGTAAGTCTTAATATCTAACTACATTTGTTGCCCGTTCCTTTAGGTTTCCAGTTGGTCGTATGCTCATTTTGTTCTTGTTGGGGCATTATTGCTAATCTGCTACATTTTGGTGTCTTCTTATACTTTTGGCTTCTAGAAAGACTTTTTAACCTTGGATAAAAATTAAGAATTATGGTCAGCGGTTATATGTCCATCTTTTCTCGCATATCATCTCATATCATAAAAGAGAAAGGGTGTGCAAAACTGAATCATTACATTTACAGCGCAGCTAAAGTATAACGCTATGTGGAGCCACTCGAAAGAGTGGATATATCTGACTTCCCAAAGAAAATCCTCAAAAGAAACTACTGACAAATAATTTAATACTGGAACATTCCCTGCCATTCAAGTATTTTTCTCTTCCTGTTTCTCTATGTATGCCTTCCAATCTCCATACTTTGGGGCTAAATTTACGAACACAAAATAAGTAAGAAAACCTAAGAGATACAAGACCTTTTTTTGTTTTCAATCTTAGCACGAGGTACTTTTTAGTTAAATATGCTGAAATAATGTATTATTAGATTGCGGCATTGTGTTCAGAATTCAAAACGATGAAAGGCAACTCACCTAGTTAATGTGATCATATATGTGAATTAACAAAAGTACTTGCTGGGTCAACCTTGCGGATCTTGGATTCCATGGAGTTGACTTGTTGATATAAGTCTTAGACATGGAGCAATCTTCATGGGTTCCTTTCCCTAACTGGGAAATACTGCTGTTCCATGGATTGTTGGGGTAGTTTCTGTATGTTGTAACTCGAAATAAGATGAGATGATCAATTTGTTGTTTGCTTGAGATGGATTTGGAGTTTCAAAATGCTTACTACCACTATCATGTATTGGAGACTGACTAGAGTTGATCTATTCCTATGTTGATGTTATGGATGTATGCATGCTATTATTTGCTGCAGCACAAGACCATTGATAGTGTTCTTGCTCATGGAGAGAAGCTGGACAGTTTAGTTGAGAAAAGTTCAGATCTCAGTGCAGCTTCACAGGTACATTTGATCTGGGTCCTCCCAGTAGCACCCACAAAATTTCATATAAACAACCTGTATATACTACATATGCACCAGTCAAAGTTTGTATGTGATCATCACTTTCTATCATGCTGTTTGAACAAAGATACTGCCATCAGGGCGTATATAACACGGTTTTGAAGAACTTACATGAGTTTATAGATTACCACATGCATTACAACTATTTTCTGTAGAAACCACATGATGATTTTAACATATTAATATGGCTTTATTGTTGAGTATCTTCTAAGTTCTTTCAAACTGCAATTAGAAATACATCCAGGGGTCATGCCATCATTGTCCAAATTGACCTAGGTTCTGATCAGGAGGACCATTTTTTATTTTGGAGGAGAGTTTCTTTCTTATTTGTAAGCATGTAAAACCAAAGACATTATAGAATTTACCTGACTTTCAACTAAAATATAGATGCTTCTGTTACTTCTGTCCACTGCTTTTGGTGTTTCTGTGGCCTGATTTGTTTGGTTTCATTTACAAGCATTGTGTCTTTGTAGAACATTTTTTAATGGTTTTGGTCTTCTCTAGTCAATAATTCAAGCATATTTTTCTTACAAGGGGCATGATTTTAACCATTTTCATTCCATTTTTGTCATTGGTCTTTTTTGTACTTCTTCCTATTTATGTTTCTTAAGGTCATCCTCACTTCATATAAACTAAAAACTCTATTTTCTATAAGAACTTTACTCAAATATATATACTTTATCCAGTGATTTTTGATAAATTCTCAATTAAAATCTATATGATTTAAAAAGTTCAGCCATTTAGAACCAGCCGACCCCCAATAAGGCTCACGTGGCTCCATCCCTGTATGTAACATAACTTCATACCTTCTAAGCACATGAGAACTACATTATAAATAAACATTTGGGCTATAGTTAGGTCCATTAGGTGCATATAGATATGCTTACATTAAGCTGTTTTTTCTTGTTTGGATGGTTGGGGGGAAAAATTTACCACAACGCTGGGATATCTGTGGTTAGTAAGTTCTACTCATGAAATGGAAGCGTATGCTATAATAGTTATTGTATTTTACAACTACGGTAGGAAAGGATAAACATTTAGATCATGATCATCCAACGTATGATAAACCTCTTAGCCTAGTGGAAAAGCCAAGTATGTTAGGCAGTTCTTTGTTTACGAAGTGAGGGATAATTCTTTTGATTGAACTTCGATTAGTTTTCACCATTATGCTCAAGGATATATTTGCAGTACCTTATTTGAGAGATATTAATGTTGTATTGCATTGATGATTTTGCATTACAAGAATATCTTTATATTTTCTGCAAGTATCGATGGTGTTATTGTTTGTAGCATATTCATTTGGGACCTTATTTCTCATCTCTTCAAGAAGCTCGTCATCTGTTAATCCCTCTGTATTTATGCCATGATTGTGGATTCTAAGATCTACATGTTTTTAATTGTTAATGTGGATCCCTATATTGATTATTTGCTACTATCCTTTGTTTTATTATTATGGAAATAAACTGCTGATACGAGAACCTGTTGGTGATTCTTAAAACAGATGTTCTACAAGCAGGCAAAGAAAACCAATCAATGCTGTACAATATTATAAAAGCTTCTGACTGGGGATTGGGGGCTGTCCAGCCATGGATTCTTTGTTATACTGTTGAATGTGATGGCACTTCCCGAATTATTGTCTATATATAGTTTATAATTTGTTGTAAGGTGGAACAGTGGTTCTTCCCTCTTGTATCCTGGTTTGTGAGAATGAAGAAAGCAATACTGAATAGTATTGGCATTGTTTTTCTTATTAAAGTGTATACTATTTGTTGGTTTTCTGTTTACATTAGCTCAGTTCCCTTAATTATGAAAATCTTGGTAATTCAATCTCATTTCTTTGTTATAACCAGATTCTTCTGTAACTTGGATGGATTTGCACATTTCAGTGACCTGTCATTTTTTTGGGATCTTTTTTCCTGTGCATTTGGCCATCAAATCAATGTGAATGATTAGCATGAAGTTAATTTTATTGATAAATTGATTTAACTTCACGGTAACCGAATCCGCCATCAACTAATCTTAATATCAGACCTACCAGAATTTTTTTGTTCATTGTTGTTTTTCAGGCCATGTTTATAATGGAAAGCGCAACTTCTTTATCTTCATTTATTATAACAAGTAGTCAAGTAGTACATGTAAGGTGAATCGGTGATCATGTTTTTGTCCATCCCATCAGGTACTAAACTTGCTCAAGATTATTATCACTACCAAGTACCCACAGCAACAGCTGAGAGATCTGAACTCGAGTAACTGCTGCATCTCACCACAAAGAGACATGAAGATAAGAAAAAGAAGTAGAAGATTGGTAGCTGGTTAACTCATTTTTGCATACTCCCAGAATGGAGTAATCTCTCCACCCAAGAACAAGTTTCATATTTCATACAACTTAGAATCAAATATCCAAAATCTTTACGCCATATAAAATTTACATATATACGACAATTGCAAAACATGGGTTGGTTTTTAATTGGAGGAAACAAACGCGAACACTTTTAACATTAGCGGGTTTTACTACATCTCTATTTTCCTAGAATGGATTTGATCCACCAAATGCCCTTGGTATCCTTTGGGGAGTCTTCACTCTCTGGTGGAGGATCAGTTTGTGTTGTCTTGTGAAGTTTGCTCACATCATAGCCTTCTTCTTTAGCCCTTTCAACAAGCTGATTGTAGATTCCTTCATCAAGATGGGGCTGCCTGCACAATATCTGAAAACAAAACACCTTTCAGAATGTTTTAAAAAACCAAATTACTATAATGCGTAATGGGAGGGAGGGAGACTCCAATTTTTATCCTTAATTCATTATTTATTCTAGTAAATAATGCCCCATTTAATTCTCCCCACGAGGGAAGAAGGGCGTAGTTAAATTTGATGGGTCAAAACACAATTATTCGACAAGCAAATCAAATACGAAATCATCCATTATTACCAAAGAAAAGTATCATCAACACCCAACAGAAAGCCATAACCAATTTCAAGTTGTGACAAGGAAATAAACACCATTATCAGTTCTTCATTCACACCATATTTTACTGGGAGAATACCCTTTCCTCTTCAACTACAGAGTAATGTTAAATTAAACCCAATTTTCGTAAATTTAGCCCAATCCCAACTGAATTTGAGCTTTGAGTTATGTAATTAAGATATCAATATATACAATTGAATTAAGAATTGAACATACCCAGAGATATTTCCTGGTAGGCTGACCAATCAGAGCATACTGATAATCATCATCAAGGTACAAAACCCAGTAATCCCCAAGAACAGGAATGATGGGGAGGAAGGGAGGAACATAGAATTTGACCTTGAGTTTGGCCTCATCACTACGAGGGTCAGCCTTATAAGCAGTTCCTTCAATAAAACCTCTTTTTCCATCACTCCAAGTCTCGTTCAGAACATTAACAGTAGTACCATCATCTTTCAAAGTGTAAGTAGCCCTTGTGTTTATACCATTTTTGGGCTGATTTCTTGAAGGGAATGAAGCTATTTCGTACCACCTACCCATATACCTTCCTAGCTCTATTCCCTTTACTACTTCCATATCTTTCTTAGCCATTTTTCACGATGTGTTTTGGTGTGTGATAGAGAGATTTGAGGGCTTAATTTGTAGGGTGAGATGTAAGTCGGTATAACTTGTAGGCCAAGTTCTTTTACTGATAAGGTAGTACAAACTACAAGGCGTGGCCCGCGTGGAGGATCAAGGATCTTACATTGTAGTGTGAATCTTAGATCACTCTAGAATATTGTATTTGAGATATAATTATTTTTAAACAAATAATTTGACACCTAATTTTGGTTTACAAATATCTTTTTATTTTGATAATGTAAATTTTTAAATAAGTTTTAATTCTTCTATACTAAAAATTATGTCACGATCAGCTAGAAAATGGTAATTTCAAATTTCGTTAGATTTTATTATTTAAAATTCCTCTGTCTTAAATTAAATACTTAGTTTTATTTTCTTTTTTTTTTTGTGTGTAAATTTGACCATTTTAAAACTGACATCTGTATCATTTTTACTAAAATATAGATAAAAAATTTTATAATCAAATTAAAAGTGTATACAATTTACTACAAACCCAATTCATATAATTTAAAAAAATATATTTGTATATGCTTAATTATAAATCTTAAAAATAGTTAATTTGATTTTAGACAGTTAAAATCGAGCATTTAATTTTGGAAACCGAAGGAGTAATTCTTAAAGTGTATGTTAAATAAATTATTCGAATTGAATTTTTTTAAGTGAATTGCAAACATAGTAGCAGTCATTCCGTTACGAACTAAATATATATATATATATATATATATATATATATATATATATATTTACGTACTAGACCTATTTAGAGATGCCCGTCTCCCGCCAAATCCAGTAATATATATATATATATATATGTATGTATGCATCCACTGATACAGAGCTAAGCGGTCAATATTATGCCGAGTTAAATGAATTAATGACCAACAATTAATGCGAGAAATGTGGGAGCTAATTAATACTACTAAAACCTTAACAACATTCTCTCAAATCTTTTATTTACCGGAAAAAAAAAACTCTTAAATCTGTCTCAATCTCCTTGTCTCCCCCCCCCTCCCTCCCCTAAAACATATTTTGCATATCCTTTTGTGTTTATATTTATTCAAAAACCACAGGGAATGATAGATTAAAGGAATGTTTTGAATTAACATTAATCAACTACTAAAAAAGAAGATCATCAACACTAATCAAGTAAGTTTATTTGATTGATTTCTTTCCATATTCTTCTTATTATGTTATGTTATATCTGTTTTGAAATCATGGGTGGTGGGTATGATCCTTATGAATCTTAAAACCAAAATTTTAGATGTGAAATATATGTAGGTATGGTTTGAGATTTGGTTGCAATCTAACCCCAAATTAATAAAGAACTTGGGTTCATTTTGTGTTTATGATATAGTAATATTTCGACAATTTAGGAACCCTAGAAAGAAACAATAGTTTCATTAATAATAATAACCATAATGATATTACTGTTTTTACCTGGAGATGGTGGTGATACATGACAAATTATTTGCTAGCTGTAAGATATATTATCTATTTCTCCCCCTATGGGAATATAGGGCACACCGTCAAAACTAAATTATTATTCTTGTTATTGAGGTTTTGAATAATGGTTATTTTTTTTAAGATGCATTAAATTGACTTTTACAAAGTTGTCATAAAGATAATTTCTAACAATCAATTTTGAAAATGGATACAAAGATTTGGTGTTCAATCATTCTCTAAAGTGGCTCACCTCACCTGATCTCTATCTTTGTTTTTGTTTTTTATGGATACATACATACATATATACAGATGTGGAAGAAAATGTTCCGGCAAATATATTTGGTTTTCTTCTTGTTGTTGTTGTGGGTGGATTCAATCCAAGCACAGAAAGCCCCACATCCACTTCATCGTAAAACCGCAAAAGGCCCCAAACAACCACCACCCCCTACCCTGAACAAGAAATTTAAAACTTTAAATGGTATGTAACGTTAACAAATAAGAGCCCAAAATTGATTCTATATTTTGAAAGCACATTTGTAAATGCAGGTGGTCCGCCAGATGTTATAGCAAACGGTGGATACTCGGGGCTTTTTCCAGATTCGAGTGAATTTGCATATAGTTTTGCCTTACAAACAAGTCTTCCGAATAGCATTATGTACTGCAATGTTCAGCTTACAAAGGACAACTTGGGAGTTTGCGCAGGCCAAATCCTCCTCGACAATTCAACAACAGCGGCCCTCGCCTACCCCAAGGGAGAGAAGACTTACAACGTTAATGGAAAGGATCTTAGTGGCTGGTTCGCCATGGACTATACGTTGGATGATCTCAAAAACAATACATATTGTAAGTCCTAATCAATTACCAAACAAAATCTACCTACCTACTAGCTAGTACTTAATTTGGTTTGTTCTTCTCCCACAGATATAGCAAGTACATTGAGCCGACCAAGCGTGTTTGATGGCATGTTACCAATATTCACTCCTGATGATCTTTCGGGACTTAATAATGTTAAAAGAATGTGGCTAAATTTTGAGGTACCAACTTAATTTCCCTTGTACTCCATATTTTGCCTAAATTTTGGATCTTTATATTCCTTGTGTGCCTCATGCAGTATGATATGTTCTACAATCAATATAATTTAAATGTGGCAAAATATATAAAAGATTCGGCACAGTTTTGGGTACCAAGTCACATTTCATCACCAGAAATTAACTTCTTGGAGTTTATGAGTGGCCAAGTGGACAAAAACCGTACGAAGCTCATTTTCAAGTTCTTGAACAAAGACGAAGTTGAACCCACGAGAAAGGAAAAATATGGTTCAATACTCAACAATCTAACCTCAATCAAGCCATTTGTATCGGGTATTCTTGTCCCAAAAGATTACATAGTTCCGATTGCCAAGGACTTCTATTGTGAATCCCCAACTACACTCGTAGCTGATGCCCACAAACTAGGTCTTGAAGTATATACATACAAATTTGCAAACGATGTTTGGACAAGTTACAATTATAGTTATGATCCAGTTAACGAGTACCTCGAATTTATTGACAACTCCCAGTTTTCTGTTGATGGGATGCTTTCAGATTTCCCTTCCACTGCATCAATTGCCACAGGTACATGAACCCATTTTCTTCATTTGCTTTTGGCCAATCTTCTTCTCAACCGGCCTGCCTAAACTAACTTATAACCTCATGTGTTCTTCTTGGTGCAGCATGCTTTGCCCAGAGCCAGAACAATACCTCTAAGATTGTGAAAGGTGCATTATATTAATCGCTGTAGTATATCTATTCAACATCATGTGTATTAGTTGGTTAATTTGTGAAATGAAATGATCTTTAAGTATGCCTTTTCATGAATAGGTTTGATCATATCTCACAATGGAGCTAGTGGAGTCCACCCTGCCTGCACTGACCTTGCCTATCAGCAAGCCATACAGGACGGGGTGGATCTAATCGACTGCAATGTCCAAATGACAAAAGATGGAGTCCCCTTCTGCATGTCCAATGTTGATATCTCCACAATAACTACTGCACTGGTTGACTTTATGGACCGATCTTCAAACACACCTGAAATTCAACCACAGGATGGCATTTTCTCATTTGATCTCACTTGGACCGAAATTGAATCCCTCAAGCGTAAACTTTCAGAAAATTAAACCTTTTTCAATTTTACATTCCACGTGTTTAATACTATATCCTTAAGCTGACTAAACTTTACCAATGCAGCTATAATTGAAGTTCCTTATAAGGATTCTGCCTTGGTGAGAAACCCGAGATTCAAGAACCAGGGCAAGTTTGTGACTCTGGCCGACTTCTTACAACTTGCCAAGACGAACAAAACCGGAGGAGTTTTGATTAACATAGAGGTGAGCTGATTATTTCCCTCTTTAGCAAAGCTCAAGAATCCTGTGAAAATAGACTTGTAACAATTTCAGACTTTTGTTTTTGCTAGAATGCTGCATATCTAGCGTCAAAAAAGGGTCTTGGTGTAGTAGATGCTGTCACAACTGCTTTGGCCAACGCTAGCTTCGACAGGGGGGAATCCACTCAAAAGGTTATGATTCAGTCGGACGATAGCTCGGTCCTATCAAAATTCAGCAATTTCCCAAATTACGAAAGAGTGTTGTCGATTAAAGAGGAAATAAGCAATGCCCCCAAGGATGTGGTGGCAGAAATCAAGAAAAATGCAAATGCTGTTGCTGTCGATAGAGAGTCGATCGTTCAACAAAACTCGGGCTTCTTTACCAAGGGAGTCACACAAGTTGTAGATGAAATGCATGCTGAAAATATATCCGTATATGTCACACCTATTCGGAATGAATTTGTCTTCTTCAATTTTGATTACCTCTCAGATCCTTATCTGCAGCTTGCTACTTATGTTTCACTACATGTTGATGGTGTCATGACAGAATTTCCAGCGACTGCAAGTGCATACATGAGTAAGTTTGTTTAATTATAAGCGTTTACAGCATTTATAGCTATACTGCTTGTTTGTGTACACCGGCGTTTGCAATCTTATTCGTCTGATAACAATTTATTTAAAAGAGAACTTAATTAATTTATAAAAGCTACAGCGTTTTGTTCAAGTATTTTGGAGCGTTTGTGAGTTAAATAAAATATATTTGAAATAAATTATTTATAGATGAACAAAAGTTTTAAGTACATTTAGACCGTTAAAACGCACCACACCCTGCTAGACAAAACAAGCAGTACATTTTTTATGGCGTAAAATTTGTACATTTTTTTTCCATAACGTTTAGTTGTGACAATCAAAAAGTTGATCCCTTGGTTATGCAGGGAATCCATGTGCTGATCTTAAGAATCCCCATAATGTACTTCCCATAAAGCCAATTCATGCTGGGGATCTGGCTCGTCAAATTGATCCAATGGCGATGCCACCTGCTTTACCACCCACCCCAGCACTGGAAAGTGCAGACGTGGTTGATCCGCCGCTACCTTCGGTAGCCAAGATCGCAGACCCGCCCACTTCCGCAGATGCAAGACCTCCTCCACCCAAAGATGAAAAATCTAGTGGTGGTCCAAGGAATGTAGGGGATTTGGGCATCATCTTATTAGCGGTCACCCTGCTGTTCGGTTTACTTTGTCATTCCTAAACCGGAGGTCACAAATTAGGCATGGACCTGATACTTTGTTCATTTTTCACAATGCTGAACTGTTGTTACAGAAATTGGCCTTTGCTTTTGAAGATTAGGCCGGTCAGTCACAGATAACAACAGTTTTGATCACGGCATGGGCAATGTAAGTTCCATCCCGAAGAATGTGATTTTTAGACATGTTTAGATTAGCAACTTTTTATTTCTTTCTTTTTTTCGGTAGTAGTATGCATTTATCAGTTCCTTAGAAAAATGAACATTTCATTGTAATTAAATTTTAAAGAATATTTTTCCTATGCCATTGTGATTATTAGATAATTTAAATAACATAAAAAATATTTTTCCTACGTTTATAAATTCGATAATTTTAATTCATAACAAAAATATCAATATAAAATTTATAAATTAGAAAATTTTTAAATCACTTACAATTTTCATGACACTTTTATTATAAAAATAATAAAAAAATTATAAATTTAACAATTCTCATAAAGTAAGATATAAAACTCGTAAAATAAAGGGTTGGACTACAAACCCAGAAATTACCAGTGCTTTTAATAATATATTTAGTTATTTACACAATAATTAAAAAAAAATTGAAAGATGAATAGAAGGAGAGAGAGAGTGAGGCTCAGATCTGTGAAAAATCAGACATGGGATATGAATCCGCCATGGCTGCAACCCCCAGTTGCATGTGAGAAAAAATGGATCGATTGTTGAATCTAATCAATCACATGCCCTCTGTGATGCCCAGCCAAGATACGGATCAGATTCACCATGCCTGATCGGGTTTGCTCGGATTAGAAAAACTATCATCACAGCCTCTCATAATTAGTACCGTAATTAGATCGGTTTCAGTTCCACCACTACTACTACTACTACCACCACCACCACCACCACCACCACCACCACCCAAGAAAAGGAGAAGGTGGAGTTACCCAGTTGGGTATATAATAATTATTTATTTATCTATATGTGTATGTTTGAATGCATGCATGCTCTCCCAAATCTTAATCTCAGAGAGAGAGAGATAAAGAGGGGAATAAGGGCTGTTGATTTGATTAAGGCGAAAGAAATCATGGACTCAAATGCTTCTGAAAGAAGATTTTTTTAGTAGAGAGGGGCAACCACCCTTAGAAACCTCCAATCTCTCTTACTGAGCCTCATTCATGAGCAAACCCTGCGGTTAGATCCCTGCAAGACATGTTTTTTATACTACCAATATTTTCCATTTCTGCCCTCTTCTTTCTCACCTGTTTACATGGTGTGGCATAATTTTTATTGTGGGAAAGGTAAGGGTAATTTCGTCTAACCATTCCTAAGATAATTACTATAAAATGAGAAAAAACCAAAAATGGGGGAACCCTAGGGGTTAGTAATACTTACTGGATATATAATGGATCAATTTTTTAATTTTATTCCTATTCAATTCGCAATCTATTTTGTTACGTATTCCTATAAAAAACAATGAAGTCCAATTAAAGTTAGAAGGACAAAAAGAAGGGTGAGGCTCAGATCTGAAGGATAAGAGTATAAATCACATGCAACAGTTCATGTGATAGAGAGATAAATCACATGCCATCTGAGTTGCCCCGCCAAGATACGGGTCATATCAACAATGCCCCGATTTGCTCAAGAATCAATTTATCATCACAGCCTCTCATTAATAAAACAACACATCATCATCATCATCATCATCATCATCAGCAAAATAAAATCAAAATTATGTAAGGTTTAGGGTTTAGGATGCAAATCGTAATTCAGTCAACAATCCATCATCCATGTGTGTGTATATATATACATGTGATATATAATGCTTCATTTAATTGATTACATTACTTCCTAAATTACTCCTAAACATTTAATACTCTCCTTAATTTTCTCATATTTTTCAAACTATTTTTCTCTTTCTTTTAACATCTTAATGGTATAACTCCCTTTCTCTCTCTTATAATTCCTATATTATCTCTATCCTCTAATAACATTTCTCTCATCTTTATCATCTACAATTTAACTTATTATTTATCTATGAAAGAGTATTTTTGGTAATACATAATAATTTTAGTATAAATTTTATAAAAGTTTTAACTTTTTTAATAATTATGCAAAATTTCAAAACGTCAAATAATTAATAATAGGAGTATGTATTCAATTTTAATTCCACAATTATATCATAAAGGCTTTATGACATGTAGTATCTAGATGTATATCGACGATTTTTATTATTATTATTGATGTTTTAAAAGATATTTATTAATAGTCCTTACTTCATAAATTGAATAAAAAATTTGAATATATATAAAAGAATCTTAAAAACTAAATAAAATAAAAAATTTGAATAAAAATTAAAATGATATATTTAATAAATATCTGTATAAAACATCATATGCGTATTTCTCTATTTTAACATATTACGAACAAAGTATATTAACATAATTTTAGACAGATCTTTAAGGAACAAGTATATTATAATATAATAATTTTAGACAAATCTTTGATAAAATATACTGTTAATAATATAATTTTAAAAATAAACACTAAACCTTTTAATATTCTATCAATCTACAAAATCAAAATAAAACACTACAACTTTCATTAAATTAATTATTGACCAATTATTAAAAAATTTAAAAATAATTTCTACATAACAAAATTTACTTAAAATAATAATAAATTAAATATTAAATATGGAGTAATTTTTAATTATCTATCTTATGGTCTAAAAAATAAAAATCAAATATTTGAGTCATTAAAACATCCCATATTTTTAACTCATTCAACATATTCATAAAATTATTAAAAAGCTCAGTTTATTTCATACTTCCTATTTTTCTAAAAATAATTTTTAAAAAAATACTTGTATGGAGCTAGCACATCAGTAAAACACATTCAGTCTAGATAAATCAAAATAAAGACGGTAGGGGAAAAGGTTTAGGCTCAGATCTGTATGTAATCAGGGTAAAGAGTGTGCCACCGTCATGGCTGCAAAAACAGTTGCATTAGATGTAAGAGGGATCGAGAGAGATCAAAACCCAAAACCCAAAACCCAAATGAATCCATCAAATCAAATCCCTCGCATCATCATGCCATCTGTTTCGCCCCGCCAAGATACGGGCACATCAACACAGCCCCGATTCGCTCAAGAATCAAATCTTATCATCACAGCCTCCATTTAACTGTGTTTCTGAGTTTTGACTGCACAGAAAAGAAAAAAGGAATGGAATGGAATGGAATAGAAAAGGAAAAGATATGTAAATGGGTTAAACCCTTTACACACAATACATACATACATACGTAGATATAGAGAGAGAAAGAGAGGTGGTTATGTTTGTTTGCAGGCAGAGATGCAATAAGGGCTGTTGCTTTCTCCAGGGGACTTGGTGAAATCATCGGCTCAGAACAGATGATCGGAGAAATCAAAAGTTATGGCAGAGAGGGGCAACCACCCTCAGAAACTTTCCCATCCCTCTGCCTTGAGCCTCTTTCATTCTTGAGCTCACCTTTCGCCATTACCGTCTCAGATTCCTTTATTTATACCACCAGCTGCCATTTTTGTCCTCTATTTTACCGCCTATTTTACATGATCTGACATCGGATGAGGCCTACAATACTCATAAAGGTAGAGGGCTCTTTCGTCATTTAGGCCAATCACAAAAATTATTTTCCACCAACACTTTATTACTCTCTATTTTTCTATTTTCTGCAAAGAGAATTACATTTGTAAAATAATTCGCTTTATAAAAGTTTTTTTTTATTTTTTATCTATGATGCTATAAATAAAGTAACATAACTTCCCACGTTCTATAGTACTACTAGTAACATGTGCTCATATAAATATTAGTACTAATTTTCCCTTTTCGGACAACAAAAACATATTAGTACTAATTAAGCTCTATGAAATCCATAAAATTTTTATTTTTATTTTTGACTTTTTTTTCGCTATTGTTCCAATATTTGAAGTATATTACATATCATTATACCTTATCTCATAAAGTAATTCATGAGCGGTATAAAATGTTAACACTTAATTTATTCAAGAATTTGATCATATTTAAATATATTCATAATTATACTGTTAGAACAACTAAATAATTATTTAATTCCACTTATTGACAATTGTTAAAAAGAATACTAAAGTAAACTAGAAGGGTATTATCTGAATTAACTTATCCAGGGTATTTTTTTCTAAGAGAAACTAATTAAAAACAAACAAACAAATTCCGTGCTTCTTTATATACTGCCAAACGGATAAATAGGCCCGTAAAAGCAAAAAATCACTTAAATATACTACTAATAGTCTGATACAAGTTCGTTCGTTCGTTCGTTCAAACAGGCCCAAGATCAAGATGCTGAAGAAAGCAGCAGCTCGAACGAACACAAACCAGCAGCAAACTTTGGCTTTTAGAAAGTGCTGGCGAACAGTATATGCATATAAGTGGTTCTTGTTGCAGCATAAGGTAATTGTTATCTTAATCTTCTAAGGTAGAAAAGGAAAAAACTGAAGGATGAGGATTTACAGAAGACCTGGGAGGAAAAAGATTGAAGGAATTGTATAACAGATGCTTTTACTCCTTGTATGAACTTTACATGACCTCTCTAACCCCTTGTTGCAGTGATGTTTGATGCACAACTTCCCCTGTCAAGGTCACTAAGTATGTCACCTGCCAAAAAAAGAAAGAAGAGGCGATTACTAAAATGCTTAAAGAAAAGGAATCCAAGAAATATGATCCACAAATGTCGAGACTCACAATCTCTAGGGAGCTGACTCTATGAAGAAAGAATCCATTTTCTACTTCACTGCAGAACCAAAGAAACCGGAAGAGAATGTTAGAAAAGAGGCTGAACACTTGCATTTCCTAGTAAAATGAATACTCACCTGTGAAAGATCCATTTTTCATATATGCTCGTAACATAAGGTCCTCTATCCATTGTACTCTTGTTGTGGATGTGAGCCATATCCTCTTTATGGACATATTTAGTACAAGACTCCGCGCTCAGGTATGCATCCTGAAGAGAGCTTTAAATTTTTAGAAGAGAGTTTGCAAAGAACTCAGAATCAGTCATAATTTCATAAATCTCCACGAGTGTTCAACTATATTTTCATCCCATTTATTTGATTCAATCTTTAATAAACCAAATGAAAAAAGATTCTAAGTAAAATGAACTTGTATGAAATATGAGTTTTTGAAGTTCTAGGATTCAGTAATTAACAATATATTTTGGATGAGAGAAAAAAGAATAAACGAGGACAATGTTAACTTACCACTCCGTATTGTAAGAATAAATGGCGTAGGTCCATTTTCTCAAGATTCTCAACACAACCTACCAATGGATGGAATCCGACAACAATGCGCCTGCTAATGGGAATGACTAGTGAATACTATGTGAAATACATGCAACAGATTAATTAATATAGCTAAGCTGCACGAACCTTATCACCGAGCATATAACTGCGAACTCAAATATACTTTAGCTTGTATCTAGATTGAAATTAACTCCAACTTTCTTAGAATCCTCAAGGAAACACTGGGCATTCTAAAGTGGGATTGACTAATATTTCAAATTTTGATTGGTTTATATTTTTTGTGAAACAGTAGGTTTATTTATGAATCTAAATTGGATCAATTCCAACACAGCCTAATTCAGTTTTTTAACTGCAAAGCGCCAACCGAATTTAAACTAATTCCAACTCCTGCTAATGGTGATCAGGAAACTCTCCCCAATAAAGTAGTCTGCAGTTAACTATGACGCAATTCATAAAACCATCATGAGAATATGGAAAAGAATAGTGTGCTCTTACCAGTTGCTATTGCTTCCTTGGAGTGGTTTTCTCAGCCAATGAAACCTATCATTTCCATTGCCACTAGAAGAATCCTAAGCCATAAAGTGTTGAGCATAAAATTACCAGATATTCCTGAGAAAATAATGATTGAAATACTATTCTATAAAATGTACTATATTAATCTCTCAAACAACAATACTCCTCCTTTGCAAGAAGGAAAGAAAACCACAAAACATATATTAATACGCCACGTGGTTTCCCAAATAAGTGCAAGTGATGTAGTGGTAAAAGCTCAGGGAGAAGGAAATGAGAATGTTGAATTAAGTTGAGGGCAGTCGCTCTTTGCAAATATGCTAAAGGAAAGGTTTGTACCATTTTTTCATCATGCACTGGCTTCTGCTTTTCCAAGACAGTTTTCTACATTAAAACTATCATTTAAATATATATTCCAACTAGGCGCAACTGAAGTGGATTGGTTAAGGATAGACAATGAAGCATGAGGGAAATGAAGAAGTAGATGAATTAATCGAAACCATATGCGTTCTGGAGTTGCACATGTAATAAATTCAGAATGACAATATTCACCTCTTGAGGATGGTTCTCTAGGTTCACACTATAGGATCTTTTGCTTGTTCATTGATATTGTTGGTGCATGTAAGGGGAAAAACATATATGGCATAAGTATTAGTGCTAACAACCTTAATTTGTTATTGGGACAGAAACAAAAAATCTAAATTAATAGTATGCTTTCAAGGTAGAGCTTAATTAATTGACTCCAAAAAACTGCAACTACTCAAAACTTAACCAGATATACAACTACAAAGAGAAGAGTAAGAACATTTCCCTATGCAGTTCCGTAATAATACAATGTGGGAAAAAATTAAATTGCACATGGGATGAATACAAATTCACACCTGTAATGATCCAGTATGCAGAACAATAACATCTAGCACTTTTGAATAAGGGATTTCAATCTGCCTAACAAAGTAATTAACTTTGTTCTCTTTCAAAGCTTTGGTTGTGTACCTACAAATTCAGAACTAGGCATTGAAGAGAGACAGGAAATGTATAATCAAAAGATAAAAAGTTTTAGGGAAATTATTCAAAGAGGATGAATGTACCAGGGAAATTTCAGCAAGTGAAGGTACAATGTAGCCTGTTAAAGAAGATCTGTCAAGTCTTGTCGTTAAGGCTGTAAAATGAACCAAACAGTTCGAGCTCGATTTGTACTCGCTCGACTCGAAATATAAATGATTCAAATATGAGAAAAATTTGAAGTTCGATAAATTATTCGAACCTCATCGAATTGCAATTGTCTATTGATATTCGAATTATATTTGCTCGAAAAATTTAAACTGCTTGGAGCTCGATTCAAGATTGGACTCGACTCGGTAACTAAACAAGTCTCAATTAAACCTTATTTCATACTCGATAAATTTTGTGAACCAAATCTGAGCAACTCAATACTAGACTCGACTCGGTTTATTTACACCCCTACTTAAGGTAAGTTGAAACCAGCAAAATAAAGTTAACAAAAGCAACACATTTTCTCATTGAACAGCCTAAACCCCAAGCCAAAGAAACTTCGGGGGTGTTTGTATGGAGCTGAATCTGAATGACTGAATCGTTGAGTGCATTTGTTTTGGTCTGAATGGCTGAATCGGTAAGATGAACGAGTTGAATGGCCAAGTCAGATTTTTTTAGCTGAATGAAGTAAAAAAAAAATTAAAAAAATATATTAACTATTATATTAAGTAATATTAAATAAATTTACAACAATTTTAAATTTTTTTCAGAGGGATAAAATAATAAAATTTTGTCATTCAGATGTTTCAGACATGTCAATTATCAAATATTTTTTTTATTCAGATTCAGATTCATTCAGTTTTTATCAAATACCCCCTTCATCTACAAGAGCTCTTGGTGTATTGGCTTTATTACTAGTGAAGTCATGTGACATCATACAAACTGTATCGGTCGCAAAACACACTAGATTACAATGGTGGAAAAACTTCTTAGGCTTTGAAAACTTCTCTAGTAGCATATATTCTTGGAAGCTAAACTGAGTTGTCATTAAGTGAATTAATAGGCAAGTAAAGATTAAAGAGGTAATACTGATATAAAGATATTATTGTCATTAAATGACTTCTTTATAATAGAAAAGGAATTCCGACAACTATGATTACAAGAATCCCTCTCAAAAGGGTAATAACTAATAATCATTGTATCTCAATTCAGTTCCTATGCATTCAGAAGTGCCACAAAGCAAATTTTCAATTCATACACCATACAATAAAAAACTATGCTTTTACCCCAGTGCAAAAGATTTTTATTTGAATAAGGAAAAAAGGAAAGTTTCACAACTGTGATGGATGTCTTCTTCTTCTTTTTGGTTATAAATAGCCTTATACCAAGTTTTGTGCAGCTAACTGCTTGTGACAATCAGATTATAATGGTCACTTAAATTTCATATGGCAAGAGGCGAAGACATTTGTAAATTAAAATTTAAATAGATAGGTCTTACGTTCTGTAGAAGCTAATCCTCTTCACCAAGTTCACTAAGGTTAACCACAAACCTTGCATTGTACTTCTTTATCACCTTCTCCATCTTCATCAATAATAAAATCTCAATTAGAATCGAAGTCATATAATGAATAGGTAAAGAAAAATTATAGGAAAGTAAATTACATAAATCAATAGAGCCAAGTTTTTTGTTTTTGTTTTTTTTTTGCTTTTTTTAGGAGAATAGAGCTGAGACTCGATATATACAAAGAAGGAATAGGAAATTGAATAGGTGAATAAACAAGCCCAATCAAAGAAAAAGAAGAACCCGGCCAACAAGAACAGTTTACTTGTACGAACATTTACTTCTCTAAAAATGGGTAGGGAGTAGCAACCAGATTATGGCAATGTACTAACCATAATCTACAAATTAACACTAAAACCACAAAGCCATGTATGCAAGCTGTTAAGCGAGATTTTTAAACATAAAATCCGATGGCAGAACACTCCAATAACTTGATTAAATATTCAAGGGAAAAAACATATTCAACATGTAAATTACATTCCTCAAACCCAAACATTACAAAAGAGAAACAACCCACCAAAAGAAACAGCGGAAGCTCTTCATCTCATGTAAAATTACATACCAACTTGCTAATAGGACACCAAGACATTTCCACAAACAGTTGAACCACAATAGAACAATTAAAGAAAGAAATAAAGGGATGCCAACTTTTTCCGCAAATCAACGAACACCAATAATGAAAATAAATTACTTACCAGCTTAAGAAGATGGGTCTGTTCTTTAATAGGTCTAGAGCCTCCTCTAACACTGAGAAAATATATATCAACAGGATTTCGCTCACTCCTGTTTGATCCATAAATGGGTTTTTGAGGCCGACCAATGTTTAGAGCCACGAAAAGAGCAAGGCAAAGAGAAATTTGTGTGGCCAAAGTCAGAATCCATGTTGATTTCTCCATTATCACATAGCCATACCACCAATTTTTTAAGTTCCTCTGCTGATTAAATGAACCGATAGATCCGACAAGATAATTATACGATTTGAAATAGTATATTTCAGTACTATATTTACTGTTGAATTTCTGAGCGCACATGGTAAGAACATGTTGGTCAATTTCGAGTTAGCATTCTATTATCCAATTAATTAACTTATCCAACAAAAATTTCACTAACCATTCCCGTTAGTTCCGTATTGAAAACCGCTTGTTGAATCGCAATCTCGTCGTATACGAATAAGTAAATGATTTGCACATTAATTTTAATTTTAGTTCTCTCTTAATGCAGAAAAATCAAAATCAAAACAAATACAAAATCAATAATAATTAAAAAAAATTAAAAAGTGGATGGTCAAATTAGTAAAAAAGGTAATAGTTTAAAATAATAACAGACAATGTAAATTGTTTACTTAATTTAAATTCAAAGTGTTTTTAATCGAAAACATAAACTAGAGTGTAAATTAATTTTAAACTCCAACAATAAGGTACAACTTGAATTTGTTCTTTTTAAATGAACAGGAAAGAAAGTGATGTTACGGAATCTTTATATTTTATATTACTCTCTATTTACATATATAGCAACCTAAAATTAATAAAATAGTGAAGTAGTAATTAAATTTAAAATTTGCATATTATTCTACTTAATTTTTATGTTTTCAAATGTATTTTTAACTATTAATTAAGAATTTAATTATGATGCTGTGATATTATATTTAATAAAAAAAACAATGACAAATTAAAATTTTCATGACAATTTATCATCCAAAATATAAATATATCTATAATTTTAGAATAAATTAAACAAAACGATGTTTCTTTAATTTTTAAATAGAAGATATACTTTTATTTACTCATAAACTAAATGCAAAGGAATCTGTAAATAATCTATTCTTTAATTTTTAATCATAATTTAAATTTTGTTTTTCTCATTAAAAAGAAAAAAAATCTCACCGAGGTTAGCATTTGCAAATAAAAAGTTTTAGTCTAAGAAATGGGCTAAGCCCAAGATGCAGAAAATGAAAATCAAGGTGGGAAACGTATTCGGATACTGGTAGGAAACGAATCCGGATACTGGTAGGAAACGGGTTTTACTCCTTCTCCTCCGGCTCTGTATTATATATGATTCTGAGTTCCGACTGAAACTTGTGCCATTATCTAACAGGTGGTAATTGGGATTTAGGGCTGACTATATAATATAATAATTTTTTGTATTAATTGTTAAAAAATTAGGTATGGACAGCCCGATATTCAACTTCCGGGAGATGCTCAACACACCAGAAAGGGACTTCCTTTTAGGCAGCAACGGCGACAAGGTACCTTCCACCCAAAAAAAATTCCATTTTATTTGCTTGCTTTTCGATGATAAATATATGAGTTGTTGGTAGTAATTACGAATCCTCACGAGACAATCAATGATATGTATTTCCGTATTACTATATATTTACTATGATACTACTATTTCTATTTATGTAAATTAATATGGAAAATAGGATTCAGGAGGTGCTTAGATTGTTTGGTGGTTTGGTAAATACTCATACAATCTTGTGTATCTTATCTCTACATTACCTGATGATGGTTAATCCAATCCCACATAAATGAATTGTGCAGTATATTACTATTATATCTTTCTTATTGATGATTTTGTTCTCAAATTTTTCTATGTATGCTTCATTTGAAGGTGAAAGTTGACAGCTAGAAAGGAAAGATGATCGGCATCCACCTTCTGGACGTCAGAGGACTTTTAGAATTTGAAAAATTAGAAGGTCCATATGGAATTCCGCCAGTCAAGGTGGCTGTCCATTTGTTTGATGCATACGAGGAACATTTTTCTAAGGGTGATTTTGAGATTGTTTTTGTAGCAGTCACCCCTGTGGAAGAAAACAGCCTCCACGTTAATGTTGACAAGGAGAAGGAGAAGGGGGAAGAGGCATTTTTTAACCAGCAATTTTTGAGGATGCCATGGCTTGCCATTCCGTTCTCAGATATCGATGCAAGAAGAAAGTTGACAAAAGCAGTTGACACTCGTTATTTAGTGAAATTTCAGACTGTTCAGTTTTCGATGTAAATGGCAGATTGTTAGCAGAAGATGTAGACCAAAGCTTGCCCATGTATGCTACTGACTTGTATCTATGTTTAAAGGACGAGATTGCACTGAATAGACGTTTGCTCCCGCTGCATGATCATGACGACTTATCATTGCAGTCTCTCTTGTCTGCTCCCAACCGAGACTTTTTAATTTCAAACCAAGGGAATAAGGTGAATATACCTCCATGCCTTAATTAATTAGCATGCATTGTCTAATTTGATGGAGAGTACTATTTTCCGATAGTTTTGAATCCCTATCCAATAGAGTTGTGTTTTCATCAATCTTTAACTGCTCTGCTTCTTTTTTATGCTTTATAGGTACCTATTTCCAAACTTAAAGGGAAAGTAGTGGGTCTTTATTTATATGGAAGCCCAACTAGCCATTCTCTTTTGCCTAAGTTGAAGTCTATTTATAACAAAGTGAAAGCAAATTTACTAGAAAACTTTGAGATTGTGTTTGTTAATCTTCATTTCCTGGAGTATGGTCATGGTGATGAGGACTCATTTAAGAAGGAATTTGGAAAAATGTCATGGCTTGCATTGCCATTTAAGGACAAGACGTGCAGGAAGTTGTGGTTTAACTATAACCGCTTTTCCGAAATAGGTGATTCATCTGAAGATGGTGTTTTTGTGGTCGCTAATGGAAAATCAGTTGATCCGTATGCTGCCAAAGTCATTATAGAATACGGTGTTGAGGGATACCCCTTCACTCGAGTAAAGGCTGCACAGTTTGAAAAGAATATTCTAAAACAGATAAAAATATTGCCCAGGATGATGGCCTATCATGGTTATTTCATACGGAAGGATCGAAGCAAGGTAAATAAAAAGATTGTAGTTTTAATATTAGTTTGTACATGATTTGTTTTTGCTCACACTATTTTAATTTCAGGTTCATGTTGCCAAGGTTGGTGGAAAGAACATCATCTTGTTTGTTGGTTCTGATGTAGTCTCGTCGACCCTAAGCTTTTTACCTGATCTCATCAGATGGTATAAAGAAATTAAGAATAAAGATGATAAATTTGAAGTGATATACCTGTCTCGAGACCAAAACGAAGCCATGTTTAATGCTGTATTCCAGAAAATGCCGTGGCTTGCATTTCCCTTTAGATACAACCAACGGCCCAGTGACATGGTTAAAGACGTAAGGTCGATTTTTAGCGACTGCTGCTATCTGATAGCCTTGGGAGCAAACGGCCAAATTGTGAGTAAAGACGCTGCAAAACATTTAAGAAGCCGTGGAGCCGATGCCTATCCTTTCAGAGATGCTGACCTTTGGGAAGACGTGACATTTGAACTAGCAACACAACTAGTCTGGACTATGACGGACAAAAAGGGGAAGGAGTATATTCCTCCAACCCTAAACACAGATCCAATATATTGCCGTCAATTAGGCTGATAGATATGTCGATCCTGTAAGTTAATTATGAGTTGGGTTGAAATTTAAATTAGTAGCTAATTGGTCAATGGAACATATAACTCCAATTTGGATAGAAAAGGAAAAAAGTTTCATCAAAACTAAATTCTACTTTTAATTGTGTTGAGGTTTTTTTAATATTATTATTTAATGAAATAAATACAAAAGAAAAAGAAATGAAATGGAAGAAAAACACGATCACTTTTCTTATATTAATTCTCCATCTTTTATCTCCTCATCTTCTCAATCCTATCACACGATTTTCTTGCAAGCATATGTTTGTTATCATTTCAAATTGTGTCCTTAAGTTCACTGCCATCCTTCATAAAGCCAATCTAATTAACAATAATACTCATAGACTTGGAATTATTGTAGCGAAGGAATTCAATATTTATTTACTTAAAATAATTTTGATTTGACATGAAAATGATTTTCATTAAATTTAATATTTTTGATTTTTGACCCATAAAATATCAAAGGTCAGTAATATGGAATTGGAGTGGGGTGGCCGAGTGGGTGGAGACTTAGCCCAACACGAGTCAATTTATGATCAAACTCTGCCTAATGGCTACATGCGTTACCATTTTAAGTTTTAATATTTGGTCACAATTAATGCAATATAACGGTGGTCCATTGATTAGTCTAATCTTAGTAATGGCATTTACTTTATGTAATCTTAATGATACATTATTTGGTGGAACATACATGACTGACAAAATATAGTTATGAATTAATTTTAATTTATAAAATTTTATTATTGTTATTTTAATTTATTTTAATATGAGTTGTAATCGTATAGTTATGAATCAAATATAAGTCAACTTATTTTTAAATTTTAAACTTATCATTATATAATGATTTAATTAAATAAATTATTAACTTGAAATTATTATTAGATATATTTTGTATATATGACTCATGTCTCTACTCTCTAAGCATTTTATGATGATGTTTTGACTTTTTAGTGAACTTTTTAAAAATGAAATTGTGAGTCACAATTAAATTAATTGAGCAATAAAATGATAAAAAAATTGTTAATATAAATGATAAAATGCTAAAAACTATACTAAATTTTTTTAAAATTGAAATTATTAATATCCTTCCATATTTAAATAATTTCTCTCCATCTTAATTTTGTCGAATTAACTGTTTTAGCATATATAAAAGCTTAAAAAATTACTGACTTTTCATAACATACATTGTATAAAACCTTTATGACACAGGTATGTTGTTTCCAAAGGAAACAATGGCTGAAACTTATAATCGTATCCAAGAGGGCAAGAAGTATCTAATTGAGCAGTAAAAACAACAAAATAACACACAATCCAGCCTCAAAACATCATTTCAGCACAGCAAAACACTCCCAATATTTCAGCCAGACGGCAGCAAACAGCCTCAAAACATCATTTCAGCATATCATATCAGCACAGCAGACACCACCAAAATCCAGCCTCATTACAGCCACTAGAAACAGGACAACATATATGTGTATAAACAATCTGCAATTGCATAAAAAGGGAAGGAGTCGATCCCCAAAAACAATGTTTGGCGTGGACACTAGTATTATGTTATATGTCAATAGAACTTTCCTTTGTCTCTATATCTGTGCAGGTTTCAATTTGCAGTGGAGGTGATGGTTCATTTTCCACCTTTTTTTTATTTCTTCAACTTTGCAATAGCTAGCTAGCGTCCAAGTGTCTATCCTCCATCGGTTTCACTTCAACATCTTATCTTATCTTCATCTTTCTCATTGGCCAGGGGTAGGGGATGTGGGTTCAGACCAGATCCCCGTCATGGAACAATAATCAGGTAGTTTATTGGCCAAGGAAGTCCCACTCTTTTTATGATCATCAATCTCTTTCACATTCAAGCTAGCTGGAACAAGATGATTTAGTGCCCGAACTAAAATCCCTCTCCTTGTGGCTTGTCCAGCGTTCCAATTCGGAACGTCCTCTTCTTGAAGAATTAAAGGGCTTGTGTTTCCTGGAAGATTAATCGACGATTCACAGGAATTGCATGCCACCACTTCTATCCTCAATCATGTCTCTCAAGCACTTCCTTGTGTCCAGTGTTCCTTGGGCATGACAGGTAACACTTTTCATCACAGATTATTTCTAGAAATAATATCTGGAGCTCTGTATTAGCTTCAACTTGTGTAATATTGCAATATAGAACCTATAGCTTACATGATCCAGGAAACTAAATACCGGAAAGCATGAATATGTTACGCATATAAGCATTTTCTGTTCTCTTACAATTAAGTTGGCCACATATCATCATTGTTGTTATTATGCTTCACATGAAATGCTATTCACTATTATGATGTCTTGTTTATCAATATCTTTTGTCAGTTAAGTTTGTTGAGAGGTATTACACGCTTATTTTGAAAGAGAGGGGGTGGGGTGGTTTCAATGTTTGCTATTATCCACCTATGGCTCTACTTTCTAATTGAGAAAATTGAAAGGTAAATCACCCAAGTGGAATATGGCATATAGTTTAGGGTACTAATTCATATTTAAGCCAATTTTCTATACTTCTAACAATCTTTTTACCGATCTTCTGTTTTTAGCTTTCATAACCATTAAAACTTTTATTATCTTTTTCATTCTCTCATCTTCTTTTTCCTCCAGACTTTCTACATTCGCATTTCTGCATTGTCTGATTTTTCTCATTATACCCATTTAATATCTTTGATCCTCTATTTCTTCTTCTTCGAAAACCATTGCATTGCAGTCTTGATCCTCTATTTCTTCTCATTCGAAAACCATTGCATTGCAGTCTTGATTTCCTTATTTTTGTTTTTTTAAATGGGTTTGCTTCTCCAATTCAAAAATATGACCATAATCGTTGTGTTCCGTTGGTCCCTACGTTTGCTCTCAAAAAAATGTTCAAAAATAAGTTCAATTCAGAGGAATTAATAAATACCCCAAATAGGTTTACCCTTCACAACATCGCACCGGCTTTCGAAGGGATTTATAAACATTCCACGAAAGAATCTACAGAACAAAACCTGAAAAAGAAGAAAATCCAATAAATTTCAAGAAGGTAATAATTCATTTTTGAAATTTATTGGATTTTCTTCTTTTTCAGGTTTTGTTCTGTAGAAGCCTTTGTTTATCTCTTCTTTCGTGGAATGTTTATAAATACCTCCCCGAAAGCCGCGAAAGCCGGTGCGATGTTGTGAAGGGTAAACCTATTTGGGGTATTTATTAATTCCTCTGAATTGAACTTATTTTTGGACATCTTTTTTAGAGCAAACGTAGGGACCAACGAAACACAGCGATTATGGTCATCTCAATTCAAGGAGGGGTGTGATTTTTGAATTGGAAAAACAAACCCATTTTAAAAAAACAAAAATAAGGAAATCAAGACTGCAATGCAATGGTTTTCGAATGAGAAGAAATAGAGGATCAAGATGCAATGCAATGGTTTTAGAAGAAGAAATAGAGGATCAAAGATATTAAATGGGTATAATGAAAATGCGAATGTAGAAAGTCTGGAGGAAGAACAAGAGAGATTGAAAAAGAAAATAAAAGTTTTAATGGTTATCAAAGCTAAAAATAAAACATCGGTAAAAGGATTGTTAGAAGTATAGAAAATTGACTTAAATATGAATTAGTACCCTAAACTATATGTCATATTCCACTTCGGTGATTTACTTTTCAATTTTGTCAATTAAAAAGTAGAGTCATAGATGGATAATAGCAAGCATTGAAACCACCCCACCCCCTCTCTCAAAATAATCGTGTAATACCTCACAATAAACTAACTGACAAAAGATATTGATAAACAAAACATCATAATAGTGAATAGCATTTTATTTCAAACATAATAACAACAGTGATGATATGTGGCCAACTTAATTGTAAGAGAACATAAAAGAAATAGAGAGCATATATTCATTTAAGATTCGCTTCGGATGATGTAAGCTATAGGTTCTATAATGCAATATTACAACAAATAACATGCCATGGAGCATCAACATCCATCACTATGATCAACAACCACATCTGAAAAAAAGAAAAGAAAAGAGAGCAATAATTTATTACCTTCTTGAAATTTAACTTTTTTTGGACATCTTTTGTTCCTCAGATAAACTTATTTTGAGGAAATTGAACTTATTTTTGGACATCTTTTTGAGAGGAAACGTAGGGACCAACGGAACACATCATCTCTTTTCAAGGAGGGGTGTGATTTTTTTTCAAGGAGGGGTGGGTGTGATTTTTTTTGAAGGATGGATGTGATTTTTGAATTGGAGAAGCAAACCCATTTTAAAAAAAAAATAAAATAATGGTTTTCGAATGAGAAGAAATAGAAGATCAAGCCTGCAATGCAATGGTTTTCGAATAAGAAGAAAAATAGAGGATCAAAATATTAAATGGGTATAATGAAAAAAATCAGATAATGCAGAAATGCGAATGTAGAAAGTCTGGAGGAAGAAAGTCTGGAGGAAGAAAAGATGATATAATGAAAAAGGAAAAAGAAAATAAAAGTTTTAATGGTTATGAAACCTAAAAACAGAAGATCGGTAAAAGGATTGTTAGAAGTATAAAAAATTGGCTTAAATATGAATTAGCACCCTAAACCGTGATTCACCGTGATTCACCTTTCAATTGTTCAATTTTGTCAATGAGATGATTGAACTGTTAATTTTTTTCAATTCAACCTGCCACGTCAGAAATTACTGATGGGGCTATTTGTGTGGGGCCATAGGAAGCTGGTGTAATTATGAATTAAACAAATCTGAGGGTAAATTGGTCCAACAACAATTAACATAAAACAAATATTAAATTAAAATATATCCTCATATCAGTACCCTTACATTCGAACGATCGATCTAAACCAAACTCCAAATAGCTCCAAAAAACCCTACCCCTTCCTCTTCCTCTTCCACCTACTACAGCTATAACATCTCCACCTCTCTCTGCACTACTTGATGTTCCTCTACCTGATCCATCTTCTGCAGTTGAAAGAATTAAAATTCCCAACTATCTATTTGTACATGCACATCAAACTAAGCCTAAAGAGGATGAAGCTTAATCGAAAAAGTTGCATATCTAAAAAATAATAGAAATTCTGAACAATCATAAAAAAAAAAATCAACAGTCACACAATTTAACACAAATTAGAATACAATAAATAGCCACAATCAGAAACACTCAACCTCTACCGAAAGGAAAGGAACAAGGTTTAGGAAATGCAAAAAACAAAAGATAGGCCAATTCAACGAAAAACCCAGATCAATAAATTAAAATTTCAACATTTACTTAAAAAATTCCAATAAAATATCAAACATAAAAAAACCCCAAAATCAGTAGGTAAAACTAGAATAAAATAAACATAGAAAAACACTCAACCCTAGCGAATCAGATAGGGCTTATAAGTAGCAAAAAACAATAATGAAAGATTGACCAATTCATCACGAACCCAGATCAAAAAATTAAAAACTCCACCAATATAAATAAAACAAATCAAATTTCATACAGAAAAAAATGTCCGAATCAAGTAAAACTAAAAATAATAAATACCTTTTAAGAACATATTGGGTATCCACACTCTTCGCTTCATGGATAGGCTGCTTTGAGGCTGACACATGCGCATCATTCACCGCAATGTTGTTGCTGTTATTGACCGTAGTCATCTTTTACCTTCTAAAATTCGATCGAAAATGAATAAATTTCAACGAGAGAAATAGAAATTAGAGGAAAATAATGAAGAAGAAGAAAGAGAGATTTTAATGGGGTTTATTCTTCCTTTTCAGAGATCGATTTAAGAGAGAGAAAGAGAGTGATTGCGATTTGGGGTTTGGTTTATATTGACCGACTGTGTCCGATGTAAGGGTACTGGTATGAGCATGTATTTTAATTTAATATTTGTTTTATGTTAATTGTTGTTGGACCAATTTATCTCCTATAAAATCAGATTTGTTTAATTTATAATTAAAAAAAAAAAAAATTGTCACACCAGCCTTCTATGACCTGACACAAATAGACACGTCAGCAATTTTTGACATGACAGGTTCAATTTGTTGCAATTAAAAAAAATTAATAGTTCAATCATCTAATTGACAAAATTGAAAGATAAATTACTAAGATGAAATATGACCAATAATTTAGGGTACTAATTCATATTTAAACCTAGAAAATTTGGGTGTAGAGAATGAAACAATTGGTGACTTATAATAATAAGGGAACGGAGATACTGCTGAGAGAGGACCAATATATTCAATTTTTTTGAATTTTGTGTAAATTTCTTGAAAATTTTCCATTTTATTGAAGGGGGTTGGGTTTTTGAGAACTGTCGGAGCTTGTTTTTCTTATTCTTCTTTCCGTAGTATTTACAGTGCGAGATGTGTACGCTGCTTCGGTGTGACTTCCGATTTTACCCTCATGATTCTTACATACTTTTCCATTTTTTCACTATAAAGCTTTAGAATATTTTTCATTTTCTATGTTAATCCCTGACTATAGAAAAATTCAAATTTACTCTTTATGCTAGAATTTTAACTCCTAATTTTAATTCGTAAAAAGGGTTATTGTACGATTATTAATACACCGATATTTATAACCGATAATCACATGAGAATTATATATTGTTATTGGTGAAAGTTTGATTCCAACTTTAATTTAGAAGTGATTATAAAATTATTTAAAAATTAATTAGGCTCGTTTATGGAGGAATAATTTTGTTCTTTCGGACTAATTAAGGTTGTGTTGTTATATAAGGAGGAGATCATATAATTGCATGATATACGAATTTTACAAAAAAAAAAAAAATTATCAACAGCCAACCATGAATTAACTAAATATTTTAGATAAATCACGTAAATTTTATATCTTGTATAGTTGTTATTTATTTTTTTCGTTGTGTTATTTGGGTACGGACGAGATTCAAAGAAGAAAGGACTACTATTTTTTACTTAATTTTATGTAATTAATTCAATACTTTTACAACATATATTATAATAACATTGAAAAAATAGCTCAGAATATATTAACAAGTAATACAAAAATACATATTCAATTAAAATTAAGATAGTATCGTTAAAATTTAAACATTATTATAATTTTAATATATATAAATTATATATATATTAAAAAATCATAAATTAACTTATGATATATATGCAAAATTAAAAAAAATACATGTTTGACTAACTCTATGAGTATATATAATATGAAAATATAATTAAAATACATATATATGAGCGGTTCAAGAATCGGTGCACCGCCGATTCAAAGATAAATATCAAAATCGCACCGCCTCGCTCCCGGTTTAAATTTGTTTGCACCAAAATTACACCAACGAGACTAATGGTTCAAATAAAAATCAACCGGTTCGATACAGTTCAATTGATTTTGGATCGATTTCCGTTTAAATTGTCATCCCTAATAGGGAGTGTAAGACCCCAACTTATTATTAATGAAATTTAATTTTCTCTATTTATTATTTTGAAATAGTAAGGGTTGATGTGATTAATGTGGATAGTTAGGGGTAAAATACGCAAATATTTCAAAATAAGCAAGTGGTTATAAAATATTCATTGTTGTCGGGGAATATTCGTTTGGTCGTGGAATATTAAATGATTGTCGGGGAATATTAAATACATACGGTAGTATGGTATGTATGAGCCCCATAACTGAAAAGCGATTGGATGAAGAAAGCGACAAATATAAGTTGGTTAAAAATAGCAGGCGTAGTTATTACAATTAATCTTTGTTAAAATACTCGATTGGTTAAAACACAAAGAAGACAGCGGTATTGCACCAATTATTGATTCTTACGTAAGAAGGGCACTTACTCGATAATGGTTACGGTAATTCTTTATTCGATATTTTATTTTATTGATTCAATAATTCTTTGCGTTGATATTTTATATTCATTGTTGTTTGATAATTGTCATTACACAATATTTTCATTATCGAAGCAATAATTCATATTATCTGAATAATATTATTAGATAACATTATTGGCGATGTACAGAAAGTTACATCTAAGGAGAGGTTTGGTCACCTATTCAATGCTGTGCCAAGTAAGGAGAAATTCTTATTGGAAGCCCCCTCTTTCACAGGAAGCACGGTTGTCGATATTGTGATTCTCGTAATATTATTTGTGAATAATTAATTATTGATTCATATGATGAGGAAAATATTGATTTTTATGGATATAGATGGAGAAAAATTTTAATGTGACAATTGTTGAAAATTGAAATTTTATCTTTTACGATAAAATAATTCATTTAAATATATTATTATATTTTAATAATATAATAATGATGATATTTTTACAACGAATGTGAGATATATGAGTATATGAGGAGGAAGAGTATTTTTGTTGCAATAAATGTTTAAAACATGTTAAACATGTCGATTGGACCCCATTTATTGGTGAAATTTGATTATAGCACATAAAATCGCTTGGTTTGTGGATTTTGGTCCAATTTTGCATTTGGAATTTGGAAAACTTTCTTCGCAAAGTTGTAGAGAATTGAATTTCCTATAAAAATCATGAGATTCGAATTTTCTGATAAAAGGGCTATTTATTGTGAATTATTGAAGTTCAAGCTCAAATAATTGATTTTGGAAGTTTTAATTATTTAAATTAAGAAAAACGTTTTAATGTTTTGTCACATGGTGGCTGATGTCTTGGACCAAATTAGTGGGCGTAGGAAATTTGAAAAATAATATTATTAATTTATTAAATTTTCGCTTTTGAATTATTCTAAAGATTTTCCTATAAATAGGGTCTTAGGTTAGAATTGAAAATCACACCGTAAGCTGAAGTTTTCTCTCTATATTATCGGCGTATTCTTGTGAGTATTTTGAGTATACTTTGAGTATTGTTAGAGGCGGTCTGCAAGTTCCCTTCAAAGACTATACCCGGTATTCCAAATTTAAGTCTTAATCTTTCGAGGTAAGGGATATTATTTTTTTCGTAATGATATTATTTCTTCAATATCATTATGTTGAAATATTGATCTGAAGTTTTTATCAAAGTTTGAACTTTTGGTGTCGAATTCTTATTCACATATCGATATTTATTCACGAATCTGGCCTTATTTATCGAAAAAATGAAAATTCTTCTTTTCGTCCGAAAATATCTATTACGGATCTTAGCTTTGATTGTATCCATGTTTTGATCATTCTTGAATTTTACACCACTGCGATTATTTTTGAGGTATTTTGGGCGTGAATAAAACAAAGTACGAATCCTTAATCCTTAATCCTTGTCATTTTGTTTTCTTTGGATTCGTTTCTTTAAAAATATTTTCATCATCTTGATCTTAAATGATGATATTATGGAATATCTTTGGCACTGTAGTGCTGAAGATGAATGATTCTGAAGAATATCTTTGGCATGTAGTGCAAAGATGAGCAGTGTTTAGATGAACATGACCCGGTGATGAATATCTTTGGCACTGTAGTCTGCAAAGATGAATATGTGATTCGGATATATATTGATTGATGTTCTGAGGATAAAAGATGAGCGATGAACTTTTAAATTCATACATGTAAGATAGTAGTTTGCATTCTCTACTTAACTCTTCTAATGAATTATTATTTTCATTGCGAATATTGATTTAAAATTTGTTGTCTATTGATTACTATTAGATTTTTCCTGTTGAAGACTAATGATAATTTGTTGTATATTATCTTTAGTAATAATATTCTTTCTTGAGCTAGTTGAAGCTCACCCTTTTCCTTTTGTTCCATTTTCTTCTCGGGAGGTGAGAATATAGCGGAAATCAGTCGGGGTTTGGAATGAAGGTTACAGAGAGTTGTTTAGTAGTCCTCACCATTTTATAAAATAATGTATCAATAAATATGATGAGGATTTATTTGAGTATAGATATTATCTGAAGATAATATTTGTATTCAAACTCACGCTTTTATTGTTGTAATAATAAAAGTTGTAGTTGTTTTACGTACCATGTATTGACAACTCAGAATGGGTGATGTATACCTATTTTGGGGGCGTCACGGTTGGTATCGAGCTTAGGATATGATGTGACGCCCCAAAATAGGTATACACAACACCCATTACGAGTCGCCAAATACGTAGTATGAGAAGCAAACTACAACTTCAATAATACAAATGTCGGTGTGAAATACGACAATATATATAATGAGTTTAAATATAATATTGTCTTCTAGACAATATCCACACGCAAATAAATCCCCATCATAATTATTGATACATTATTTTACAAAAATGGTGAGGACTACTAAACAACTCTCTCAGAACCTTCATTCCATACCCGACTAAGACTCGCATACATTCTCGCCTCCCGAGAAAAAAATGGAACAACAAGGAAAAGGGTGAGCTCAACTAGCCCAAAGAAGAATACTATGACTAAGATAATATACAACAAATTATCGTTAGTCTCCAACAGGAAAAATCGATAGAATACAATAGCACAACAAGTTTCAGATCAATATTCGCAATGGAAATAATAATTCATGTAAGAGTTACGTAGAGAATGAAATCTACTATAATCTATGAATTTAATGAGTCCATCATCAATATTTTATCCTCGTAACATCAATCAATATTCATCTCAAATCAAATATTTATCTTTGCACACAGCCAAAGATATTCATCAATCTATTATGTTCATCATAACACCTGCTCATCTTTGCACTAAAGGCCAAAGATATTCATCGATCGAATATGTTCATTTAAACACTGCTCATCTTCGTGACTACTACGGCCAAAGATATTCTTCAGAAATCATTCATCTTTGCACTTCTGTGCCAAAGATATTCAATAATATCATCATTTAAGATCGAGGATGATGAAAATATTTTTAAAAAGCGAATCCGGTGAAACAAAATGACAAGAATTAAGGATTAAGGATTCGTACTTTTGTTTTATCCATGTTCAAAAATACCTCAAAATAATCATAGTGGTGTAAAATTCAAGAATGATCAAAACATGGATACAATCGTAGCTAGTATCCGTAATAGATATTTTGGACGAAAAGAAGAAATTTTATTTTTCGATGAATAATCTTACGATATCGTGAATAAGGTCAGATATCGTGAATAAGGCCAGTACACGTGAATAAGTAATCTGACACCAAAAGATAGAAATTCCACAAAAACATCTTCACGCTTCATTGAATAGTACTCGTGAATAAGTAACTCGTGAATAGTAACTCATGAATAGTAACTCGTGAATAGTAACTCATGAATAGTAACCCCGAGCATGAAAAAGTTCCAAATTTGATAAAACTTCAGATCAACATTTCAAAGATAATGATATTGAAGAAATAATATCATTACGAAAAATAATATCCATCCTTACCTCAAAGAATCATTACTTGAATGAAAGGTCGGAAGTGATCTTTGAATGAAACTCAGATCTTTGAGCAAGAACTCTCAATATATCTAAATACTCACAAAATACGCTCAATAATATAGAGAGAGAAAGAGAGAAAACTTGTTTACGGTGTGATTTTCAATTCTAACTTAATTTCTCTATTTATAGGAAAATGTTAAGACGTCGAAAGCGGACTTAACTCAAGAACGATGGCTTTACTCGCTACTTATTCCCATCCACCACATTTGAAAATTCAATTGAGCACATTTCTCACCAACCAAAAGTGGGGCCCACCAATTCTAGAATTTTCCATCAAAATCATTTATAACTAATTTCGAATCATCACCTCTTAAAATTCATAATAAATTATACGCTCATCTTTAACGGTTCAAAATTTGTGGACATATACTCAACTTATATATGTATAACATATCCAAAAATTACAACGATCCAACGGTGGATTAAATATTATAACTCACACAATAAAGTTGTAATAACAGATTTGATCTTTTAATACCTCCAATCAAACAAAATACAAATAAAACATCTCAAAGATTAATTCCTTCATTAATAACCACATAAATAAATCCATCATTTATATTCATATAAAATAAATATTTCCTTATCATATGAATCAATAATTAATTATTCACAAATAATATTACGAGAATCACATTTATGACAATGTGTGCTCCTCGGAAAGAGGGCTTTCAATAAGGATCTCTCCTTCATTGGCGCAATTAGGTGACCAACCTCTCCTTAGATGAGAACTTTCTAGACATTGCCAATAATGTTATCTAATAATATTATTCAAATAATATGAATTATTGATCCGATAATGGAAAAAAATCGCAAAGTGACAATTATTCAAACAATGAATAATATAAAATACCAACGCAGCAATTATTGAATCAAAAAAATAAACTATTGAATAAGTAATTATCGTAATAATTATTGAGTAGTGCCTTTCTACGTAAGAATCAATAATTGATGCAATACTGGTGTCTTCTTTGTTCAACAACGCGTGATTAGTGTGTTTTAACCACCGGGTATTCCAACAAGATAACGGTAACAATTACGCCGTTATTTTTAAACAACTTATATTTGTCGTTTTCCTCATCCAATCGCTTTCACATTATGGGCTCAGCATACGGTCATTTGCTTGGCATTTAATATTCCCGAATATTCAAAGCGATTGAATATTCCACGACCAAACGAATATTCCCAAACAAAAATGAATATTTTATAACCACTTGCTTATTTTGAAATATTTCATGTATTTTACCCCTAACTATCCACATTAATCAAATCAACCCTTACTATTTCAAAATAATAAATAAAGGAAATTCCTTTTTATTTAAAAAAATTTGGGGTCTTCATATATGATCTCTGGCGGAGATCGGGGAATAGAACTAGGAGGAGAGGCGAGTAAATCCTTGCTAGTGTGTCCTACCTAAGCTTAATTGTTAGTTGGTCAAGATATAAGGATATTATGTGATATATTGATTTCCTTAATTAACCCTTGTTTTATACATGTATTTGAGAATGTCGACCGAGAATATTAACAATGGAAATGAGACCGTGGAGACGCTTTGTACTCACCAACGAGGAGAAGCGCGGCAACAGTGGCAATGTTCCTCCTGTGAACAACACCACCGAAAGCGTAGATGATGAATGAGGGATGTTTAGAAGTTTTTGCGGTTCATGCAAAATCGACGAGGAGACTCGTATTCAAAATCTGGAGGAAATGATAGCAATTCACGGGTTGTCACAACCAAGCGATTCAAAGAGTTGGGACCACGAATTTAAAGGAAAGCGGATCCGATCATGGCGGAAACATGGGTCAAGCAAATTACCAAGATATTCGATGTCTTGGGATGCACGGAGAACAGAAGGTTCCATTCGCCACCTTTATGTTAAAAGTGGCGAAGCGGCAGACTTCGGTGGGAGTCGTGAAGCGTACCCATCCAAACGCACTCAAAGATGTCTTGGGAGGCGTTTCAGAAGCTATTTAATGACAAATACTTTCACGAAAGTGTTCGTCGTATGAAGGAAGTGGAGTTCATCGATTGGAACAAAACAATACGTAGCGGTGTCTCGAAGACGAGACAAAGTTTGCAGAGTTATCCAAGTTTCAGACCTCATTTGGCGGAGAATGAGGAACGTATGACGCGCGGATGTTTCGAGAGGTTTGAAACCGGCAGATACGACAATATCTCATTTCTCATAAATTTTCTCTCTATTCGGATGTTGTTAACGTGGCTCAATTGTTAGAAGCGAGATAACGAGTATATTCAACCAAGGACCATAACGAGGATCGTACCAGAGATAGCGATCAATGAATAATGATAACCCGGCGGAGAAAAAACAGACGGACAAAATGGTAACCACTCTGGTGGTAATCATGGCCGTGAAAATAGAAGAAAGCGAGTGGGAGGAGATTTTAAAAGAGGAGATTTAACAACGACCGTATGAAGACGATGCAGTCTTAATGAAGAATCGGTTCTAAGGGAGGAGAACGACCACCCGGTCGTATATGCTATAAATGCGGAAAGAGGACATATTAGTCCAAACTGTCCACAACAGATTCAAGGTATGCTATAATTGTGGAAAGGAAGGACATATCGCTTCGAGATTATGCGAGCGAAACCTAGTTAATGAGGCGGTGACTCAAAAGATCGTCGAGAAAAAGTCAAAGTCAACGATTCCGGAAGAAGCGTTTGTTGTATTTGGTCATAATGCGAGAACCCAAACAAGGTGATCACGGGTAAAGTTTATTTATAAATTCTTGCGAAGTTTATACCTTACTTGATACTGGGGTCTTTACCCATTCATTTATCTCTCCGCATGTGCTCAACGTTTAAAGTTGACTCAGGATAAATTAGACTTTGACCTATCTGTGGAAACTCCGTTAGGAGAAACTTTCATCACATCCACTGTTTATAAATCTTGTTTGATTCAAGTTGGCACCATCACCTTACCGTTGAATTTTATCTCTTTAAAGATACTTGTTTTTGATGTGATTTTAGGGATTGATTGGTTAACTACTCATCATGCCAAAATTGATTGTTTTCGTAAGGTTGTTAGTTTTCATATTCTAACCTTGACTTTGTTATTTAATTCAAGCAACTAAACCATTAAAATCAATCACCATCATATCTAATCATAAAGCTATTCGTTTATTGAAAAACGGATGTCAAGCTTTCTTAGCCCATGTTATGGATTTGAATAAAGACACGTCAAATTTGAATAATATTTCTGTTGTTATTGACTTTCTTGGCGTATTTCTAGAAGAACTTACGGTTCTACCCCTTAAGGCGTGAAGTTGAATTCTTTATTGATCTTGAACAGCACAAAGCCCATTTCTAAAACCCCATATCGAATGGCTCTATTGAACTTCAGTGGAGTTAAAGGTCCAACTACGAGAATTGTTGGACATCGGTTTCATTCGTCCCAAGACATCTCCTTGGGGTGCTCTGTTTTTATTTGTAAAGAAGAAAGACGGGAGTATGCGACTTTGTATTGATTATCGGAATTGAACCATGTCACCATCAAGAATAGGTATCCTCTACCTCGTATTGATGACTTGTTTGACCCGATTGCTAGAGGGCACAATTCTTTTCAAAAATCGATCTTCGATTCGGATATCATCATTTGAAGATTAATCGAGGATATTCCAAAGACCGCCCGAGAACTCGGTATGGGCATTATGAATTCTTTAGTCGTGTCTTTCGGACTAACTAATGCTCTACGCGGCTTTCATGGATATGATGAACCAAGTATTCAAGGAATATTTGGATCAATTCGTTGTTGTCTTTATTGATGACATCCTCATATATTCCAAAAGTCAGTGAAGATCATGAGCACCATTTGAAATTTGGTACTCAAAAGGCTTCGTGAAAACCAACTATATGCTAAATTGAAGAAATGCGAGTTCGGCGAGGAAGTAGCATTTCTTGGGCATGTGGTGTCAAAACATGGAGTATCTGTTGATCCAAGCGAAGATTGAAGCAATCAAAGTTGGGAGCAAATGTAAGTCGGTGATCAAGCACGTAGTTTTTGGGCTTATTTGGTTATTATCGGAGATTCGTGGAAGGGTTTTCTCGAATCGCTACTCCATTAACCCAACTAACTTCGGAAGGATATAAAATTCGTTTGGAGTGAAGAACGCGAGAAGAGTTTCCAAGAACTTAAGAGAGACTTATTTCTAAGACTGTTCTAACAATACCATCTGGTTCGGATGGATTTGTTATCTCAAATGATGCTTCGGGTAAAGGGTTAGGATGCGCTCTCATGCAACGTGGGAAAGTCATACTTTATGCCTCATGACAACTTAAAGAGTATGAGAGGAATTATCCTACTCGTGATTCAGAGTTAGCGGCCAATCGTTTTTTATTAAAGATATGGAGGCACTATCTATATGGGGAGAAAGTGGAGATATATTCGGACCATAAAAGCCTTAAATATTTCTTCACTCAAAAGAACTCAACATCTTTGCAATGACGTTGGCTCGAGCTATTGAAAGACTACGACTACACTATTCAATACCATCCCAGTAAAGCGAACGTGGTAGCCGACGCATTGAGTAGAAGATCATATCGCGGGAATAAGTGCGATGATGTCAAGTATACGCGTAGAGCCAACTTTAATAGAAAAAGTTAAGGTCGCTTTCAAGCCACCCAGGCTTGGGTGATGCGCATGTATGAAGAAAGTAAATCTGAAGGAGCTATTCCAAGCGAGAATTGATGAAGAAGGAATACTTGAGTCTACTCCGGACTTTGTGTCCCTAACGACTACGATTTGAAGTACAAGATTATGATGGAGGCAACACAATACACCATTTGCAATCCATCTCGGAAGTACTAAAATGTATCGTGATCTTGACATACATTTTGGTGGAACAATATGAAGAGAGAGATTGCAAAGTTTATCTCGATGTGTTTAACTTGTCAACGTGTAAAAGCGGAGCATCTAGTACCTAAGGGTCCATTGCAACCACTTGAGATTCGAAATGGAAGTGGGAACACATTACCTTGGATTTCGCACGGGTCTTCCTACGGTTTCTCAAGGCATCAATGATATTTGGGTTATTGTTGATAGATTAACCAAGTCTCGCTTTCATTTCTTGCCGACACGGAGACTTATTCACTTGAGCGTCTTCTTTAGTATATGACGTGAATGAGATTGTGAGGTTGCATGGCATGCCTGTATCCATAGTTTGGATCGTGACCCAAGATTCACTTCAAGATTTTGGGTTAGCTTGCAAAAAGCTATGGGCGCGGATTTGCGATTTAGTTTAAGCATACCATCCTCAAGCAGACGGACAATCGAAAGGACTATTCAAACTCTTCAAGATTTATTAAGACTCGTGTCCCAGACTTCAAGGCGGTTAGGATAAGTATTTACCATTGGTGGAATTCTCCTACAACAACGATTATCGAGCAAGTATATAGGTGTGGCTCCATTGAAGCATTATATGGGACGAAAATGTCGATTCTCCAATATGTTGGGATGAGGTGGGTGAAGCAACATTGTTGGGACCCGAAAGTTAAGACGATACGACTCACCGAAAAGATTCAAATGATTCGACAACGATACAAAGCAAGCACAAGATCGACAAAAGAGTTATGCGGATCTTCATCGAAAGGACGTGGAATTTAGTGTGGGGATCGTGTATTGTTGCATGAGTTGCTCCGTGGAAGGGAGTTACAAGATTTGGGAAGAGAGGAAAGCTCAATCCACGATTTATTGGTCCATTTCAAATTCTTGACCGAGTAGGAAATGTAGCATATAGACTTGCGTTACCTCCAAGTATGTCTCGTGTTCATAATGTGTTTCACATATCTTTACTTCGTAAATATGTGAAAGACCCAAACCACGTTATTGAGTTAGAATCGGACGAGATAGCCGAAGACTTAACGTATGAGGAGGTACTGTCAAGATCTTAGATGGGAAGGAGCACGCCCTACACGTATGAAAGGTCATACCACAAGTTAAAGTTTTGTGGAGGAATCATGCTTTATAGAGGAAATGACACGGGAATTGAAAGCGGAAATGAAAGCGAGGTATCCTCACCTTTTGAAACACCAGTACGTGACGTCGATTTCGAGGACGAAATTTAATAAGGAGGGAGGTTGTAAGACCCCAACTTATTATTAATGAAATTTAATTTTCTCTATTTATTATTTTGAAATAGTAAGGGTTGATGTGATTAATGTGGATAGTTTAGGGTAAAATACGCAAATATTTCAAAATAAGCAAGTGGTTATAAAATATTCATTGTTGTTAACCGGAAATATTCGTTTGGTCGTGGAATATTAAATCTTTGTCGGGAATATTAAATAAATGCACAAGTAGTATGATATATGTGGGCCCCATAACTGAAAGCGATTGGATGAAGAAAGCGACAAATATAAGTTGGTTAAAAATAGCGGCAGTAGTTGTTACCATTAATCTTTGTTAAAATACTAAATTGGTTAAAACACGATGATACTTGCGGTATTGCACCAATTATTGATTCTTACGTAAGAAGGCACTACTCAATAATGGTTACGATAATTCTTATTCGGTATTTTATTTTATTGATTCAATAATTTCTTTGCGTTGATATTTTATATTCTTTGTTGTTTTGATAATTGTCATTACACAATATTTTTCATTATCGAAGCTAATAATTCATATTATCTGAATAATATTATTAGATAACATTATTGGCAATGTCTAGAAAGTTACTGCTCAAGGAGGTTTGGTGGTACCTAATTGCGGCCAAGAAGAGAGAAATTCTTATTGGAAAGCCCCTCTTCCTGCAAGCTGCGCTGGTTGTCAATATTGTGATTCTGTAATATTATTTGTGAATAATTAATTATTGATTCATATGATGAGGAAAATATTGATTTTTTGTGGATATAGATGGAGAAAAATTTTAATGTGACAATTGTTGAAAATTAAAATTTTATCTTTTACGATAAAATAATTCATTTAAATATATTATTATATTTTAATAATATAATAATGGTGATATTTTTACAACGAATGTGAGATATATGAGTATCTGAGGAGGAAGAGTATTTTGTTGCAATAAATATTTAAAACATGTTAAACATGTCGGTGGACCCCATTTATTATGAAATTTGATTATACTTGTAAAATCGCTTTGTTTGTGGATTTGGTCAATTTACATTTGGAATTTGGAAAAACTTTCTTCTGCAAAGTTGTAGAGAATTGAATTTCCTATAAAAAGTCGCGAGATTCGAATTTTTCTGATAAAAGGGCTATTTATTGTGAATTATTGAAGTTTCAAAGCTCCGAAATAATTGATTTTTGGAAGTTTTAATTATTTAAATTAAGAAAAACGTTTTTAATGTTTTGTCACATGGTGGCTGATGTCTTGGACCAAATTAGTGGGCGTAGGAAATTTGAAAAAATAATATTATTAATTTATTAAATTTTACTAACTTTTTGGTGTTCAAAGATTTTCCTATAAATAGGGTCTTGGGTTAGAATTAAAAATCACACCGTAAATCAAAGTTTCTCTCTATATTATCGAAGCGTATTCTTGTGAGTATTTTGAGTATACTTTGAGTATTGTTAGGCGGTCTGCAAGTAAGTTCCCTTCAAAGACTATTTATATCTAGGTATTCAAATTAGAAATACTAATCTTTCGAGGTAAGGGATATTATTTTTTCGAATGATATTATTTCTTCAATATCATTATGTTGAAATATTGATCTGAAGTTTTTATCAAAGTTTGAACTTTTGGTGTCTGAGTTATTCTTATTCACGTATCGACCTTTATTCACGATATCGATTAATTATTATTCACAAATCTGACTATTTATCGAAAAATAAAATTTTTCTTTTCGTCCAAAATATCTATTCCGGATACTAGCTTTGATTGTATCCATGTTTTGATCATTCTTGAATTTTACACCACCGCGATTATTTTTGAGGTATTTTGGACGTGAATAAAACAAAGTCGAATCCTTAATCCTTAATCCTTATCATTTTGTTTCACTTTGGATTCGTTTCTTTAAAAATATTTTCATCATCTTGATCTTAAATGATGATATTATGGAATATCTTTTGCCTATATAGTGCAAAGATGAATGATTTCTGAAGAATATCTTTTGTCGTATAGTGCAAAGATGAGCAGTGTTTAGATGAACATGACCCGGTGATGAATATCTTTGGCACGTAGTGCAAAGATGAATATGTGATTCGGATATATATTGATTGATGTTACGGGGATAAAAGATGAGCGATGAACTTTTAAATTCATACATGGAAGATAGTAGTTTGCATTTCTACTTAACTCTTCTAATGAATTATTATTTTCACTGCGAATATTGATTTAAAATTTGTTGTCTATTGTATTCTATTAGATTTTTCCCGTTGAAGACTAACGGTAATTTGTTGTATATTATCTTAGTCATAATATTCTTTTTCTTGAGTTAGTTGAGCTCACCCTTTTCCTTTTTGTTTCATTTTTCTTCTCGAGGAGGCGAGAATATAAGCGAGATCTAGAGTGGGGTTTGGAATGAAGGTTCTAGAGAGTTGTTTAGTAGTCCTCACCATTTTTGTAAAATAATGTATCAATAAATATGATGAGGATTTATTTGAGTATAGATATTGTCTAGAAGATAATATTTGTATTCAAACTCACAGTTTTATTGTTGTAATAATAAAAGTTGTAGTTGTTTCTGTACCATGTATTGACAACTCAAAATGGGTGATGTATACCTATTTTGGGGGCGTCACAGGGAGACTATGCGGTTGGGGCACTAATTTGAAGCTTTTCTTTTTAAATTTTATTCAATAATAATTGTCTTTATTTACAAATTTCACTACTCGTTTATATTTTAAATAAGGCTTAAATATAAATTATTACCCTAAACTATTACTCTTTTTTCAATTCGATGATTCGCATTTCAATTAGTTGATTAAACTTTTAATTTTTTCTACGTTCATTCGTTCAATTAGAACTGCCATGACACAAATTAATGATGTGACACGGACATGTGGCATTTTAGTTTTGATGTATGAACAAAAAATAATTTTTTATTTAATTATTATCATTTTAATTAAGCAAAAGGATAAAAACATAACATATACTAATTATTAAAAAATAAAATTAAAATTAACCAATCTCCTCTCTCTTATTATTTATCGGTAGGTTGAGACCCAATTCAACTCAACAATGAAAATATAAGTGATTTTGCATTGAAGGCCCTTGATTGGACGTTTACATATACTTGTTTTATTGTTACTATTTTAAATGTAATTTATTTAATCTATAAATTTAAATTATGTAATATTTGATCCGTTCTAAATTAAAATTTTCATATATTAATGTTAAGGGCATTTTGTGAATAAAAGTGAAATTTAGTAATCTCAGTTTTAATCTATGATTTTGCCCATAAAAGTTTTTAAAGAAAGTTGGATATAATTTCTTTATCATTTTCAAGTGTGATCTTTGAGAGTTAATTTATCATTCATTATTATATGGATTTAAGTTTTCAAATACTTAATTTTAATAGAACACATTGATATATAGATTTACTTCAAACAATTAATAAAACCCACTTTAAATTTGGCTTAAATTCTAACACTTATTATCTCTCTGTTACACTGTTTTTTTATTTTAAAATGTACGAAAAGTAAAAAGATGAAAATTTTAAATTTTCATTCAATTCTCTTGATTGTATGACCCTTATAATATCGTCTACATATTAAATTTAAAATTTAAGTTTTTTTTCCTTCTTAAGAATTGCAGTAACAATATAATAATAATAATAATAATAATAATAATAATAATAATAATAATACAAACACTTTAAAATTTTCTATTCTATTCAAACTTAAATTTTACACTTTTTGTTGGTTAAAACTCAGATGCATAGTGTTAACTATTATTTGATGAGTACATATAATAAATCCTAACATTGCTACATTTTATTTCCATCTTTTTCTTATTTTATTCTTTAATTTCATTTGTATCTCTTCTATTTATTATTCTTAATTGCTCATGTTTTCCCACTTGTTCCCTCTTGATCTAAAACTTTAGACTATCAAATTGTACGCACATTATGCATTTATGTACACACATTATGCATGTAAATTTGTCTTGTTTCAAACTTCTGTTCAGTCCTCATGACTTCGTTTTACCTTCAATATTAACCTAATGATTATTCCACTTTATTTCATAACTAATTATTGCTATCAAACACGTTGAATGCATTTATGTACACACATTATGCATTTATGCATGTATCTGGACAACTGATGTACTTATCTGTGATAAATACTACTCCCTAAAATCCCAAATTATCTCATTTTTAAGCGAGTAAAAATTGTCCAATATCTCGCTTTTCAAGATTTCAATACATTTTTCCTTTGTTTCAAGTTTGCCCTTTTACCTTAATTGTTGATAATCATTCTTTCATTCAAGTCTCTCCTCTTTTTAAGATCCTTTCATATAGTCACCGATAAGAATGTGATTCTTAAAGTTACGCTTCTTAAAAAGACTCTCACACACTTTTCCATGACAATCTCCTTTTACTAAAGCCTTAATAGCAGAAAACAAAAAATTAGCACATAAGGGTATTTTAATATTTTATCACACATATTAGTATGTGTGTACAACTTTAGAACAACAGATAATTTGGGACGGTGGTAGTACTACGTTATTATAGGACTAGTCATGGCTCACAAAGAAAATGTTTTTCACACGTTGTTTCAAAGTATTAATTTAATAAAAAATCTGGGCCCATTTTTGTCAAGTCCTCTAGTGAAAATTATAGGTAAAATATAAACCGGTTTCAAATTTCATTAATTGAATTGAATTTATTCAACACCGTATGTAAAAAAGCAAAGTATATTTATTAGTAATAACATCCTAATTATATTAACTTAATTACTTAACCAGAGAAAGGAAAGGAAAAAAAAAACTTGATCGATGACATTAATTAGATAATTGTTTCACTAAATAATTTAAGAGTTAAAAATGATTGTGAGGGGCAGTTTTGTCAGCGTCACCCTACCGATCACGCAAATCGAAAACAAAGTCTCTGTAGAACCTAAACCCCCCATCCCAAATTCCCAATCGATAGGAATGAGCTATACAATATGCTCTTTCAGATCATCTCGACTACCGTCCCTTCTTCCTTCCTTCGGTTATTAAGACTCCAAAAATCTTTTTTTTTTCCGGTTTGTCTCTTGCTCACAGCTTCTCATTCTCAGATACGATTATCCTATCTTCTTTCAAATGTTGTTTCTTGAACTTAATTTTATATACCTATCTATAAAATTAAACAACGAGGTGGAAAATTGGATTTTTACTCAAGGATCTAGGAGTCTGAGCAGTACGAGCTGAAAGCTCCATACTTTTTGGACCAGAGGTAGAGTAATCATTATTTATGTTTATTTTGTTTTTAAATTATTCTTTAAAATCCTAATAATTTGTTTAATGGTTACTAATAGTTTAGTTTTGTTTTTAAATGAAATATTTGCATTTATAGAGTATTTACCATTTGAATTTCTGTCTGCCACAAAATTATTAGTAACCATTAATAAGATTTTAAAGAATAATTTAAAAACAAAATAAAAGAAATAACAACCAAGAAACATCAATAATGGTTACTACCTGTTTAAAATCAGTGTCTGAGTGGTTGAGGAGCGGATTTCCTATACATACGGCCAAATGCGGTAAGGTTAATGCACATTCCTAATGGCCCCTTCAGAAATTTTCACTTCTTTTCAGTGATCACTTATACATTGCAACTGCAACGAACTATCCATCTCTGGTAGGAGGGTGATGGTTTATAAAATTAAGTTTCATTGGGATTGAAGGTGCTTCAAGAAAGACAAAAATTTTCTATTTGATTGAAATTCAGTTAAATAGGAATGAGCTATACAATATCCTCTTTCATATCCTCTCTACTACAGTCCCTCCTTCCTTCCTGTTATTAAGACTCCAAAAACCTTTTTTCTATTTGAAAACTATATTAACTCCCTTTCCTTTTCTTGTTCTTATTGCTTCTCACGCCCGTTCATTTGAAATTAACCGAACAGCACTCACCACTTTCTCTTTTTTCTTATCTTTTTCTATAAAGCTCAGAATTTTTTTTATCATCATCCATTACTTCTCCCAGTTTGTCTCTTGCTCACATACCAGATACAACTCCTTAAGTTGTCTCAAGAAACTTATCATTCCTTCTTTTAAAAAAAGTTTCATCACTCATTCACGACTTCTCATTCTCAGATTTCTTCTTTCTTCACAAACGACAAAACTCTGACTTTGTTTCTTGAATTTCCTAATTCAAACACAATGAAACTCTTTGATATTTGCAAATCACTTCCTCAAAATTACCTTTGAACCCAAGATCCATAAGCGTCAACTGCGAACTTAATTTTCTTACTATTGGGCTCCTCCTATCTTTACACTAGCATGAATCATATCATTAAAATCACCTCATTAAAATCACCTGTAATTTCCGAGGATGCCATGCCTTGCAATTCCTTTCTTTTACGGAATTTTACCGATGCTTATACCACCCAAAATTTTGAATGTTATGGGGTATTGGCTTTAAATTCAAGTTGAAACTTATCAAAATTTCAAACACATACTGATTTCTTCTACTAATAAAGGCGTAAAGCTCGGGTGTGGTGTTAAGTTTGAAGAAATACAACTTAACACATGTGTGGGTAAGACATCAATCCCTGAATCCGGATAAATGTCTGTGAAATGAAAAAAAAATTACATATTAGTATACAATTTATAACATCAAAAAACAAAAAGGTTAAAAAATATTTACCATTTTCTTCTAGAATTTTTGAAATGTTTGCAAATCACTTCCTTCCTTCACATGGTCAAATTTGAGAAAGTGATTTGTAAATATCAAAGAGGGGTAAAGATTTCACGTTCTGGGTCTGGGATGGACCATATCTTTATTTTAAGATTCCAATTTACATTTCAAGAATTCTAGAAGAAAATGGTAAATATTTTTTAACTTTTTTTGTTTTTTGATGTTATAAATTGTATATTAATATGTATTTTTTTTTTATTTCACAGGCATTTATCCGGATTCAAGGATTGATGTCTACCTAGAGATATGTTAAGTTGTCTTTCTTCAAAGCTTAACACCACACCCGAACTTTACGCCTTTATTAGTATAAGAAATCAGTATCTGTTTGAAATTTTGATAAGGTTCAACTTGAATTTAAAGTCAATACCCCAGAACATTCAAAATTTTGGGTGGTAGAAGCAGCTGTAAAATTCCGTAGTCGAAGGATAGTGAAGAAGACAAGAAAAGTAGAAAAGGAAATGAGACAGAAGCAACAGCGACAAGGTACTTTTTCAAAATTTTCTAGTGTTTGTATTCATATGTTTTTGCTACTTGCACTCAATACACTTGTTTGTTTATGGGTTTTATTGAAGATTGAATATAACAAATAAACACATTGATTTTGGTCAACTACAAACACCGTAATTTTTTAGAGAGCCATACAGTGTAACAGTAAAATTAATTTTGAATAACTTAATTAAATTAAAAATATAAAAAATATTAAATATCTTAATTAAATGGGAGTATCGAATATCTTAATTAAATTAAAAATATAGAAAATAGTAAATATAGCTGACTACACCTCTTTTATGGAAACCTTGTCCTCGTAAGACGATCAACTAGCCCTTCTTTATTGATCCCTGGACTTTGCCATGCAAAGGTCATGTAATACTATCCAAGTTAATACTTGGTGTTTTTTTTTAATATTAAAAGTAAAATAGAAATGAAAGGGGTTAACTGCAAAATTGATCTTCAAAATTTCAATTAAGATCAACTCTCTCCAGTCCGCATCGCGAATCACAAGCGACAATACAAAATTACCTACCCTTCAGCCCTTCATAATTGGTTTTTCAAAATCTTCAGAAACAAATTAGGCACCAGATGTAATCGATAAGTTTAAGCTTGGTAGAGAAAATTCAATTGTTTGCTTGATTTAATCTATGTACTGAATTAGTTTGCAGGATTAAGTGAATTTATATCTAACAAGGAGCAATGGTCTATAAAGGGAGGAGTTAGATGAATAAGAGAGCAGAGCCCTAACTTTTTAGGGGCATATTTGTCCAGAAAATTATTATTGCTTTAACATCGTCTTTTAATATAAGCAGCCTAAAATTATGCCTTATTACAATTACGACACTTATTAATACATAAGATTAGATAGAACTAATAGATAATCTCACTTATTACACATCTCTATAAAAAAATTACTACTAATACTTATCTTGATAATCCAAAAATCTACGTAACCATTCGAACTATATATCATTTTCTGTATAGAATATTTTAATTAAATTAAACGTGCAACCACGAAAATAACTATGGCGGGCCCAATCTATTTTCTGTATTGAATATTTTAATTAAATTAAACGAGTAGACACGAAAATAACGATGGACGGCCCAATCTATTTTTGCCAAATACAGTCCAAGAAATGAGCCAAGCCCAAAATGGCGAAAAAAAGGATGAATTACATATTCTATTACATTTTTGAAAATTATTGCAACAATAGTGTACTCATAAAATATTTACACAATTAATATAATTTCATATTTATTTACAATATTAGTGCAATTAGGATTCCTTAATTTAGGAAATTAATATACAATTAGAATTCCTTAATTTAGGGATTAGTTATCTCCATGGCTTATTCTCTCTCCTCATCTAGAACAACTGCATTAGTTAGTTATCACCCTTCTTCTTCATTCAACGTATTCTTTATATATATATATATATATATATGGGAAATGATCCATAGAATACGTTAGCCAGAGGAACGGTTTTAACTAACGCTCATCCAGCCGTCCAAAATTAGAGTGAATGGCTAAAATGAGGGCTCAAGCTACTCCCTCTAATGCGGCCGAAAAATTTTTTTTTGTTGTCACATTACTCCAATCTACCGGTCAGCAAAACGAGTGTTTTAATCGGCAGCTAGATGGAAATACATAAATTCGCTTAATTACATTATCCACGATTATAAATACATACCGCTTATTAATTAGTAAAATAAAAAATAAAAAATTACAAGGATAATTAATAGGATAATCAATAATTATCTTTATATTTATCCTTATACTTATTAATGATTATTCTTATACATATTACTTATTAATCAAGTAAAATAAAATAATAAAAAAATTATAAGGATAATCAATAAATATCTCTATACTTATCCTTATATTTATTAACAAAATAAGTATGTATAAGAATAATTATCGATTATCGTCTTATGATTTTTAATTATAAATAGAAAATAATGATTGAGTTTATATATTTGGTAGGAATATAATATAAATTCAATCACTATTTCTATTTATAAATAAAAATCATAAGACGATAATTATTAATTATCCTTATACATACTTATTTTATTAATAAGTATACGGATAATTACCGATTATACTTATAATTTTTATTATTTTATTTTCTTGATTAATAAGTAGTATGTATGAGAATAATGTAATTAAGCCAAATTTTTGTTGTTTGGCCACTCCTCCAATCAAAACACGGTCGTTTTGATTTGGCCGCTAAGCAGATGTGACCCAACAAAAAAATTTTGGCCGCTAGAGGAGAGAATACTGGGCCCTCATCTCGATCATTCACTCTAATTTTGGACTAATTTGGATGAGCGTTAGTTGAAAGCAGATCATCTGCTAACGTATTCTATGGATCATTTCTATATATATATATATATATATATATATATATATATATATATATACTGATGAGTTCTTAAGCGGACTCAAGCAACGGGTTTTGGGACGGACTAAAAAAAAAACATCTCTCAGTACCAATTTCCTCAAACATCTCTCATTACCAATTCCACCCCTTCATATTTTCCTAATCCTACTCACTCCAATTTTCTCTCGGTACCCTAGCGAGACTTTCTCATAACTCACGCCCAATGAGAAGAGGAGGCTTCTTCTTCTCTCCTTGATGTTTTTGCTTCTCAACGAATATCTCGGATTCTCTCTCCTCTCTGTTAGCTGGCGTAAATGGTACCAATTTTCTCAAGCCCTCAAATTTTTAGTCTCTTTTCTTTTAGCAGATTCCACCCTCACACCAAGATCATATACATTGTTTTTTCTCATCCCTATTAAATTACCCTTCTTTCTTTTGACCTTTCATTCCTTCTTGCCAAATACTCTTCATAAAATCTTCCCTTATAAAAGAGGACTCTTATTAGCATTTCCAGCATTATTACCCATTTCATTTTCTTTGGATTCACCCCGCACCATTTTGGCCGAACCCTTAATTCATAAGAAATCCTCCGGTATTCGTATGAGCTCTAACTCTTCCGTACCCAAAATGCATTTTTGACAATTGGGTTTTGTTAGCGAACCTATCATATTCAATAATCCCAATAAAAATCAAGAAAATCGAAAAATAAAACTTCAAGTTTTATAGCTATAAAGTTTGAACTTTTACATTCGAGGACTGTCCGTATATATATATATATATATATATATATATATATATATATATATATATATATATATATATATATATATATATATATAGAAAAATATATCCCTAACAAGCTTTTGATCTAAGCTTTTGATATCCAATTACAATTATACCAATCAAACAAATTAGTAAATTACAAAACTAAACCATTACACCAATTAAATAAATTGATAAATTACTTAAACAAAAAAGAAAAACCAACACTGCTTAATCGAAATAGAAACAATGTTCTTCCCAGACTTTCCTCGCTCTTCCATCATCGTTACTATCATTGTCAGACACATATATACATTTACATATCTTATTTCCATCTTCAAAAGGAAATAAGAAATCGAATCATTGTCGATCATCAACTTCAACACCAACACCATGTCTTTCGGTGAGATTTGCGATCGATTAGATCTCAGAATCACTCTTGTAAGACTCAGTTCAGACAAGTAACAAACCTTGGAGGCTATGTGAGTCAATTGTTGGGTTTTCCTCTAAGTTTGTTTAATTAGCCTTTTTAAATAAAAATAAAAAATTGTTGATAGCATGCAAAACATATTTTTTAAGAGAGAACCCCTAGATCTGTTTTGATTAACAATTGCCACTAAGGCCTTTAGATAACAACTTTCGACTCTCAATTCGATCAATTGTTTGTGTATTTTTGTTTTTTTTCTTCATGAAAGTTGGAAATGATGCCTCCTATGAAAGTTGAGTTACACGGAAGCCTTTCCTTCCATTTCAAGTCGTAATTTGAACTCCCATACACTCTGTCCACGAAGGTGATGGGAACCTATGAACAACAATAAAATCAAAGTTGGAAATCTATGGCCAGAATAAACTAACAATAATCAAGGTGAGATTAATTTCTTTTGATAATTGCTCCACTTTTGTACAAGAAAAAGAGAGAAGTCCAAAACTTGATATATATAATAGAAAATTAGTCACAATATGCACACATACACGGTCAACTTTTTTAGCCCAATGTAACTATAAATAAGTAACTATTGCCATGAAGAAAATAACTATGCCAAAGAAAGCGTGCTTACGGAATAAACTTAGACCTTGTTCCGGATTACGGAACATGAAGGAGAAAAAGGCCAAGAGCCATTGCAAAATAATTGCAAGATTATGTATGGTTAATATAAGATACTATTATGCTTTGATGTTTTGTACAAAAAAATTTATCAAATAAGTAACAGAGGACTCAATGTCTGACCCACTAAAAAGCAGCGAGTTCATCATTTCGGCATCTAAAACTATTAGTTAATCATGCATTAATGCGGAGAAGTGGCCAAAGAGGCAAGCAATTGATTATACAACAAAGAACTAAATCAGGAAGTTACAAATGTGAAAATTTTAACAAACTTTGGCATATGCAGTTTTGTCAAGTTCATAGTTTACAGGAAACTAAGAACAAAAGATATGAGCTATTCTACTTCTAAATACTTACCTTCTCCTCCTATTAAAACAAACCCAACAGTCATGAACAATGGGTGCAAGAGGACAGAAATTTAACCAACACAATTAATTATACATATGAATAAGACTTAATAAATTTATACCAACTTCCCCACCATATAACAGGAAGCTCCATCACTGATAAACTCCAATCATCTCTGTAACTTGATGGTTTTTGAGGGAATGTTCTCCCCAATTTGACAAAAAGTTCGGATGAAACAGAATCAAATCATCATCAATTCTAATAAACCCAACAACGAAAAAAATAGCAGATTAAGAGAATGAAAGAGGAAGAAGAATAAATACCCAGATTCACCATAAACGAAGTCAATCACAAAAGCAAATTTTAAAAAATTAGGGTACATAATTTGGGAATTTTACTCGTGATTTCAACAGAAAGTAGCAAATCGAAAAAATTGACAGCGAACAAGAGAATCATTTAATGAAGCAAGCTGTTTTTTCTCTAAATATTTCTTCTCCCTTCAACTCAACTTCGTTCTCTTTATTCTCTCTAAAGAATAGAATACCTTAACGTGGAAAGAGAGAGGAGAATGGGGGCAAATGATTTAGAAGAAAAAAGGGCCAAAAAGACTCTTATGTTGACAGGGAAAGAAGGAAGCTATCCATTGATTCAACCTGAAGCAAAGATTATTGAGATTATACACTTTCCCCAAAACAAACCCTAGATTTCTTTCAAATCAAACAAAAATTACAAAATTAATTAGGAATCTCACCTTCCGATTCTCTTTGTAGGAATCTTCCGCTTCCGATTTGCAATGTAACCCGCCTCCGATTTGCTTGGACTCACTTTGAGAGAGAGAGAGGGGATGTGGTCGCTTTGAGAGAGAGAGAGTGAAGATAACGAGGATGGTTGAATCGATATGGCATGGGTTTTTGACCCATGGGTTATTTTTGTTCATTTGTTTTCCTTTTTTTGGCTTTGTGACTGCGTGTCCTTTATTTGCTTCAAATTCATTCGTTTTAGTCAGTTAGTAGAGTCCGCTTTAAGAACTCCGTCTGTATATATATATATATATATATATATATATATATATATATATATATATATATATAGAAAAAATATATCCCTAACAAGCTTTTGATAATAAAGCTTTTGATATCCAATTACAATTATACCAATCAAACAAATTAGTAAATTACAAAACTAAACCATTACACCAATTAAATAAATTGATAAATTACTTAAACAAAAGAAAAACCAACACTCTGCTTAATCGAAATAGAAACAATGTTCTTCCAGACTTTCCTCGGCTCTTCCATCATCGTTGCTATCATCATTGTTGTACATATATATACATTACATATCTTATTTCCATCTTCAAAAGGAAATAAGTAATCGAATCATTGTCGATCATCAACTTCAACACCAACACCATGTCTTTTCGGTGAGATTTGCGATCGATTAGATCTGTAATCACTCTTGTAAGACTCAGGTCTAGACAAGTAACAAACCTTGGAGGCTATTGTGAGTCAATTGTTGGGTTTTCCTCTAAGTTTGTTTAATTAGCCTTTTTTTAAATAAAAAATAAAAAAATTGTTGATAGCATGCAAAACATATTTTTTAAGAGAGAACCCTAGATCTGTTTTGATTAACAATTGCCACTAAGGCCTTTAGATAACAACTTTCGACTCTCAATTCGATCAATTGTTTGTGTATTTTTGTTTTTTTTCTTCATGAAAGTTGGAAATGATGCCTCCTATGAAAGTTGAGTTACACGGAAGCCTTTCCTTCCATTTCAAGTCGTAATTTGAACTCCCATACACTCTGTCCACGAAGGTGATGGGAACCTATGAACAACAATAAAATCAAAGTTGGAAATCTATGGCCAGAATAAACTAACAATAATCAAGGTGAGATTAATTTCTTTTGATAATTGCTCCACTTTTGTACAAGAAAAAGAGAGAAGTCCAAAACTTGATATATATAATAGAAAATTAGTCACAATATGCACACACATACATGGTCAACTTTTAGCCCAATGTAACTATAAATAAGTAACTATTGCCATGAAGAAAATAACTATGCCAAAGAAAACGTGCCACGGAATCAGCTTAGACCTTGTTCCCGATTCTGGAACATGAAGGAGAAAAAGGCCAAGAGCCATTGCAAAATAATTGCAAGATTATGTATGGTTAATATAAGATACTATTATGCTTTGATGTTTTGTACAAAAAAATTTATCAAATAAGTAACAGAGGACTCAATGTCTGACCCACTAAAAGAGCAGAGTTCATCATTCTGGCATCTAAAACTATTAGTTAATCATGCATTAATCTGGAGAAGTGGCCAAAGAGGCAAGCAATTGATTATATAACAAAGAACTAAATCAGGAAGTTACAAATGTGAAAATTTTAACAAACTTTGGCATATGCAGTTTTGTCAAGTTCATAGTTTACAGGAAACTAAGAACAAAAGATATGAGCTATTCTACTTCTAAATACTTACCTTCTCCTCCTATTAAAACAAACCCAACAGTCATGAACAATGGGTGCAAGAGGACAGAAATTTAACCAACACAATTAATTATACATATGAATAAGACTTAATAAATTTATACCAACTTCCCCACCATATAACAGGAAGCTCCATCACCGATAAACTCCAATCATCTCTCAGTAACTTGATGGTTTTTGAGGGAATGTTCTCCCAATTTGAAAAAAAAGTTCGGATGAAACAGAATCAAATCATCATCAATTCTAATAAACCCAACAACGAAAAAAATAGCAGATTAAGAGAATGAAAGAGGAAGAAGAATAAATACCCAGATTCACCATAAACGAAGTCAATCACAAAAGCAAATTTTAAAAAATTAGGGTACATAATTTGGGAATTTTACTCGTGATTTCAACAGAAAGTAGCAAATCGAAAAAATTGACAGCGAACAAGAGAATCGCTGCAGCGGAGCAACTGTTTCTTTCTCTAAATATTTCTTCTCCCTTCAACTCAACTTCGTTCTCTTTATTCTCTCTAAAGAATAGAATACCTTAACGTGGAAAGAGAGAGGAGAATGGGGGCAAATGATTTAGAAGAAAAAAAGGGGCAAAAAGACTCTTATGTTGACAGGGACAGAAGGAAGCTATCCACTGATTCAACCCAAGCAAAGATTATTGAGATTATACACTTTCCCCAAAACAAACCCTAGATTTCTTTCAAATCAAACAAAAATTACAAAATTAATTAGGAATCTCACCTTCCGATTCTCTTTGTAGGAATCTTCCGCTCCGATTTTTGCAAGAACCCGCCTTGATTTGCTCTTGGACTCACTTTGAGAGAGAGAGAGAGGGGGACAGGGTCGCTTTGAGAGAGAGAGAGAGTGAAGATAACGAGGATGGTTGAACTGATATGGCATGGGTTTTTTGACCCGCGGGTTATTTTTGTTCAGTTTGTTTTCCCTTTTTTGGCTTTGTGACCTGCGTGTCCTTTATTTGCTTCAGTCCGTCGTTTTAGTCCGTTAGTAGAGTCCGCTTTAAGAACTCATTATATATATATATATATATATATATATATATATATATATATATATATATATAGAAAAAATATATCCCTAACAAGCTTTTGATCGGCAAGCTTTTGATATCCAATTACAATTATACCAATCAAACAAATTAGTAAATTACAAAACTAAACCATTTCACCAATTAAATAAATTGATAAATTACTTAAACAAAAAGAAAAACCAACACTCTGCTTAATCGAAATAGAAACAATGTTCTTCCCGACTTTCCTCGGCTCTTCCATCATCGTTGCCTATCATTGTTGTACACATATATACATGACATATCTTATTTCCATCTTCAAAAGGAAATAAGAAACTGAATCCGCTGTCGATCATCAACTTCAACACCAACACCATGTCTTTCGGTGAGATTTGCGATCGATTAGATCTGTAATCACTCTTGTAAGACTCAGGTCTAGACAAGTAACAAACCTTGGAGGCTATTGTGAGTCAATTGTTGGGTTTTCCTCTAAGTTTGTTTAATTAGCCTTTTTTTAAATAAAAAATAAAAAAATTGTTGATAGCATGCAAAACATATTTTTTAAGAGAGAACCCTAGATCTGTTTTGATTAACAATTGCCACTAAGGCCTTCAGATAACAACTTTCGACTCTCAATTCGATCAATTGTTTGTGTATTTTTGTTTTTTTTCTTCATGGGTTTGCCTATCATCAAATTTAAAAGAACAAACAGAATGCAGCAGAGGATAGAGAGTTAAAGTGGCCGAAAGGATGAGAGAAAAAGAAAGAAAAAAGTGGGAGAGGAGAGAGAAAATGGTGAGCTGAAAAATGAGATAGAAAAGAAAGAAAAAAGTCAGAAATAGGAGAGAGGAAATGGTGGCCGGAGAGAGAAGAAAGAAAAAAGTGGGAAAGAGGAGTCAGCATTTAGGTGTCTACTTTTAAGCCAAGTAGGAAATGGCGTGTTTTTTTTTTTAAAAGCCACGTAGAAAAATTTAGCTGATTTCTTAACGTATGTGACGAAAATTGGATGGAATGGCCTGATTTTTAATTTTTTTAAAACACAGTGGTTCGATTACATTTTTTTAAAGTACAATTGCTCAATGCTTACAACTCAACTACCACAATGGGATAAATATGTATTTGCCGTTTAGAAAGTTATTTGTATTGTTTATAATGATTTTTTAAGTTCTTTATGTGGTTATAGTTTTGTGAACCTAGAAACCTAAAATTGTTAAGCCTTTTGATTTAGATTTTTTCCTCAAAACAAAAAGATTCGGGGCTATATTGGCATGGCAATGGCCAGATTTCAAGTTCAAAGTGTTATTGGACCCATATGACCTCTTAAGCCCTCATGTCACAGGGCTGTGTATTTGACCCATATGAACAATGTATTTTTTAGTAAAAAAAATTAGCGTCTTGTGAAAGTGGTTGTATATGTATGTATTCCCCAGTTTTCATATGTTTTTGCTACTTGCGCTCATTACACTTGTTTGTTTTTGGGTTTTATTGAAGATTGAATATCACAAATAAACACATTGATTTTGGTCAACTACAAACACCGTAAGTTTTGGGACAGGTAACAGTAAAAATTATTTTTGAATATCTTAATTAAATTAAAAATATAAAAAATATTAAATATCTTATTATCTTAATTAAATTAAAAATATAGAAAATAGTAAATAAAACCGACCACACCTCCTCTATGGAAACCTTGTCCTCCTAAAACGATCAACTTGCCCTTCTTTATTGATCCCTGGACTTTGCCATGCAAAGGTCATGTAATACTGGATACTTGGTGGTTTTTTTTAATATTAAAAGCAAAAATAGAAATAAAAGGGGTTAACTGCAAAATTGATCTTCACAATTTCTCTCTAGTCCGCATCGCCAATCACAAGCGACAATATAAAATTACCTACCCTCCAACCCTTCATAATTGGTTTTTCATAAACAAATTAGGCACCAGATGTAATCGATAAGCTTAAGCTTGGTAGAGAAAATTCAATTGTTTGCTTGACTTAATCTATATGCTGGTTTAGTTTGCAGGATTAAGTGAATTGATATCTAACAAGGAGCAATGGTCCGTAAAGGGAGGAGTCAGATGAATAAGAGAGGATAGCCCTAATTTTTAGGGGCATATTTGTCCAGAAAATTATTATTGCTTTAACAGCATCTTTTAATATAAACAGCCTAAAATTATGCCTTATTACAATCATGATAATTATCAATACATGAGATTAGATAGAATTAATAGATAATCTCACTTATTATATATCTCTATAAAAATATTACTACTAATACTTATCTTGATAATCCAAAAATTTACGTAACCATTCGAACTATATATAATTTTTTGTATTGAATATTTTAATTAAATTAAATGTGCGGCCACGAAAATAATTATGACGGGCCCAATCTATTTTTCGTATTGAATAATTTAATTAAATTAAACGAGTAGATACGAAAAAACGATGGCCGGCCCAATTTATTTTTGGTAAATACGGTCCAAGAAATGAGCTAAGCCCAAAATGACGAAATCAAAATCCTAAAAGGGAAACGGATCAGAACGCTGGTAAGAAACGGATTCGAATACTGATAGGAAACGGATTTACTCCATATGTGGTGCATATATACGAGTATTCAGCCATAGCCTGAATTTCATATCTGCGGAGCAACGCATTGTAATTGGGAACTTGGGAATTTAGGGGCTGAATAATTTATTTCTTAAATTAGGTACAGAGATGGAGATGGAGGAGTGCGAGAACGAGATATTCGACATCACAAAGATGCTCACCACACCAAAAAGGGACTTCCTTCTTGGCAGCAACGGCGACAAGGTACTTTTTTTCCTCAGAAAAACCATTTTTTTCTCCTAATCAATCAAACCATAACATACAAATTTATAAAAATCAATATTTTGATGTATTATGTATTATTTAAAGCTTTAGGGTATCAACCATCATGTCAATTGACAACTACAATAGGATAACGAAAATAGGATTCAGTAGGTTGCTATAATCTGATTTTTATAGATTCTTTGGTGTTTAGGTATCTTATTGATGATTTAGGTTTATTTGATTTTGCTCATAAATTTTATATTTTTTACTACTACTTTTGAAGGAGAAAGTTGACAGCTTGAAAGGAAAGATAATAGCAATCCACTTTTTGCAAGTGAGAGGAGCTATAAAATACCAAAATCGCTACGGCTGGAAAGTGGGAAAAGTTATAGAATATCCACGGATCAAGGTGGCCGCCGATTTATTAGATGTATACGAGGAACATCACTCTAAGGGTGATTTTGAGGTTGTTTTCGTAGCAACCTTTGAAGAAGAAGAAGAAGGCAGCTTCGAGGAGGAGGAGGAGGAGGAGGAGGCATTTTTTAAGCAGCAATTTCTGAGGATGCCATGGCTTGCAATTCCATTTTCAGATATTGATGCAAGAAGAAAGCTTTCAAAAGCATTTGTGCCTTGGCTTTTATCGGATTTTCAATCTTCCACTATTATTGATGCTACTGGAAGATTGCGATAGGCTGACCAATACCTGAACGAGTATGCTGCTGACTTCTATCCTTTTACCTCTCAAAGGAAGAAGGAGATGATTGAAGAGACGTTAAACCTTCAGGAGAATAATGACGTATCATTACAGTTTCTCTTGGCTGCTCCCAACCGCGATTTTTTAATTTCAAACCAAGGAACTAAGGTACCTATAACCAAACTGGAAGGGAAAGTAGTTGATCTTTATTTATATGGAAGCGGTGCGAGCCTTCACCTTTTGCCTAAACTCAAGCATATTTATCATGAGTTGAGAGTGAATAGACAAGTTTACTTTGAGATTGTATTGGTTAATCTTCACTTCATGGATTATGGTTATGGTGATGAAGAGTCATTCAATAAGGCGTTTGGACAAATGTCGTGGCTTGCATTACCATTTAAGGATAAGATGTGCAGGAAGTTGTGGCTGAAGTATATTTCATGGGGGGAAGAAGAAAGTGATGATGGTGTTTTTGTGGTCATTTCGTCTAATGGAAAATCAGTCGATCCATATGGTGCCAAAGTCATTATAGAATACGGTGTTGACGCATATCCATTTACGCGAGAAAAGGCTGTGAAGATTGAAAAGAAAAAACTAAAACGGAAAAGAATAATGCCCAAAATAATTGCTCATAAAGATCATTTGATTCGGAAGGATGGAGGCAAGGTAAATAAAAAGACCACTCTCTCTTGATATAATAGTTTTTTCTTGTGGACTTAGTTTCAAGTTTCAACTAATGATTATTGCATTGACATTGTCCATGTGATAATATAACGAATTTAAAATAAGCCTACTTTGTACCTTTGCTCTTGCTCACTGTATATATGTAAAATTTCAGGTTCATGTTAACAAGATCTTTGGGAAGAACATCCTGTTGTTTGTTGGTTCTGAAAGTGTCCAGTCAACCCTAAGCTTTTTACCTGAACTCTTGGGATGGTACAGAGAAATTAAAAATAGAGATAAAAACTTTGAAGTTATATACCTGTCTCGAGACCAAGACAAAGCCACGTTTAATGATGTATTCCGAGATATGCCGTGGCTTACTTTCCCATTTAGATCCAAGCACCGGCTTAGTGACATGCTTAAGGATGTGAAGTACTTTTTTTACGACTGTTGCTATCTTATAGCCTTGGGAAGAGATGGCCGAATTGTCAGTAAAGATGCAGTAAAACATTTGAGAAGCCGTGGTGCTGATGCCTATCCCTTCACCGATGAAGACCTTTTGGAAGATGTTAAATTAGAACTAGGAGAAAGATTAGACTGGACTGTGATGGACGAAAAGGGGGACGAGTACATTCCTAATCCTAATTGTTTGCATAACACGTCTCCAAAGTATTCCAGGGGACGTCGTTCGAGAATATTCTGAAATGAAGTGCATGTGGGGTTTGTGTTTAACCTGGGAATTCCCGTACTTATTTTAAGTTGTTGTGAATTAGGTAGAAATATAAATTAATAGCTTGGTCAACAGAACATATGCAATGCTTCTGTATCCTGTTTATTCAAATTAATCTGCTTGTGCACTATAATACAGTTTGTTTGTTGGTAGAGAATGTGCAACAAGGAAACAGAGGTTGTCTGAATGTCTGTGTTTATTTTTTCCAAAGTACTTACATGTGAAGTAATTATAATAATTAAAAATATTAATAATATATTTTCTAACAAGAAGTTATTTGTGTTCATCTTCTTGCTCGCATAGTGTCAAGTACTAGCAAGTGAAACCCTTAATTAAAAAAAAAGTATTTATGCCACACTTATTTACAATTGTTAAAGACGACAAATCTATATAATTCATAAAAGCTTTGAAAAACAGCGTCTCCCATAAGAACCCAATTTTTTCATTTCTGAGTCTTGCTATGTCATCTCTCTTCTGCTGCTCCATAATTTCATCCCTTCCTCTTTTTTGACAACTCGTGTTTTCTCTACGGACACAAATGAGTTCTTCCTTTTCATCACAGTCCCTCCTTAAGTGCACATCTTCTTTCTTATGTTTGCCATGAAAATCATCCAAGTTCTCAATTCGAGTCTTCAAATTATCACCCCCGTTTCTTTGTCGCGATCCAATATCTTTATAATGACGACCCCTCCAATTGTCATTGTCCAACCGTTTTCTTAATTTATATTCATCTATAGCACTCCCTTCATTTTCTCTAACCTTACTCCGGTGCCTGGATCCCATTTCATCACCACGAACCCTCATCCTCATGTCATCCGCTCTAGTCCTTCTGCTGTGTGAATCCACGTCTTTCCGTTGCCAGGCTCCATCAGAATTATCACACTTTAAATTTTATTCATATTTGAATCATTTATATTGCAAGTCGAGTTTGAATTGAACTTTTAGTTCGATTACGAATCAAACACGAACTATTTACTCATTTTACAAACTTGCGCGATAATACAAAGGCAACTATCATAACTAAACGAACAAACGCGATTAAAGGTGTAAACGAGTCGAACCGATACGAATAGAAAACTTCTTAAATACGACTCAAAATGTTAAATTCATACTCAAATTCGAATTGTATTTAAAAAATTATACTTAGATTCGAATATTTATTACTCAAATTCGGTCCGACTCATACCGAATTGTATTCAAACTACTCACGAGCTTCAAATTCAAACTCGAATTCGAATCTACACGAAATAACTAGTTTTATAATAAATATAATTATAAATTGAAATTGTTATTTTACTTAAAAATGAGAAAATATATTTACTATTACACTTTACAAATATAAAATCACAATTAAAATTAAAATAAAACAGAATAATAATGATTAATTATTGTATATATTATAAGAGAATGCAACGAATATCTAACCGAATCTGTATCAATCTGTATCAATTAGACTTGGCAATATAGTTACTTAACTGTTGGGTCAAATCATATTAATTGGAACCAAATGGGTTGGTTAACCATTTTTATTTATTCATGTTGGTTAAAGTTTGGACCCATATTTTTTAAAACAAATATAGTTCTGAACCGGTTAACCATTTTTTAACCCATATTCCATGTGACGCCCCCAAAATTAGGTATACATCACCCATCTTGGGTAGTCGATATACGGTATGTAATTTAAATACAACTTACTAATATATAGCGTGGTATGCAATAATGACATAAAGCGTGAGTTTGAATACTGATATTGTCTACTAGAGATCATACAAACTCAAAAGAAGTCCTCATTACAATTATTATCACACTATTTCACGAATAGTGAGGACTACTAATGCTATCTCGGACCATTACTCCTGTTCCAGACTCGTCTCAAACTATATTCTCATTTCAAGAGAACAGGTGAAAGAAAGGGTGAGCTCAACTAGCTCAAGAAGAAATATTATGACTAAGATAATGCGAGAATAAATTATCATTAGCCTACAATGATTGTTAAACCGATAAAATATAATGAACATCAAGTTTAACTACGGTAGAACCAACAATCCGATAAAGAGTCAAGGTTTTTCATCTTTGTTATAAGCCCGAGACTCGACTTTAATAAATATTCCACATCATCGAATCACCCCTCGCACTACTACGGCCGAGGATATTCTTTAGTATCACGACCACAATTATTCATGCAGCATATGGCCAAGAATATTTGTGTATTTATTAATGGTCGTGATCATGCCAACAACATGTCCCATCAATGCACTACGGGCCACCGAGGATTTTTACCACATCATTTGTAACATTACTATCATGATTACACCGAATAGTCTCGGTCATAATCATACCAAGTCCATCTACATGCTACATGTGCCACAGATGACTTTCAACATAATATAAACATGAGGATGATGACAATGATATTCAATAAAACAAGTTCAAGAATTAATTTATCTAGAACCAATAACATCCAAATCGTCAACATGATATCGCTTTGTAGAGTAAAATTCAAGAATCTTGAGAAGAATATTTTCATGAAAGGATCTTTGGATGAAAAACAAATATCAAGGATATTCCACTAATTTCATGGAGTATAAGTCAAAGTTTTAACTATTTGGGTATAATAAAGAATGGAATAACAAAAGAAATCACCATGCACGCGATAAACCGCACAGCAAAAGTTATTCCAATGTAATAATAAATAACGGAACCGGTCCCGGCAGAAAACGCATGCAGACGGGATATTCTAACGAGAATAATAAAGAATGGAACCGGTCCCCAGAAACACATGCAGACGGATGTTCCAATGTAATAATAATAAAGATGGAACCGGTGGGTGTAAAACACATGCACAGGATGTTCCAATGAATAATAATAAAGAGGCGGAACCAGTCGGGTAAAAACATGCATATGATGTTCCAATGTAATAATAATAAAGAGCGGAACCAGTCAGGTGTAAAATACATGCATGGATGTTCCAATGTAATAATAAGCAAATGGAATAACAACAATTCTCTTCGCTGAATAAGAAAGAATAACACCCCTTACTTTTAATAGGAGATTCAATCTGCAGAAGTGTAGTAACAAAATACTCTTCTTCTTCTCTCTTATTCTCTCTATACTTTCTCTCTATAGCTTGAATGAATTCGTGAAAAATAATGAAGCACCAGCCTCTATTTATAGAAGATTTCTAGCTTAAAAGACCGCCACGTGAAAAGGCAAGTGGCTCAATTAATTGGTGATGTGAAAAAGAAAAGTGGTTTGGCGTCGTAATGTGAAACGACAAGTGGTTCGACGCTGTAATGTGAAACGACAAGTGGTTCGGCGCTTTTGTAATATGAAGCAAGCAAGTGGTTTGGCGTCTAGTAAAGGTAATTACTATCGACGAATGTAATTATTATTCACAAAGGTAATTACTCTTGACGAAGGTAATTACTATCGACGAAGACTCTTAGATGATGACATATGGGCCCCCATAAAATAATCAAACTTACCACAAACGTCTCATAATGAGACTCTTTTATATACATAGAGGATTGAATAAATATTACCACAAATCATTTTATTTTTAATCAACACATATTTAATCTTTCAACAATTATTAATCATTTATAACGTGTCGCCTCAATTATTGATTTAATACTATAACATATTATCTGGATGATAATGTGACAATAATTGAATCAATAATATAAGAGATATGATGCAAGAATTATCAGTAGCAATAATTGAGCATGGTGAGTGACTTCTCACGTAAGCATCAATATCGTAAATGCTACTTATACAACTATGCGTAGACATCGCATTTTTACTAAGGGTAGTTCAACGGCTTTAAAGTAACACCCTCTGCCGTTATTTTTATAAAAGATAATTTTGTCGCTTTTTAACTACGACAATACTTCCGCTAGGGTCCACTAATGATTGAGCCGTCGTCATTTAATATTCCCCACAAAAAGAATATTCCCCACCAAACGTAATATTTTATAACAACTTGCTTACTTTTGCAAAATTTATAAATATTACCCACAACTATAACATTATATCAAATTTATTCCATAATATTCAAAATAATATTTATAGAAAAATTCATCTCAGATTTATAAAAGTTGGGGTCTTACAACCTCCCTTATGAAATTTCGCCCTCGAAATTAGGGTACGTACTGGTATGTCGAAGAGGTAAGGATACCTTGATTTCATTTTGATTCTAACTCCCAAGTCATTTCCTCAACATCGTGGTTCCTCCACAAAACTTTGACTTGAGGTATAACCTGGAGCGTAGAATATGTTCCTTCTTATCCAAGATTTGAACAGAACCTCTTCATACGCCAAATCTTCATTTATTTCGTGCGGTTCTAACTTCAATAATGTGGTTGGTCTTTCACATATTTACGTAACATGGATATATGAAAACGTTATGAACACGAGACATACTTGGTAAAGTAAAGCGAGTCTATAGGCCACAGCTCCTACTCGATCGAGGATTAAAATGGACCGATGAATCGAGGATTGAGTTTTCCTCTCTTTTCAAATCTTGTAACTCCTTTCCATGGAGTAACTCTTAACAACACATGATCTCCTATATCGAATTCCAATGCTTTTGGATATTGAACTCTTCAGACAACTGACAATGGAAATCTTTCAGTTCCTCTAGAGGAAAGAGCAAATTATATAATGCATAAAAAATCTTTCTGTTTGCTTTTGTCTTGTGATTTGTGAGTGCTGGAGGTATGTATTTTTGCACACAATTATGCGGGCAAAATGTTAATTGTTATTTTACCTTCAAGCTTGAAAGTGTGATGAAACAATTTGACATCGGAAGTTTTTGATTATACATTTTCCGTAATTGACTTTGGAGTTTGGATGTCTAGGATGTTCTAGCTATGCTGATGCTATAACTGAAGGTGTTTTTGCATATTTACCAACTTCTTTTATGTAACTCGTCCATTTGGTTTGGGCCTGATGTGATCAGGTTCTGCTTATTATCTAATCATAATTCATCACATTGATCTGACAATGTAGTGATCTTTTCTTATGCTACAGGAAACAGAAGGGAGACACGATTGTTGGGTATTTTGTCTTTTGTGCACAGTACAGTATGGAAGGTGTTGTTTGGAAAGGTTTGTATATTTTCTTCTACATCTCGTTTCTTTTAATTTTGAATTTAGTTCTTTTATTCATTATGTGATAACATCTCTCCTTGACTACTCAACGTCTCAGGCTAATTTAATAATGTTTGACAATTCTCCCCAATCACTTGCAAAGTACTACACAAGCTCACTCCATGTGTGATAATTGAAGTAATAAATGGGATAGTAGAGAAAAGAATATAAAAAATTTGCTTACGATAACAGAGTTGATACATGAGGCAAAATGTATAGGGGAAGTGATGGAATGGAGTGATCACCAATGCGTCTAAGCTCATATTTTGTTTTGTCTGCAAAGTTAAAGAATAGGAGGGAAACAAAAGGAATTTCAGTGACGCTTTATTTTTCTTAGAATGTTGATCCATGAATTAAATGTGAAGTGTAAAAGTACAATGAAATATATCGTTTTCTTCCCTTTCCTTTTCTCACCTTCCCATATTTGAGTCGTTTTTCTTCCTTTCCGTTATTGCTTATATACATAAGTAAAGGCACCACGGTCCTCTCAATTACTGTGCTCAATCAGTTTTCTAACTTATTCATTTCGTTCATTTCCTTCCTGCTAATCCAAATGGAGTGCCTTTTTCTAAAATATTATAAAGAGAACAAATTTAATTCAAACGGAGTGTTAGACTGTTAGTGCAAAGATGTATTTGAAATCTTTTTGATATATGTTTGTATATATATATATCACATATATGAGAGAAATGGGAGGACATTGACTTTGCTCATGCACAATCTCTTTATTTTTCTTTGAATTAGTTTTGTGAATGCCTAAAATGAATCAGGAAAAAGGAAAGAGCATGAGCACAGTCCTGCAAATCCTGTTTCCTCTATGGATCATGTAAGACAGTATACTTGACAATATAGGTTGTATTGTAATCACACATTAGATTTAAGATCACTACTTGGAAGAATGACTTTTATATGTGAATGATGTCATTTAAAAATTGGCCTCTATTACTGCTTAGTATTTCAGACATGCTTGACAAATCCACGCAGTGATTATTCTAAATTTCTTTACCTATGATTCGTGATCATCTGATCCCGTCCTTTATATTGTGATATTAGGTAGCTGACTCACTCGAGAAAGGTACTGAACATGAAGATGAATACATGATTAGTGAAAAGGAGCTCCTTGTCAATAGGTAACCACATACCATTGTCTATTTTCCTCATCACAACTCTATCTTGCTTATGCTTTCTTTTCAGTAATGTCTTGCTGATGGGTACTGTTTGCTGTGTAGGTTTATCTCAATACCTAAAGACATGGGGATATTTAATTGTGGGGCATTTGTTGCCGGAATAGTACGGGTGTGTTGTGTTGGATTTGTTTACTTTAGCATTTTTTCTAATGCTTAGATTAATCTTCTTTTTTCTCTTTCAAGGGTGTTCTGGACGGTGCAGGGTTTCCTGCTGTAGTTACAGCTCATTTTGTGCCTGTGGAGGGGCAGCCACGACCTCGGACAACCATTTTAATAAAATTTGCTGAAGAGGTATATACTGTATTTTCAAATTCAGTCATTCCTTTAAACTTGATTCTCCATCATACTTGATTCAGGTAGTTTGGCTGGTGCAATAATTTACAAGGCTTTTAATAATTATTAGTTGATTTGAGAGCAAAAGTAGAGTCTTGGAGCAACTTTGTATTGCAAATGCAAATAGCTGACTATATATGCTACTAATTTATGCAGTGAGAATACTTGATGTTATGTGTTACTTAACTAACCAAAAGAATGTGTGCCACTTCTCTCCCTTAATAGTCACTTTTTGGCCCCATGTATGTGATACATCACATAAGAATGGGAAGGGAATAAGTCTGGATAGCGATACTCGTCAAGGCAAACAAAGGAAAAGTACAAAAGTCACTAGAGAACCAAGTTGGTTAAGGGATACTGCTAGGTAAGATGAGTTGGCAATTAGTGAGTGGGGTCAGGTAGTAGCATTGCAAATAGCATGTGGTAACATGGTGCTTTAACGCGTGAGCTGGAATCAATTGTAGAAACAATATATAAGTTGTACATGAGAGAGAAAGAGGCTATGGAAATTCATGAAGTTGTTTTACTTTCTTTCGATTTGATTGTTTTCTGTTCTTAATTTAATTTGGAGATTTCCCTGGTCTTGAATATAGGTTACAGTACGGAGATTGGAACCTACCACATCTGCATTCCACCCAACAAAAACTAGTTTTTAATTTGTACATTATTTTGTTCCATTGATCAAGGTGTGGTGATTGTTTTTGTTGTCACCACGTTGCTATAGAGAGATGTATATAATTTGATGTAGCACAACATTTGTAAGACGAATTTTATTATTAATTTATAGTTAGAATTAGGATTTATACGATATCTAGGGTTTAGAGTCTCAACTTGGCATATATTAACTCTAGGTAAATATCTTCACGATATAAAAAAAGCCAATAATAATCTCAATATTTAGAATGTCCTCCGTGTGAAGATTAAAAGAACCCTAAATTGGACTTGGAGACCAAGAAAATAATAAAACAAAATACCCCAAAATAAAACAAGGTAATAATGAAATAAACAAAATAAATAAACAAGGTAATTAAATCATCGATCCCCATCAGGAACTAAATCATCAATCCCCATCATTTCGATTGGGAAAAATTTGGCTATGTCGAAATGAATTTTTTTCGCAGGATCAATGCAATGATGAAACTCGTCCCTACCAATCCACGCGGCAATCATTGTTAGGCTTGCCTCACCACTTAACCAAAAAGTGGCGATAACCTCCGCGCCTAGTCGACATAAACCTCTCATCCAATACATCCTCGATACCCTCTATTGTCAAATCGTGAAAAAACAAGAGTGCAAGTGGAACATATGTAAAAGTGGAAGTACATGCTCATGTAAGTAGATGAAGAAGTCGGGATGAGGTCGACGGATTAGAAGGTCCATGATATGGAGTAAGATCGATCACATTAAATACAGGATCAATACCCATATTACTAGGAAGATTTAACTCATAAGCATTAACACTAACCTTCTTTTTAACACGAAATGGACCAATCCTCTTGGCATGTACATTTTTCCATGTGCTGGGAGGTAACTTCTCAACACAGTGTCGAAGCATCACCGATCATTCTTATGAACTCTTGGTACCGTGAATGAACATCTGCCAAACAAACTTATAATTTTCATTGTTTGAAATTAATTTTGTCTTATCTTCGCATGCAAATCATGAATGTGTGCAAAAGTTTCAAAGATACTCACTAGCTCTATATCAAAAGGAAGAGGACCAAGTCAATATGTTTCCTAGGTTGATAATCGATTGTAAATCGAAAGACTCGCTCCAGTAAAGCGATTAACCGAATTATTATAGGCAAACTCAGCCATAGGTAAAACTCTATCCCAACTAAACACGTGATCACCTATAAAACATTTCACCAAATCATCTAGAATCCTATTAACTACCTCAGTTTGACCATCAGTCTGTGGGTGATAGGCGATTAAAAACTTAAGTGTGGTATTTAGTTTCTTCCATATGGTTTTCCAAATATAACTCATGAATTTCACATCCAATCATAAACTATAGACAAAGGCAAACCACGTAGCCTCACAACCTCACTAAAGAAAATTGATGCAATGTGTGAAACATCATCGATTTTGCTTCATGGAATAGAATGTGTCATCTTAGAAAAACCATTCATTACAACAAAAACGAAATCATGACCTCTAGGGGTCCGCGGTAACCCCATGACAAAATCCTTGCTAATTTCCTCCTATGGAGCATGGGTACCAGCAAAGGCATATACAACCCTATGTTTTGCTTCCTTCCCTTAGCAGTTTGACACGTGCGACATTTGGAAAGAACACAAGCTACATCCCTCTTGAGGCTAGGCCAAAAGAACCTATCCTCTACAATCACAATGGTCTTGTCGCGACCAAAATTACATGCGATCCCTCCCGCATGTAACTCCCAAATTAAATTCTCACGCATAGACGTACTAGGAATACACAAACGGGTGCCCTTAAAAAAAATACCCATCATGGATATGAAAATCGTCTGAGGGTGGTACACTAGAATTTTGTAAGGCAAAATACATCTCTCTAAAGTCTCGACAAGAAGGTTACTCATGGACAATACGCTCAAACCCAATAACTTTCACACGCAAAATGTTAAGGAGAATAGATACCCTACTCAATGCATCAACGATTTTGTTCTCTACCCCTCAACAATGCTTTAGGACAAAAGAATTGTCCTAAAGAAAATCAACACATTTAACGTGTCGATGACTCAACTTATTCTGGGAATGTATATACTGAAGTGCCTGATGATCAGAGTATAACACAAACTTCATAGGCAACAAATAATACCGCCAATACCTAAGCGCTTGAACTATTGCATAAAACTCCCTAGAATATCTTTGTTGGGCCTCATTTAGCTTCTTACTAAAAAATGCAACGGGATGACCCTCTTGACTTGGTATCCCCCTATACGTTTGCCGAAAGCGTCACATGCTACCTGAAGAACATTGCTAAAATTTGATAGCGCGAGGACAGATGCCCGTGTCAACATATCCTTAATCTCCACAAAGGCTTTGGCAGCCGATATAAACCAAACAAACTCCTTTTTCTTTAAGCAATCGGTGACGGGAGCCATAATGGTACTAAATTTCCTAATGAACCTTCTATAAAAAGTAGCAAGTTCGTGGAAGCTTCTAGCTTCATGTATATTAGAAGGTTCTTGCCACTCTTTAATAGCCTTTACCTTTTCAGGGTCAACAGAGACCCCATCTTTGAAGATAACAAACTCGAGAAATATGACAGATTTTTGCACAAAAGAATACTTTTTCAGATTAATATAAAGTTTCTCATGCTGGAGAGCGCACAAAACTTGGCACAAGTGAAGTAAGTGTTCTTCTCGGCTGCGACCTGTGTTACTCGGACTCGGGTGTTGGATGCGAGTACGAATCTAAGTGACGGACACGTGAAGTCAAAAAATAGAGGATACGCGGATATGGATCCAAATTTGGACACAAAAGGGATACGAGATGTTATGATTTTTAATAATAATCTTTATATTGTCCAATTCTTATAGACATGCATTTATCATGAAACTCAGGTTCAAGTGCAAAATATAAAAAACAGGGAAGAATTGAACTCATGAAACTTTAGGGGCTAAAACGAAAGAAAACGAAAGTATAGGACTGATATGTAATTTTTCAAGGGCTATTTTGAACTTTCAGAAAACCTGAGGGACTAAATTAAAAAATTATAAAAATTATGGGGTACCTAATTGTAATTTTGCAAGGACATTTTAAAACCCGACCAAACTCGTTGCAACGCAGAGAAGAAGGAAACATGTGACTGGTAAGTTCTCATTCCTCTTTCTTCTTCCTCCTTTCTCGTCTCTTCTTCTTCTCCGATGAACAACCGCCGTATCCGAATTCTGTGGCTGTATCCCGTACGGATCCCGCACCCGTACCAATGTCGTGTCGACACGGGTACTCCACCAAAAATGGCGAGTCCGAGTAACACAAGCTGCGACTATAAATGAGAATGCCATCAAAATAAACCACTACAAACTTATCAATAAAAATCGCAACACCTGATTTATAACTTTCGTAAAGGTGCTAGGTGCATTGGTTAGACCAAAGGGTTGGACTAACCACTCATAAAGATCGTCACTAGTCTTGAAAGCAGTTTTCCACTCGTCTCCGTCACAAATACGAACTTGGTGATATCCATTACGTAGATCTATTTTGGTGTACACGCGAGCTCCACTCATCATATCTAACATGTCATCAAGCCTAGGTATAAGAAACATATACTTGACGATGATCTAATTGATGACTCGACCATGACAATTTAGGTTGTGAACCATATAGTTAACCAAAACCACTTGGATCTATTGAGTTGGTTAACTAGTTTTTAGGTTATGGATTGGTTCAGTTTTGGACCCATATTATTAATTACAAATATGAGTTGAAACTAGTTTAACTAGTTTAGACCCATATTAGTCTATAATATTGCTGGACCAGTGCTTCTGAATCTGAGCCGCTCCTTGTACCTAGATTGCCCCGGATCAAACCTTATTTCATCTGCTCCGTATACAACCAAGAAGGTGTGGGAGCCATATAATCCTTGTTGTCAAAAGGGTTTCCAGAAGCCACCTGAATGTTCAATCAGAAGGATTAAAATTGTAAAAAGAACAAAGCAACATACACGTGTATATGTATACACACATTATTATAACTACAACCCAAATTCTTAGAAAATGAAAAATGAGCCAAGTAACCAACCAGGTCATGAAACTTCAAAATATGGGTTGAAACTAGTTTAACTAGTTTTGACCCATATTAGTCTATAATATTTATACTATTACACAAAGGAAAGATTGGATATAAAATATTTTGAGATATTATTTTAAATTGAATTCATACTTTTTGGTATCGTTTTATTTTTTTTGAAAAATGGAAAAAAAAAGAAAAAAGAAAAAGAGAATTGAAAAAAGCGTAATAAAAGTATTAATAATTTTTTTCATTTTAATTAATATAGAAATTATTATTATAAATTATTTTGGAAGTGTTTCTAATAAAAAATATTTTCTTAATACTTATTTATTCACATCAATGTTAAATTTTTATTTTCAAACTTGGCTTTAAAAATTAAAATGAGATTCTTTTTGTATAACAGTGTAATAGTAATATTTTTTTTATTTTTACAATTTTATCTTGTATGAACTTGAAAATTAAATTAATATTTTCTATTCGCAACCGACAAATTTTTGGTTGCTTTCGCTTCCAAAAACGTTAATAATTGTGTAGAGAGGAATGATTGTGTTAAAGCTTTCTTAAGATACATGTATTATCCATGTTTAATTTACGTCCATTCTAATATAATTTTTTTATCCTCAACTGTTATTTTTATAAGTTTTTTTAAAAAGAAAATGTTTTTTTGTGACGAATGGACTTTGAGAAATATACTAACTATATGGATGGATTATGAAGTAGTGCTTAGCTAAGAAGGAAGAAAATATGGGTTGACCTGAATTAGGACCATAACCATATGAGTCCAAACCATATTATATGTATTTTAAATGGATAATATGGTTTTAGTTCCTAATGGACCCATAACTCATTCTGAAAATCATAACCAACTAAATCCATATTTTGCCACTCCTCATCACAACACATCCTCAAACTCCCATTAGCCTTTGGGGTAAACAAGGCTGGCACAACACAAGGGCCAAGACTCGCGCGCACAAAACCCTTATTCAACAAATCACCTACTTGGCATCTCATCTCCATAGGGTTCATCCTATAAGGGGGTAGGTTAGGTAAAAAAAAACCCGATACGAGGCAAATAACATGTTGGACATCTCTAAGAGGTGGTAATCCGCTAGGTAATTCACTAGGTATCACATCAGTAAACTCATGAGAATCTGCCTAATATCACTAGATTCAACACTACTACTCTTTTTAGGAACGTTCCTAACCTCCCTAGCCAAAACAACGTACACAACCTTCTCCTCTCTCACACTCCTCTCAAAGGCCCTCTAACTAAGGATATGGAGAAATTTGGTTTCTTATACAGGCATATTATTCTCTTTTAGTTGACCATTGGGAGACAGTCAAGGTCTCACAGGTGCTAAAGTAATCTTATGTCCCTTGTGTGAACACATAAGTATTCGATTTCCCATAATAGGTCACGTCATGATCATATAGCCAAGGTCGCCCTAAAAGAATGTGTGCAACATCCATAGAAAGGACATCACACCAATCTTTTTCCTCATAACCCTTAAGGTGGATCGACACTAAACACCTATGTGACACATGAATAGATGTCTTATTGACCCAATCAACACTATAAGGTTGGGGGTGTGGTTATGCCTTTAGCTTCAATCGTTCTACAACTGTCTTGGCAATCACATTTAAACAAATTCTCCTATCAATGATCAGCTTGGAAGAGATACATTACCATCTCCTCTGTTATATGTCTAGCGGTTCTCTTTCGATCTTCCTCCTTAGGACCGAAGATGCACCTCATAACATTCAATGGTTGATCAATTTGTTCAAGCTGCTCATCCGCCTCCTCATCCTCCGTGTATTACTCACCTTCCCTAGACTCACTTTCTTCATCCCGCCCTTCATGAACCACTCCCACTCAATGTTTGTTAGGGCACTCAATGACTTGTGGCCAAGCTCTTTGCAGGAGAAACACCTATCCCTGCTATTGATGGTAGGTTTGGGTACTGGAATACTCTTCCTTAGTTTAGGGTCCTGATTGGTCCACTCACAATGTTATTAGCCCTAGAAGTGTCTTTAGGTGTGTAAAAAGACTTGCTGCCAGTATCAAGCGTCCATTAAATTGACTCCAAATAAGAGGTCTCCTCTGAAAAGTGGATCTCCTCACATCAGATTCTCGATCCGAGGAAAACTAGATAAGCATCATCTAAAAAAGTGAGTCACCGGGAAAAATCTGGAATTTAATATCATCTCTCAACCCCTCTCTAAACTTAATGATGGTCAACCCCGTCTCTTCAACGAGCTCACAACGCTCCATCAACTCCCTATACCTATTGACATAATCAGAGACGTACAAATTGTCTTGCCTCAGATTTGTAAACTGTTCAAACATCCTATTCTTGTGACCGATGGGTATGTAACACCCCAGTCGCACATTGAAAGATATGAGAAAAAATTGTCTGTATATAAGGAATTAGGTAACTACCAATAATACCTTCAAGTCGTAACTTTTGGGTGAGCCTGTGGTGGGCTAAGATGACCCAAGAAGATATTATTGGGCCAGTGGTTTAAGGCCTTATTTGGATGGATGTTATTCGATTCAAACTTGGGATTTGACCCGAGATTTGTTCCGGACTCGGGATTTGGCCCGAGTTGTTTCATATGGTATCAAAGCCGACTCAAATGCCTCGGGTCGAGTCATCCGATCGGGTCACGGAGGTGGGGACACGAAGGTTGGTGGTATTATTCCACAATGGAGAAAAGAGGTCCGGGAGGTGGGGACACGAAGCCACCAGATTATCTCCACAAACGGCTAGAGAGGCAAAGATCTATGGACCGTAGTGTGTGTGGATCTGCTCGACGGGGATGTCGAGAAATTTAAGTGGGGAGTTTGTAACACTTCAAATTCCACATCGAAAGATATGGAAAAAATTTATCTCAGATATAAAGAATTAAGTAACTACCAATAGTATTTTCAAGTGACCTTTTGAGTGAGCATTGCAGGGCTAAGATGACCCAAGAAGATATTATCGAGCCAAATGGTTTAAGGCCTTATTTGGATGGATGTTATTCGATTCGGACTTGGATTTGACTCGAGATTTGTTAGGACTCGGATTCAACCGGGTTGTTTTGTGGTAGATAATATTTTCGGAGACGGATTTTCATTTCTACCCAATGCCTAATGGGTGGATCCCTCAAACGTTAAATGTCTCTCTCAACACTAGCCCAGTACAAATTCGCTTGTTTGACTAACTTCATCTTGGCATAGCGAACTCTACGCTCATCGGACATCTCATACCAATCGAAATATTTATCCATATTGGACAACCAATCAAGGAAGACTTTAGTATGAGACCTACCGTCAAACTCGGATTTTCTTGGTGTCATCATTATAACCTTAGTCATAAAGGTCAACATTCCTAGGTCCATGGTATCTAGAATCTTTACGTTCACCATACCCAACGTCTCGATGTCTACGGTCTCGTCTCTCGAGGTACTCAATATTTTGAAGATCAAGGTTTTGGTACTCAATATTTCTAGGCTCAAGGTGTTCCCTTGACCTATTCAGCTCAGGTTCTCCCTCAGGTATTTCTTCATTAACATGAATGCCATCATTTCCCGCATTTTCTCTTATAGGCTCAACTAAAGGTTGTGTTCGTCACTCAACGACTCGTACCCTCTCAGATAATATGACAAGTTCCTCAGACATAGCATCCACACAGTTTTCTATATTAGCCATTTTAGTGATTAAGAGATCTAATTGGTCGTTTATTGTTGGGCCATATTGAGTTCTACTACGGGCCATCATGATGAAAATGCAATACTGAGATAATTAATTGTAGCAATTAAATTATAATTTACAACAAATGCAATCGCACTTTTCAAAATATCTACAATTACGACTAAATGATGTCCAACTAAATAGGAATAATGTGCAGTTTAAGAGAATAAAACCAAACGTGTTTTGAAAAATTTAGTACTCCCTCCGTCCCAGGATAAAAGTCCTAGTTGATTTTTTCCGCATATTAAGAAAGATGACAAAATGACAAAATTGTCCATATTTAAATTCTCATTTAATTGCATAGTTTTCTGCACATTACTAATGATGCTCCATAATAGAGGAAATATAACAATTAATAATAAGAGTATTATAGGCAAATTATTATAAAAAATAGATCATTTAAGGTAAGTAGACATTTAATTTGGAACTACTTGAAATAGTAATAAAGACTTTTATCCTAGGACGGAGGGAGTACTAAACAGCGAGTAAAAAAAATCCAAGTAATTGAAGTCCTTATCCTATATTTTGTGAAAAGTTTTAGAAGCAGTTTTTGTTCTTTTTTTCACCTAACTGATCATAAAGTGTGAGACAGAGGTGAAAACTACCAAGGTTACAAGTTTAAGGAAAGAATCAGGGTAGAAAACGAATTTGCCAGAAGCTATTGGGACAGAGTGGTAATTTAGTGAGGAAAATATAATGGGTTGGGCGAATTAGGAAAGCTAGAAATTTTAGGGTTATCGCCCTTGTTTCTAAAACAAACGCAGCAGCGAATATGAAGATGAGAATGGAGAGAGAGTTCAATGATAGCGACGCGCATAGTATGTATTCTTGCACTTCTCTTCTTCTCATTCTCTGTGTCTTTTTTGGTCCTTTTTCGCTTCTTTTCTTTTCCTTTCCAATCGCGGTTTGGTATAGTTTTAGTATGTTGGCGGTATGGAGGTACTTAGGGGAGGGAGGCTGCACCTCACTGAAATTTTTTTTCTTCCTTATATAGCTATAGGGGCAAAAATAGAATTTCATAAATCAAAGGAATATATAAAAAAAATTGAAGTTAAAACTTAAAACTTTAAATAGCCAGTAAGCACCAAGACAACCCATGACCCAAAGGAACAAGCTTCATAAATCTTTCTCTCTCTAAGAGTACGTATATGTGCTTCATAAATTTCTCAAGTGAACAAGCTTCACAAATCTTTCTCTCTCTCTGTATTCTGAGACTTCATAAATTTCTAATGAACAAGCTTCATAAATCTTTCTCTCTCCTGCAAGTCTGCAACAGTGCCACCGGTGAGTATGAATGTATGATACTTTATTCTCTAAGATTAATGTTAATATGTTATACTTAATAGTTAATAGTTAATACTTCTAAGTTCTAATGTTAGTGATAAGATTTGTGGATTTTAGGGTTTAAATCTACTTAACGATTGATGGATTTAATTTTTAATTTTTAATCTCACTTGAAATTGGGGGTTTTTTAAATTGGGGGTTTCATGGATTATCGATATACCAAATTGGTCTGCTTAAGCAGTTTCTTCTTAATGTCGTTGTGTATCCTCGAGTTTATTTGTTGTTGAAATTGGCTTTGATTTTTTGCGGTTACTCTTACTTGCGGTGGAGAGGATATTTTCAGCGATGAATATTATTAAAACCACTCTCCGAAACCAAATGGGCGATAAATGGTTGAGTGATTGTTTGGTTCCTTACATTGAAAATGATGTATTTGAAACTATTGATAATGAAGCTATCTTAGAACATTTTCAAGCTATGGGGTCTAGGAGGATAGCATTGTAATTTGAAAACATTATTATGATTAGTTCAAATTTTCTTTATTTAACTTTAACAAAAAAATCAGTTAAAATCCGCACCCGCTGGATAAAATTCCTGGATCCGCCCCTGTATGTTGGTGATGGTGATATGACTGCCGATCAGAGTACTGAGTGACTATCTTTGAAGCTGGTTGGTCGTCGTTGTTTAGATCGTCAATCTTGGGTCGATGGATGGTTGGGTAATTTTGGGGATGAGCAAACTGGTTGATGATGATAGAAGCGGTGGTGGTGGCTACGTGCTTGATGGTTTTGGCAGGACTTCCGACGATGACATGTGAAGAGTGATTTTCAAGGTGCGACTTTGATACCACAAATGATGTAGGACAACCTTTGTAAAGCGAATTTTGTTATTAATTGATATATATGTAGAACTAGGATTTAAGCTCTACGCTTGAACTCTAGGGTTTAGAGACTTAACTCGGCGTCTATTAACTCTAGATAAATATCTCCACGATATAAGAAAAGTCAATAATAATCTCAATATTTAGAATGTCCTTCGTGTGAAGATTCTATCGGTATTTAAACAAAACAACCTTAAATTAGATTTGGGGACCAAGAAAATAACTAAAGACAAAAATACCCCAACTAATTAAAACAAGTCCATAATAATGAATAAACAAAATAAATAAACAAGGTAATAAACAAGGGAACTAAATCATCGATCCCCAATTCCCCATCATAATTCCTTCTTTTCCATTCATTGATACTGATGATAACTTCAATACTGGGGGCCGTCTATAAGAGAAAAAGTAAATGTAGAGTTATTATTATTGTTGCAAGGGTTGATCATAGTTACTTCATTTTGATGAGAAAATGGGCTGTTTTAGAAAAACACTGCCAATGTGAGATTAATGCTAGGTTCATAAAGAAGGAAGTCAGACTGGGCCGAGTATCAGGATGTTCAATTATTAGTTTTGCAGAACTTTAGCTGATAATATAGAGATCCGACTAAAGGTTGAGTGACGTACTTGCTGAAGACGAGTATAACCATCAGATGTTGACAATAACTATTTAGGTAGTTTATGAACTAAAAGTAAACATAAGTCGAAACGGAGGGTGAAGGTTACAGGGTGCATGTGTTTTTTTTGGTTTCCCAAGGTATTCTTAGACTCACACTTTAAGCTTGCCCATGTCTAATCCTCTGAGGTGCTGTCGGGCGTCGAAACTGGGACCTCTCCCAAGAAAGTTTGCTGCATCCACAAGGGCTCGAAAGCAAAACCTCTTGCTTAAGCGACCAGAGCTCCTTCCACTGAAGCCAATGTTCGTTGGTACAGGGTGCATGTGTTGACCTCTATGTGGCGGATTACTCTGGGAGAGCTCTACTAAATGTGAAGCCCAAGATGTTAATGAACATTTTCATTTATAAACATCCACACAAGGAGTGTAGCTATAAACAAGTGTTCTACTTCTCTGCATAGCCTGTGATCACATAATGGGTTTTAACCTTCTGTTCAAGATTCTGTTTTTGTAACATATTTTCTTGTGCTCTCACTTTATTCCGTTATCTTTCTGCATGTTACTTTCCTTTCTTTCTTCCATGAACTTCTCCAAGGTAGGTAGGAATGCAAGTTGGGTAAAAGAATTCTGAAATGAATTATAGAAAATTCAGGGAAATAAGTACGTATTGATTGGCTGGGTTTAGATTCAGCTTGGACTTTGTACACAGGTAATACTTAAAAATAATGGCTCTTCAACAAATGTGATCAGGTTATCGAGTCTATGATGGAGACACCACTTCAATCTCTTTCATACACATTCACGGAAGTGAAATTGCATTTCTAAAGCAGTCTAAATATGATAGACTGAAATACATTGACAATTTTTTTTAACCGGTTGTTTCCACTTGGATCCTGGTTTTTCAAGTATGTAACTAAAGGCCGATTGCGGAACTTTTAAAGCGGGGCTTTAGGTGAGCCAACATGAAAGCATGTTGTACAGGGGATTTTGAAATGATTGACAGGTTGAGAGTTCTATTAATTATTCCTATCTAACAGTTGACATAGCATACTACTTGACTACACTAGGGATTACTGTCTTTCAAGCTTGGCTAGGTTCATTGGTGTCATGGTCTGACATAGTGTCTGTTGCAATATACACTGGGGAAAAATTGTTCCAGCTGAGCTGATTACTGTTTCGCTCTATCTTAGGCCCAAATGAAAGGCGTCCATTGTGTTCAATCTTGACTTGCTTTGTTCTTGGGTTACTCAGCCCCGACTCAGTGTTGAACAACTTATATGGCAACATATTTTGTCTTTTGGAAGGCCCATTTGAAATGTTGGGACAGCAAGCATGCCAGTGTGGAAGTAATATCATTGTTTTTCTGTTATGTTGGCTAAAATTATTGCCATGACTTGCTAAAAGTAATGTATGATACTAGACATGTTAGATAGTTCTACATTTCTCAGTAGCTCATGTGTTTGACTAAGAAATACTTATGCCAGAGGAAGTTATACATGGTCCCTATCACAAGTGCATTACAAGTATATTGTTTACTGCTTTACTATTGCATTAGGGTTGAGGTGGATGTAGTTTTGGCTCCTTGAGAAATTGTGCTTGTAAGAATGCTAGAAATCCACACATTTGGGTGACTAGTGAGATTAGCAAGCTGTTTGGCGATCCAAACCAAGCTAGTCCCATGTGGCTTTGTTTATTTGCTGCTGACCATGTTAACATAAGATACCCTCCAATTAGGCCATTATGCTTACTTTATTGACAAAAATTGTTTAATAGCCCAGAGAAACTTCAATATGCTGATGATTTCTAATGTGAATGTCAGCTGTGCTTGCAACAAAACATACTTCTACAAGTGTTTTTTCACACAGCTATTCCTCAACTTCTCTCTTTTCATTTTTGATCTATTTCAGGTGCTACGAAGAGAAGCAAGACTAGGATGATTTTTGTGCGAGACTAATTTCATAATTTGTGTTATATTCCCAATATTCCACAACATCATCATTCATGATGAATTTGCTTGTTGGATGGTGGATAAATAAGGATATATACGCTTGTCTTGTTTCTTACATATGGCACATCATATATTTTACTGCAGCTCTTCTAGGTGCAACAACTATACTGGTCCAAGGATATATTCAATTTTGGTGTAAAGACATATGATCCTTTTACTAAACGTTAATCACCGGAGACTTGCGTTGGTACCTAATCCTGGAGTTGTACGACTCAGCCAAGATTTTGTAAGCACGGAATGTTATTGCCCAAGTGTTTGTAAGGATGGATGATGCATGCTGGTTTTAACACATTGTTTTGTGGAGTATAACAAAGTAGTGGACATTTTTTAAGTTTCTTGTGTGCCATTTTTCTCTTAGGAGCTGTGGGTGAAGTTTTCTCAATTGCTAGGAGATTGGAAGAAAAACATGATATGGCTGCATTTCTATTTAAGGGCTGGAAATTTCTTATGTTGAAAAGTTAAAATATACTTCTGTTTCTATTTAATCTGTTCTTGCATATAAAAATTTGGCACATGGGCTGATTAAAAAGAACAACAATAATCAGTAATAAAACATATAGTTATCTATGTTCATACATGTTTTAAGGAGACTTGCTCAAATTAGCAGAAGTGAATATCAGCAGCTTTGTTCTTTTGTTTTCTATTAGAAGAAACCCCCCAAACAGCGCCAATGCCCATGTTCTTTCATGGAGAAGGAGAGTATGCCAAGCCAAAGGATCTGCTAATTAAAGACCACAACAAAATCAACAAAAGAGACAACAATAGAAGCAGCAGCAGCATAAACTTCACCCAACCAAACAGAGTCAAAGAAAAAAAAGGAATCCAATGTGCATAATTGGTCTCCCCTTGTGCCGAAAGCTTCTGCAATTCCTCCACAGTATTTATTTTATTTTATTTTGTATTTTCTTTGTAAAATCAAAAACTAACAAAGATTACTAACCGAAAGCATCCAAGATAATGAGAAAATATATACGGAAACACAAAAGGAAGACAGTAGCGAACTCATATGTAGCCAAATAACAAGATTCTTATTTTATAACTTCATTTTTTTAATATGTAATTTGTCCATTCTCAACACCAAGACCATACAACACACCAGCATATTTCTCAGGCGAACCACCAAAGAAGCTTTCTTTCAACTTCATGAAGGTACAACAAGTAAGCAAACTATCTGAACCAGCTTGGTGACAGATACCAATTCTCTCAATATCCAAAAGTTCTGCAAGCTTGTTCAGGCCACCATGAAGACTATTGCAGAACCTCATGAGATGTTTGATATCATATAGAGTTGGGAAATACATTTTGAGCAAATCGAAGAACCCTGCTTGTGTATCAGGCAAATTTTGGCAAGTAAGTATCTTAAGCAAGTACCCAAAATCATACCCACTGTGAAAGGTCACCCAATGAACATTATCATTCAAAACAATCCCTGATGACATCAATAGCTCACTGAATCGATGAGCATCAATACCCTTTTCATTGTTCTTCTTAAAATCAATGCCACTCTGGCTCAGAAGCTCGATGGAGTCATTAGCATAGACATCCTCATTGAGATTGAATTCGCAGAAATTAAATTGCCAGATGCAGTACTTCTCAGTTCCACAAGTGGGAAGATTCCCATTTTCATCAGCGAATGTTAGACCCAGTTGAATCAACTTCAAAAGATCAACATTGGCCTTCAAGGTATGAAAATTGTATTCGGTGGAACTCTTAAAATTCCCTATTGGACGAAGAACAATGCCGGGGAACTCAGTGTCCATAGCTATGAAAGGATAGTCATCTATTATCTCTGAAATTAACGCGAACTCGTCTTCAAGATTATCATTCCAAACTTCCCTTATGTGAATTGATTCACTTTTCGACAGAATCGACATTATTCGGACCAAATAGAATCAAACAACAAAACACCCCAAAAACCCAATTCGACAACGTACAACAATACAATACAAATCCCAAATCTGCAAGACACACAGCAAAACAAACAGACCCCCTAAATCAATACTGAGTTTTAAATATTACCCATATCATAAAGAAACCCTAGATTTCAAGCAATCAAGGCTAGAAAAGAACTTTTCCTGTATACCCACCACATATTTTTATTCAGCCAAAAAAAAGGGGGCTAGAAATGAACATAAAAACAATAAGATCTTACCTTAGAGCTCCGAACTTTTCCTGTGCTTGGTCCAAAAGCTAGGAACTTTGTGATGAGAACTGGTGTATTTTTACAGAATAATTTAAAAGAAAAGTTTTCTAGAAATAGAATACAAAGACAAAGAAAAAATAGAGTTTTTTTGTCCTTTTTGGGTACAGATCAAACAATTCAATCAATTTTGATATGGTTGTTAAATTTATTAGAGTAATATTACAAATACAAATTATTCTACAAATATTTTATAAACTGTTGATATGACATACTCTACCTCAGCATATTGATTAATAAATTGTTTCAATGTAATCTTCGGCCCCACACAATATGTTGAGGTGAAAAATACTATATTAGCAGTTTGTAAAATATTTGTAAGATAATTTGTGTCTATGATATTATTCAATTTATTTTATCCATTTTAAAATTAGATATAAGTTTTAACTTTTTTAGTCATTTTAAGTTGATTATGTGTTTCATGTGGGTGTCTTTTACGATATAATTGGAATTCTAGGGGGGGGAAATCTAAAACTTTTTAGAATTACTCAAATTGAAATGCATGGTGATGGGTCTGTAATATAGTTTTTACTAATAAAAAGTCCACATTTCGTGTAACAAATTTAAGTCATCTCATGCTACTGTTAGGTGAATTTGCGCTTATAATTTTGACTAATCTTTTAAAATTAATTTAATACTATGTTGATCGTGAGTCTGTAGTGAGTTGAATATGAATGTTAAAAGTTTTTTGTTATTTTTTGTAATATGAATACGTTACAAAATTGAAGGTGAATAAGAGAGGAATATTATTATAATATATTAAAAAATTAATATATATCATTTTATAAAATAATGTGTCAACTTATAATTAATTGATACTATCAATATCTGAGTGAGCCTGACTATATTATTTTGAATTTATTTTTAGTATATATTTTTTAATTATCAAAACACTTCGAGTATAGAGATCCATAAATAATTAAGATGATCTTAATTCTCACATTTATACCCAGTACCGATTGTGGTTACTGGTTAGTACAAAATTCAACAATATAAAACCTTAAGCGTTCAATGCTCTCGTAGCTCAGTTGGTTAGAGCACCCGTTTAGTAAGCGGGAGGTCTTGAGTTCGACTCTCAACGAGAGCATTTATTATTTTTAAATATTATAGAACATAATTTTACATTATGATTCGTTAGTCTCGCAAAAGAGCAAATAGTAAATAATTGCATAATTAATTGTTAAAAAATATCATTTAAAATTTAAAAGAATTTTAAACAATTGGGATTCTGATAAAAAAAAAATCACATGTTTATCAAATAATAAAAAAATAACGTGCATTATTTTTATTTCTAGAGCAACTATATTTCTCAATAATAAACTATTTTACCGGGGCTTATTCCAATTACATTATCCAAAACTAACAAAAATTAATGTACGATATAAAATTGATGAAAGGTATACTATAATTGATTAATTTTCTATTTATTTTTTAAAATCAAATGCAAGGAAATTAATAGTGTTAACGCCAGGATCTTCTGCCACGTCCCAATCACGTAAGACGCGCGATCCCACTAGCGATAAGAAACGATAAGCGCCACCACAAGCTCGGCGGTTAAAAGTCGAGGGGATATTTCAGGCGTGAGAGTCGATTATCGTGTTCGCGAGGTTAAACAATGGAGGAATATAATGTACGAGTGTCTTGAGAGAAATAATAATTCTCTCGTGTATATGTGATTATGAATGAAAGTTGTATGAGGTAATCGCATCTTTGTGAAGACTTCCTTTGCTAAGTTATCTCTCTTTTGCTTGGATTATGATTGTCACCCACTATTACCGACGACACACCCTTGATCGATGGGTTCCAATGAAATTGCATATAGTTTATCCATCGCTTTTTGGTCAACCTTTGTCCCACTGCATGGTCGGTTATAATCCCATCCACATTAATCGTATGTGGTTCTACAGTCAACCGTCATTCTTTTTCATCATTACAAGTCAAAGATGTAGATATTTAAAATATATGATGGGTCGACCCAATTGATTGGGTCCGAAATCTTAGAAGGACTTAATAAAGATAATAAAGTGATTTAGATCCAATAATGTCAACACCCAATAATGAAGACCCGATGGACTGGCGAATATGGCCCAATCCATTTTAGTCAAATGGGAGAAATATCACGACCCAACAAATAGGAAAAAACGCGTTTAAGAAAATTACAACAACAAATTTAAAAGTAGAATAAAATGGATTTTTTTATGATGAAAATATCTTGTCACATTTCAAATTGATATAATTATATCTGTTATAAAAGATTACTAAAAATTAAGAACAAAATGATTAGAGAAAAGAGGCATGTATCATAATATTTTCATATATCCATCATCATATATTACAATGCTCATGCTCTTATTTATAGATACATGGACTTGGAAGTTTCAAAACTCAAAAGTCATGAGTTTAAAACTTAATGAACATGGGAGTTACTTAATGAACTTGGGAGTTCTAAAATACCAAAAGAGCATTACAATTAAATATAAATCTAGACATCCATAAATATATATGTTATAATTTTATAACACTCCCCCTTGGATATACATTGTATAACCATCTGCGTAGAAAAGCGCCTCATTAAAAACATTACGGTAAAAACCAATGGGAAAAAAAAAACATTGGTTAAGGGAAAAAGAGTGCGGTCGTATATAAGCTCCCCCTCATGAATGTATCATTAAGTCCTCCAACTTTTGCATTCCAATATTGCGACGTATGATCCTTGAAACATTGTAGTTGATAATGCCTTCTTGAACAAATCGCTAGATTGTTCAATGTCACCACACTTATCAAGGTCGTTATGTGAAAAAGAATTTTGGTGAGATATGTTTTCTTCTATCTCCTTTGATGTATCCTCCCTTTAATTGAGCTATCATGCGGCATTGTCTTCATCTGAGAATGGATGGAGTCCTTTTATAGTAATTTTCTAAGAATATGCCTCGTTAAAAACCTTACCAAAATAAAATCCGATTGGGAAAAAAATTTGGCTAAGGAAAAGAGTACAATATTCTTGTATAACTTCTAGTGCCTTGAGATTGCCTCATTTAAAACCTTGCAAAAGAAAAACCGATTGGGAAAAAAACCTTAGCGAAGGAAAAAAGTACAATCAAAGACATATCCTTTTACTCCCCTTCATAAAAGTACATAGAATTTCCATTATTCATGGTAAAAATATCATTAAGTCAAAATATGCCAATATTGTGCACAATCTTCTTCAAAATCATAGTTGGTAATGACTTAATGAATCTATCAACTAAATTATCACATGATCATATACTTGATATCAATATCGCCATTCTTACGGGGCTCAAAATAATTTTGGTGCAATATGCTTGGTTCTATCACCCATGATATAGCATCCTCTAATTTGAGTGATCAAGCAACATTATCTTCATATAATATCGTTGGACTATTTATGATTGATGATCATCCACAGTTCACACAAATATGTTGAATTCTTGATCTCGACCAAATACATTCACAACTTACTTCATAAATTGTGATAATCTCGCATCAATGAGATCCAACTAACTCGTGGTTTTGATCCATAATTATAATTTAAGCGCAAATGCTATATCGGTCGTGAGAAATTTTACAATATATATCAAAGCACCAATTGTAAAAGATATGGTACTTGAGGACCAAGAGTTTCTTCATTATTTTCTTGTGATCAAAAGCGGATCTTTCTTAATATCAAGTAACCAATCTATCATTAAAGTACTTAAAGGATTAACATTATCCATGTAAAGTTACTTTGGGACTTTTTTCGTGTATGTTGATTGATGAACAAGAATTCCATAGCTTTCGATTTGTAGGTCGAAGACAAAAATTTGTCTTACTGATGTCTTTCATCTCAAATTTGTTATTTTTGTCAACTCTTACGGAGCAAGATCTTTCATCAATAAATCTGATAATAATAGCAAATCCATATTATGATCTTTTGATAAAAATGCATTACCACAAATTGGATTATTCTCAAATCCTTCTTCAAAAAGATATCTATTTAGGCGATTATTCCACAATATGCATCTGGATTGCTTTAACTTATATAAAGATCTTTGTAACTTAATAGAATACATACTTGAGATTTAGAATTATATGCTTGGGCATTTTATATCCTTGAGGATTTTCATGTATATATGATCATTATCTAATGATTCATACAGATATGTTGTAACAACATTCATTAATCGTATATCCAATTTTTTTTTTTGCTACCAAGCTAATTAAAATTTGAATATAATTGCGTCCATTACAGGAACATATGTTTCTCCATAATTAATACCAGGTCTCTACGAGAAACCTTGTGCTACAAGTCGCGCTTTTTACCATATAATTTCATTTTTCTTATTTCGTACAAATACCCATTTATATCTAACAAGTATTACACCTTGGTGTTGATTCTCTGAGTCCAAAATTTCACGTTTACTTTGTGAATTTAGTTCTATTTGAATCGCCTTTTTTCACATTGGCCAAATATTTCTACATTCATCAACAATTTGTGGTTCATATTCATGATCATTACTTCTGGTAATATCAAGAACAACTTTATACAAAAATATGTTGTCGACAACAATTTTATTTCTATCCAATATATTCGTCTCCTGTATATACATAATGTATCGAGATCTCGTTATTTTCAAATTTTGATCCTCTTGAGGATAACTCATCCTCTTTAGGAGATAACTCTTCAAGAGTTTTATTTACAAGAGATTTTTTGTTCATAAGTTTTGGATAGATCAATAACTTTTGTAGCCTGTTTCATGGGTATAGTCAATAACTTTTGTAGCCTGTTTCATGGGTATAGCCTCTTTATAGGCTGCAACTTGTTTTTCTTGTACTTTCTTCTTCTGGAAAATTTTATCTTTAACACCGATCATTCTTCCATGTTTCAAGTGTGATTTTGATTCAATTTGCTGCTGTATTAACAGATTGTCCTACAGGGACTTCAATCTCTTCTAGAGTATTAGCAGCTAAAATGTAAGATATCATAATTTTCTTATTATCGGTGAATAATTCTGGTAATTGATTTGCAATTCATTGCAAATGAATAATCCTTTGAACTTCTAGTTCATATTGATTTGTATGAGAATCAGGATTAAATAACGTTGAAACATTCCAATTTGAAACATTCCAATTAATCTCCTGTCGTGCTTCAGGCAACGATCTCACGTCGTACTTTAGGCAACAAAACATTCCAATTAATTTTCCGTCGTGCTTCAGGCAATGATCTAATGTCCTGCTTCAGGCAACGACTTTTCTCCCCCTAATGGTGGGAAGACTGTTTCATTAAAATAACAATCCTCAAATTATACCTTAAAAATATCACTTATTGAGGTTATGAATAAGATGACCCCATGCATGTATTGGTAATTAACTTACTTTGATATAATCAACAAGTAAATGAATCTTCTGGTTCCTTACGGGATGTTCATGGGAGTTTTCAATAATTAAACGCAACATTATTGATCCTGGAATGTCAAATCATAAAACCTTTTTTGGATAACGAACATACGGTGTATTATACACTTACGGTGTATTCAACATTTGTTTCAACTATTCTCATTTTAGTATAATATATCCCTGAAGAAGAGAAAATATGAGTTTTTTTCTAATATGAGCTTACGGCGATAGTATTGAAGTAATATAAAGAAATTACTTTACTATCTTCAATGTTGGTTTCAATATGATAACCATTATAACATTATCCTTAAAAGCGAGCAAATTTACGCTTTTTCGGAAAAATATAAAGAATCATCAATACAAAGTTTTGTGCCCTTTTGACAACATTATAATCGCTCTTCCGGAGACTTTAATTAAGTTTGATGAATAATCACTCTTCAGAGCTTTTAATTATGTTTGATGAATAATCGCTCTTCTAGAGCCTTTAATTAAGTTTGATGAGCTTCTGGCCCATACAACTTCGTATATGCAAAACATAAATTTAACTTTATTACTTGAAACATAAATAAAACATATAATAAAAATACTTATTATAATGTCATAATATAATGAAATAAAAATAATTAATTGGTATGAACATTTCTATCAACATATCATCGAGGAAACCATAGATATCAAAATTAGTTATATCCACTCCATTTGAAAAGTCAAAAATAATTCATGGGATCTTGAGGATCATTCCATTTCTTTTTTCTTTTATGGAGTCTTGGTACAAATCTACCAAATGTTTAGAGAATCACGACGGGTACATTCCCTTTTATATATTGATTGTTCTTTTCAAGTCCACTACCACAACTACAACCATAATTTCCTCTATGATTATCAAATGAGGTTCAATTCACTTCAGGGAATGTAATAAAATCGGTCGAGCTAGATTGTTGATTTTTTCGGTAAAACTCATTATTTTGTACAACCATTAGAAGACATAATATCACTTACGGGAACATAGTTTCCTTTATCCTTCGAGAAAATATTTTGAAAACTTACTCTCTCAATATTGCTACTACGAGAGCATATTTGAGGCATGAAATATAATAAATATTTTCTCTAACATGTCTTCATCGTTGTTTTTCACTCAACACTTTTAAAATCTTGCAACTTCAGGTGCAACCAATTATAATGAGCTTTTAAAATCTTTCCTTTAAATCATTTCATAAGACAAGTAAGTCTTTTACTCTAATGTACTCAACTTTTAATTTTTCATGGAGATGATAGCGAATAAAAATCATTAATTTTGCATGATCATGCGGTGATGCATGATTGTCAACTCTAATTGTATCTCCAAGGTTCTTTGCCTTTATATGAATCTCATCATTAAGAGTACATGACAAATAATTCTTGCTCGATATAAATCAAGAGCAACAAATTCAAATTTATAATATTTAAATATTAAATAACTAAACATATTTCCCATCAAATTAAATAATTATATATGTTGATTTAATTGTAATGAAACAATTTATAGAAATGCGATAAAACACGAAACTAAATTTGTCCACTAAAAATAACAAACCAATATTACTAAGCATATTTGTCATTGTAACTTCATACAAAAATTTATCAAAAGGTTATTAGAAATATATCAAATATGCTATCATGCATGCATAAAAGGAAATATATCAAAATCATTAGAAATATATCAAAAGATTGTTTTAGTACATGAACTAAAAGAACTAAAACATCATGTATTTTATCGAATCCTTTTGATTTATTTAGATTGGAAGAAATGCAAAATTACAATACACTTCTATAAAAATAAACACCTTTGCGCATGATAATTGAGGTTAGATATTTTTTAGTATAATAACAAGACAACTTGAGGGTGGTGTGATGATGATGACTTACATATGAGTATGGCGGTCATTAGCATGCTAGAATCAAGAACAACAAACTCTAATAATAGATTATGAATGGAATAACATGCGGTATGTTATACTAAAAAATTTGTGTATCCATATATATATAATTGATAAACATACCTTCTCCTTCAAATCAAATATGATTATCTTCAAGATGAATGTGAGAAGCGATTAAATGCGATAACGTGTTATAAAAGATTATTAAAAATTAAGAACAAAATGATTAGAGAAAAGAGGCATGTATCATAATATTTTCATATATCCATCATCATATATTACAATGCTCACGTACTCTTATTTATGAATCGTGGACTTTGGAAGTTTCAAAACTCAAAAGTCGTGAGTTTAAAACTTAATGAACATGGGAGTTCTTAATGAACTTGGGAGTTCTAAAATACCAAAAAAGCATTACAATTAAATATAAATCTAGACATCCATAAATATATATGTTATAATTTTATAACAATATCATTATTTTCAATTTTAAAATTATTATTGGCTTTTGATAATATAAGCTTATTTCAAACTTAAAAGTGCTAAGATTCATTAATAATTACTGAAACAATAAAATCTTATACTCTTTCTATTTTTTTATTTGTCGTTTTAAGGGTGAAATTTTTCATATTATTAATGTATTAATACCAACTTGTTTTTCTTTAAATTTTTTCAATGAATTTTAGAAGGCTAGTATTGAGATTTTATAACTATTTTGGTCAATCATACAAAGTATTAATTGTATTTATTAATCTTTGTATTTTTTCTACTAAAACTATAAGTAAAAAAGGAACTGGGTGTATATTATCGTGAATCCTGATTACCTGTTTCTATCTGAAAGATCAAAAGGCCTAGAAAATATGAATACCGAAACCCAGAATCAATTACTGCAAGTCTTTGTTCAATCCCCAGAACTCCGACTTCCAAATCGTGCCCTAATCATAAACACCGATCTCACCCTACGCAACTTGAAATTATCTCTTCTCCCGTTACAAACCCTAGACCCCTCCTCCTTCTTCTTCTCCTTCAATGGGAAACCCCTATCCGATTCTACCACGGTCCAGAAGGCCCAAATTGCCCCTTCCTCCACCCTCACCCTACGGTTCCGCCTTCCTGGGGGCGGTGGTGATGGCGGCGCGACAGGTGCCGAGTCCCGTGATTGTTATCTCAACATGTACGCAACGAAGAAGCCCGATAAAGTTGACCCGAATGAGCAACGATTGTCAAAATGGTTGAATTGCGCGTTGTCCAATGAGCCCTTGAAGCACCCAGTTGTGGTGGATTTTCTTGGGAATGTGTTTAATAAGGAGGCTTTAGTGGAGGCATTATTGGGGAAGAAACTGCCCCGGGCTTTCGCCCATATCAAGGGTTTGAAAGATATGATTGCTGTTGAGCTTTCAGATATACCTGCCTTTGATTCCGATACTCGTTTTCAGTGTCCAATTTCAGGGTTGGAGTTTAATGGCAAATATAAGTTTTTTGCACTGAGGAGTTGTGGACATGTTTTGAGTGCCAAGGCTTTGAAGGAGGTCAAATCTTCAGCCTGTCTTGTTTGCCATAAGGACTTCAGGGAATCTGATAAGGTTGCGATCAACGGGAGCGAGGAAGAGGTGGCGGCTTTGAGAAAGAGAATGGAGGAGGAGAAAGTGAATTTGAAGGAGAAGAAGGTGAAAAAGGTGAAGAAAGGGGATGTGGCTGTGAATGGGGAAGAAGGTGTTTGTGTGGACTCAGTGCGCTTAAGTGGGAAGAAGCATGATATAGATGATAAGGCGGTGGAGAAGGGTTTGTTGAAGGTAGAAGGAAATCAGAAGGTTGTTAATAGCGGGGTTAAGGTTAAGGGGGTGAATAATGGATCCAGTAATGGTGCGGTGAAACGGTTCAAGGCAGTTGATTTAGCCCCTCCTGGTGCTACCAAGGAAGTCTATGCATCTATTTTTACCTCTTCAAGGAAGTCTGATTTCAAGGAAACATATTCTTGCAGATCGCTGCCACTTGGTAGAAATTGAATGCTAATGTTTGTGAGGTGATATTTTTAGCTTCTTGCCTGGTTATTTAGTAATTTACAATTCATTAGAAATTTGACAAAACAGGAAAATGGTGGTTATTGGATGCTACAATATACTGCTTTCTTTGTGTAGTGTCTTCTTTATGTAATATGTTGATAGCGATTGTTGTTTGATATTATTCTGTTGAGTTTCTTCCTTTTTATTCATATGATACTGATTGTTGATTGATGTTTATCATGATAGAAAAAGATGTATGATTATTAGTACTTGGAAGGAAGGATAACTATGAATAGAAAGAATGAAAGTTTGATAGGCTCATCATTTATATGAAATGGAAAGGGACTTTAAAATGCTTTTCATCCCAGAGAATGTTGTGTTTTCCATGTGAAACTATCTAGACCAGCATTTTCATGTTCCCTCAATAAGACAGTCTTCAATCACGTGGCACCTAGGGGTTAGATAAGACGAATATATGATTACTCATTTACAAATTATGCCAACTTCTATCTTATTATAAATATGCCCTTACCTACTACAAAAAAAAAAAAGGAAAAAAGAAAAAGAAAGTAGTAAGGCTTAACTTAACCTATCCTAAATATTAACACAACATCTATTTCTCAAAGATAGTACCTGTGTAACTCCTTTTCAATTGTGTTTTACTTCTTTGGTACTAGAACTTATTTGGCAAGTTTTTCTTTCTTTTATACATATTCTGTTGAATATCTTCCCTCTCTTCCTATAAGATGCTACCTAGTCAATGGATTTTCTGTAGACACCATTGTATTAACTGCTGGTGATGGAATTGGTTAATGTCAATATTGGTTCACTGTTAACAAACTAAGAAGGATTTTAGAAGAAATGGTTGAAATTTCAAATGAAATATGTGGAGCATGAATTCCGTTCAACTCTTTTGGGGATATCAATAGACAATATTTTCAACTTATACATCTTCAAGTTTTATGAAATGTGTTAGAATTCTTAAAGTAGTAATCATAACCCAAAGATCCTTTCTATTCCATTGATCTACTAACCTAACAAATAACAATGATGCTGAACATTTATCTCCATTTCCAGCAGTAGGAGCAGACCACTGGCGTTGGTAGAAATTGATTGGTAATTTTGTCAGTTGTCTTTTACTATTTTTTGCTTCTTTTTTTGGGTAATGTGTGCTTACTACTTGGTCTTAAACTAAAACATATTGAATGTTGGAATTTGATTTCCTGAGGTGTTATCAATTCTAATACAGCTTACTGAAAAATGATTGCTAACACGAGTGTGTTCTCTTATGGAAAACAGCATTTTATTTTGGAAATTGATTTTGTTTAATATCAGCACTACTTTATGCAATTTGAAGTTAGGTCATATCTTGTGGTTAAACCATTTTTATTTTTGATTGATAAGTGCTAACCTAAAAAAAAGTAGGGATACAAAAGGGTAAAAAATATTTGAAATTTTAATGTCCAATAGTGGAAAAAAAGTTGTAAACTGGATTATTTTAAAAAGTAATTAATTTAACAGTAAGCCCCAAAACCGGCAAGTACACACATAGTATACAAATATAGGGTGAAAAGCACTCCTATGCTTGCAGACAACCATATACAAGGAGCCTCCCAAAAGATAACTTTGCTAGGCTCCTTAAGCAAGTTCTCCCCAAAAAAATATACAAGATGCACAATAGAGCCCTAGAATGTCTCATGAAGGCAAAAGAAAAGAAGGCTCAGGGAAAAAAAGTGAATCTACCTCTTTTTAGTTTCCCCTTCTTTGTCGCTGCAGAGGTGAAATCTGATGGAACACAACAAATTATGCATGATGACCGGCTAATCTAAAAGGAAAAAGGTTGAACAAAGGTAAGTGGTTGGAGAGTATGAACATGACTACGGGATGAAACACATGGTTTTAAATGATTTACCGAAAATGTAAGGTTATAAATGAGGACCTTACATCTTTAGTCTGTCTTCTTTATAGCATGTTGGACCTTGTGTTAATTTTTTGAAAACTAGTATATAGTATGTTTTTGAATCTGAAGGTGTAGAATTTACTTGTGGATTTTCTTCACGCTGACTAGTGGGGAACACATTTTGCAATTGCATCTTGATATTAAAGTTGAAATTAGTGGACAGAGTTAATGAAAATTGACAGAAGCTTATAAATTGCTTTGAGTATTGTAAGTTGCAATTAAAGATGGAGCCATCTTTTTTCTGCTGATCCCTCCCTGACACACAAACACAGTTTTTTTTATCTTCCTTTCTGAAAACTTAGTTCAAGTCTTTTGATAAGCTAAGCAATCTTTCTTTCTTATTTCAATCAAGTGTTAAAGTTGTTGTGAGAAATAGGTGCAAGAAGAGATCCATGTGTGAAGATTTCAATTTGGGGAAAAAGATGCACATTGTTCCCCCTGTACTCTTGATTTGAATTTTATTTTGATTTTCTCAACTATTTTCTTGTTTTCAACTTTGATGATACTGAAGTGGTTGGCTTTATCATAGGGATAATATAGATATTTCAAATTATCCTAGGCAGCTATGATCCACAGTGTTATACTTGCGGGTCATCAAACTAGTTTTTGTAATGGGATGACCTTCCATATCAATCTGTGGTCGTCGTGATCAATCCCAGTGGCAACAATTATGGGAATCTTGTCAAGTGTGCAGTGAGGTCTCTCTCTTTCACAAAGTAGTTTTAGTTGCTCTAATAGCTTTCTATAAATCAGTGTCTTTAGAAATTTTAATTGTAAATTACTTTTCATTAAGCTTTCTGGTTTAGTTGGAAAGTTGTGCTACTTGGCCCTTTCACTGTTTAACTGAATAAACCAGAAAAAGAATTAACGGTGGTTAATTCTTTTTCTGGTTTAAACTAAATAGTACTACACTTCATTTTAACCTGGTTGGAAGTAGGAAATTTGTGCTACTTGGCTCTTTCACTGTTTTACATGTTCCTTCAGTTTGTCTTGCACAAAGCTTTTCCCTTCCTTGTCTATGCGTGTTCAGAAAGAGGGAGGATGGGATGGGGTGGGGTGTGGAGTGGGGTGTGGGGTGGGGTGGGATGTCATGGTATTATCATACTAGGATCCCTGGCATTACTCTTTTCATTATGATTTAGTGTTCCATGATTAGTTGACATTGATCACATTGTGTTTCTTTTTACATTGGCAAGACAAACATGATCCTGCATTGAAGGTTCTGATGTTGAACTCTTGGTCGCTTATAAATACTCCCGCAAAAGATTCCCATTTACAAAATTTGCAAATATAGGAATATAGTTTCATTTTATAAAATAATGATAATAAATTTGAGAACATCGTATTATTTTATATTAATATTAATATACTCTTTTGCACTGAGGGAGGGGAGGATGTTTTATAATTAATTAAAAAGTATAAAGTGTACTCACTTTGTGGTAAAAGAAAGAGTAATATCATATGGTTTATATGTTGCCAATTCAAAAAATAAACAAAAAAGGTACGTGAAACAAAAACACAAGTCTAAAATTGGAATCTTAAAGTGCATTTGGCATTTTCATATTTAGTCGGTAAGAATATATAAGTATTGCACTTTTTTTTTTGTCTATAGTATGTTAGTTGGCCCCAATTTGAAAAAATAGACATTTTTTTGACGAGTTTATTTTAAATAAAAATCATTTAAATGGTCGAATCGATCATAATATATTTGACTTGGATGACCAAATATAAATTTTTTAGTCAAATAACTGTTGAATGAAATATTTTAAATTTATTTTTTTTATAATATTAATTATTATATTAAATAAATTTTCAACAATTTTAAATTTTTAAAAGGTAAATAATAAAATATATTATTCAAATATTTCAAAAATATTAATTATCAAACAAATTTTTTTTTATATTAATTTATTCAACTTAAATTCTTCCCAATTTTTCAATTTATTCACATTAACTTATCTGACCTTCCCAAATTTAATTTAAGATCCTCTTTTAACCGTTGCTTTCAAATTATACTAGAAGCAATCAACCCTTTCTGTTCAAAATTTTGTGGGACAAAACCCTATTAAAAGTAATCTTGAACTCTAATAAACATTGCACCAGTCTCATCTTCTGTAAGAGCATAAAATCTGAACGGGCACAATTTAAAAACGGATAGGAGCTCAACAGTAAGTAGTTCATTAGCCAAATTGTTCCGGAATTTTGATCGGAACTAGATATATATACAGACAATATGATTGGAAATTCGAAACCCTTCAAAACTGTTTGATGGAAAGAAATTCTAGAAACAAATCACCTCCACAATTCACTTATAGAGAGCCGGAATTGCTTAGCATCTTAGAAGCTATTTCATTGTTGTGGCGATTGGCTTGTCCTCAGTACAGAAGAATAGTAATGTGATTCAAGCTCTGTAAGGCTAGCTGCTGCCTCCTCTCCAATTTTAGCCAACATGCCATCTGTTTTTTCTGCCTGTTGGTTTAACTCATCTGTTCTTTGCTCTACATGGTCATTAAGGGTTGCGAACCCTGAAAAGATGGCTGTCTGTTTCAACTCTGACACCAATTTAAGCAATGAATCAGCTGCCTGAACCTGTTGTTCACATTTCATAGTACCAATAAGTGTTGTCATTGGGAGAAAAAAGGCAAGGCAATGAAGAAACCATGATATAAATTCGTTTAGGAGATTGGGACAGTTCACACAATTCAACGGGAGTGATTACTATGAAGTAAACTTTGGTCAATAGACCAACACAATGTTGACACGCAAGCTGGGAGGTGATCTCAACATTGTATTGGTCAATTGACCAACTTACGATGAAGTTAACTTCATGGTAACCGGATCCCAATTCAACAGATGAAGGCAGAAAATATATACGTTAGTTTTTCCCACCATTCTCTAAAGACGACTACTTATGTGACACCCCTGATGTGTTAACTTTTCTTTGATAAATTTTTTTTATTAAATGACGATGAAAATATATAAAGAACAAGGCTTCCAATGCCGCCAAAAAAAGAAAAAGATAAAAAAGGTCAGAGGGGAGATACATATGCAGTGATGCATACATATATAAAAGTATTACAAGTGTGCACTTGTGTATGTTTTATATCTATGTAATATGGGTGTGAAATGGTAACCTCTTACCATTCTGGCTGCACGCATCTCCATCATGAAAGCTTCTTGTGAATTTCTAACAGGCGGATCATTAACCTGCAATATGCATAATACTGTCAGGATATGACATTAGTTCATTCTGGTGCACAGAGAAATGAAACCTCTGGTTATAGTGACAATACTTGGTACTTGAGGGAAAAAGGAAGTTCACTGCGAAATAGAGAACTAAAACCTCAAGCACATTATATATTGGTCAATGTTCCCATAATAGTTTTTCATATGTGCACATTAGGACTGTTTTTACCATAAACAAGCTCCTACAGAACAATTAGTCATATAAAAAGAAGCTAGCAAGATTAGTGGAACCACTTTTATTTCAATATGGAATTCACTTAAAATAGAACATCACAGGTAATATTATAATATAGGCAATAATGTGAATATGTGATAAATAATACAGCAAGTCAAAAATCAAGGCACTTTAGGCAACAGCAAGCAGATCACAAGCTAAACTGTAACAAGAGAACAGCCGAATTGCTACATAAATGAAAACCATTCTTCATTTACACAAGATGACATTCACATAAAGGAGAGAACAGCAGAATGCTACAAAGAGATCCAGAAGTGTGTTAGAGGCAATGATGGGAAAATTTATTGAAATACTAAATGAAGGTACTTTAGAGTTTAGACATCATCAAGCATGTCACGTGCAAACTTAGAGAGTTCTAATTCTTCCTACCTGACACGTCAGCTTTCAAATAAATGGAACACGAGAATCTCAGTATTCCCCTAATAGATGGAATATTCGACTCTCGTTTTCTTCCTTCCTAATATTTTCTTCTTATCATAGATTCTTCCTCTTTAACTCATACTTGTTAGCAACCAAGATGGAGATTTAGTTTCAGAGTTTCTCAGTGGCTTGGATTCCAAACATTTATGAAAAGTTCTGTTTGGTTTAACATGTTTCATGAAATTTCTGGTCACTGTGGCCCCTTAGAAAGGAAACATTTTGGCTATTGGGGTGGAGATGTAGAAATCTGAACAATAACAGAAGAAAAAGACAGAATATTTGAGAGCTAGCTACTCAACATCAAAACTGACTTAAACAAGAAGTAAACAATATACAAGGAAGCAAATAATAAAGCTTCCGTAATTACTTGTATCTGTAGAGTATATTTTAGTCCGGTACAAAATTATTCAAGACATTCCAAGTCTGCACACAAATTACCACTTTGATAGTATCCACAGTTTAACTCAGAGTTGAAATATTCTAAGCATAATTTCCAAAATTTGAGTTTATTTTTTTACTTGTAGTTCGTCCAGTTCTGGTAGGTTTATTTAGAATATATTCTTTTGTCTCCAAGTTCTTACAATCTATTTTACTAGGTCATACCACAAAGGCATGAAATGGAGAGTTGAGATCTAAAATCTAAAAAAATCTAGGCCTTGGTGGATTTGTGTGGGTGTGATTGTGAAACTACTAACGAAGTAGGATTGGGAAATACAAGTCAATTGAGTGCTTATATACCATTTTTGGTGACCTATCGAGATCCGATGAGAATTTGCACATAGCTTCTAATCTTTAACATCAAAAAAGAAGGTTGTAAAACCGAGAATTTGCTCATAGCTTATAATCTTTGACACAGAAAAAGAAGGTTGTAAAACTGAATCAATATAATGAAAAGCCCATTGGATAGTTATTCATACATTTTTCTCACCTCCAAAATTCGTTCCACTTACCACTATGAAATTCTTGAATTTTCAATGAACCTAATAAAACTAATGCTTAACTAAATCCATCTTTCCTTAAGTTTAAAATCCTTTTTAATTTCATATTTAACCCATCACAGTTAAAATTTAGATTGATCAGTTATGTTAGCAATTTACCATTTCCCTGATAAGTCAAGCAAATGGTTTCTGGATCTGTATTGAAACCAGTTTAAAAGGGTGTATTTAGTTGATGAATAAGTGAAACTCAAGCAAGCAACTATTCTTATACCTCCGGTGAAAAAGGAAACTGTTGAAAGAGGGACTCTGTGTGACGTGCGTAAACAAATGATTGGCAACCAAATTATCACCCTATAATCAGTACTGTATTGATGGTAATTCTAAAAACTAGTTATCTTCTACATTTACGTTCATAAATTACAGAAGTTTTCACTTTTGTTATCTATTGTCAAACATGTATTTTTTTCAATTCTTGCAAAGTACAATAAGAGGTTTGACAAAAGAAGACACGTTTAAGGAATAACAAACATTTTTAACCACCACATTCTCATTGCAAATCCTCATTAGAAGGAGTTGCATATTTTTAATAATTTTTCCTTATAGGAAATACCTCAAGGCTCAAACAACATCTCTATTGTTTCTATATTGAAAATAATCCAAAAAATTCAGTAAAGCAGTGGGGCAGATTGGTATGTTACTATGTGCATGTGTACAAATGTGTGACTGAGTATGTGGGAGAGAGAGAGAGAGAGTACCCTGGCAACATTGACAATGAAACTAAAATTATCCACAATATTTCCAATGTCATTGTCGACTCTTTGCTGTAACGTCTTCTGCTTTTGAGCTGCAGCTGCCGCAGCTGCAGCGGTGGGCCCACCTCCTCCTACTCCTCCCTTGTTCATGATATATTTGAAGCAGCTGCTTGTTTTACAGGGAAAAAACTTTTAAATTATCATTTTGATCTTTGCATAAACATAGATAGAAAACCGAGGGACTTACTACGCAAAATACCAACCTGTTCAGATAATTATTTGCACAACCATTCCTTGTTCGCTAATTACCAATAAGATACGCATAAACTCTAATGTAGATTCTCACACTACGTAAGTTTCCTCTCTTTTTTTGTGTTTGCAAGATAAGGTAAATGTGTCAAGGCCAAGTACTATATAAAACTGCAACTTGAAAACCAAATTGCAAAGCTTATAAGATGAAGGAAGCCAAACAGCTAAAAATCAGCCTGTACTTCACATATTAAACTACATATTATTTTTGAAGGCATCTAGGCATCTGAAGTGACTAATAACACAATGAGTCACTAAAGACGTCTGCAAATCCACAACTCACAAGTCATGACCCTACCAATTATACATAGTCTATAGCATTGACCAAATATAAAAGGAACTTCTATAACAATCAAGCAGACAACATTAGCACAGGCCACAGTGGAAGTTCAGGAACCAGGAACTTCAACGCTCATTTTTCAATTTAATTTATCAAGATGCTCCCTCATTAGGAATACTTTTGATCATTAACAAAAAAAAATCTGTAGCAAAACGCAAGTAGCTTTGTAATAACAAATCTACCAAAAGCACAACACTAAGACCAAACATTAACAAAACAACACTAAACCTAATTAAAAGTTACTGTATTTTTTATAAGAATAATGTTACAGTGAGTATACAGCAAACAGAGCCAACTACAATACTGTATTTTATAAGGGCCAGGGGTGAGATGCATCGAACCTAATCAGGTCCATTCCGATACTTGCTAAGCTGCCTGTGTTTTACACTTTTATCTAGAAAAAGTAACATAATACCACGGTCCTACATACAAATTGTGAGAATAGAGAGTGCCTTATAAGCCTTTAGCCAGCAAGTTCAGTATTGGCTTTTAAGGCCGTGTTACTTCTGACTCACCAACCCACTCAAATTGCAAGACGAGATAGAAAGGTTTTTGATTGTATCTAATGGTCTTGGCTGTGCCAAATTATGATTTACAGTTCATACCTCAAGGTTTTCCCCATAAATAACACTTATTTGAACATCTAAATCAAAACAAAAAAAGAGCTAAGAGCTAACAATTTCAGAAATTTGAATATAATAAATCAAAAAAAGAGAAAAAAAGTTCACCCGTTTACAACTAAAAGAAAGAAATTATGAAATTAACTAACAAATTCTTGTAGTCCGTCACACTAGTTTTTGAATTCTATAAAGCCTTTGGTTCGTTAAAGAGTAAAGATGGACAACTCAAATTGACTCATCCTGCACATATATCATATTATTGGCTACAAATCAGGTGATAAAAGTAGTGAAAATAGAAAAAGAGAGAGACGGAGAAAAAGAAGTTCGTTAACTGCTATGCTGAAGATAAAGTAATTGAGATGGTACTTCCCACCGTTTCAAAATTAAAGATATATTTCTATTACTAGACCATTTACTTCAATGAATTTCCTAATATGTTATCACTAATATACTAGGTGGAATCTGCACCTTGTATTTAAGAAGATAAAGAAAAGAATAGTAGAATACCCTGTTAAGTGTGTGTAGTGCATTCAGTTTGTAAGACCTTTTTTCCTAAATGAAGGGCCTAGTAATGAATATATCCTTAAGCAAACAAGAAAAAAGGAACTTTTTGTGCATTACCAAACATGCCAGTTGATCAGAAGATTCATAACTCTGATAACAATGTTGATGGAGACCAGATCATTTAGCTCCTGGACATTAAACACACAAGCACAATAACAATATGGAAAACAAACAAAAACAATATGGAAAAAGGAAAGGCCTCGCTATATAAAAACCTGATTATCCCAAAAAGAAAGGAAAATGGTAATGAAAAAAATTGAATACCCCACAAATGGCACAAAAATAGAGGCTCCATTGAAGAAGGCTATGTACAACCCATTTTGATGCATATAAAACTCATTATATGGTCATAAAATTCACCATATACTGTACTATATTTTGCACACAAGTTAAACGATATCAAAGAAAAGAAGAATCAGAAGAGAGAAACAAATGAAAAGCCAGAAGACAAAAGGGTGTCCTGGTTATGATTCTTAGAGGCAAAAATCAACAAGCCAGCTTACAGTAACAATCAAATACATCTCAAAAATAGAAATTAAAAACAACCACCCATCTCAATTTTGGATAGACCTTTTACATGGAAAATATAAACAACATAACTAAACAGAGATTTATACAATTTCAACTATACGCCAACCGGGATGGAATTCAAAAAATAATTAAACAGAAAAATATATAAAAAACATGAAAAAACCCTAACTAGGTATGAATATATAAGTTATTACTAAAATAGATGCTTTAATAGTGCTGAGACAAACTACCATTAACGCTTACAGCTGAAAATCATAAGAAAAATGCTCGTAACTTGTAATCACATCCCAAATAAGATATGAGAGAGGAGCCATTATACCTTAGATTATTGTTATGAAATTGCTTGATACGGATTTGGAGATGGAGCAAAATATGCAGTGTGAAAATAAGGAAGATCGAGACGAGTATTAGCTTGAATAAAGATGAATTATGGAGGTGTATGTGTTTCTCGAATGAGATGGATCCCGATGCTTGAATTTCTTTTTTTTCTTTTTTTTAGAATGAGAGCTTCCCGTCGGTGTTGAGCTCCGACCAAAACAAATAGACGAGGAATATCAAAAGAACAGGCTAAAATTATTGTTACTGCCTCTACACTTTCAACAATTGTAGATAAAGCCCCTCTTATGACTTATCTCTTCTAGAATATCAACAATCAAATAATAGTAATAATTTTTCTTTTTTTCAGAACTATAAATAATAGTAATGTGGATTTAACGATTATTGTAAAGTAAGTTCATATATTTTTCAGCATACTTTTTGAAGTAAATTAAATATTTTCTATTTAAGGTTAATATGATATTTTCTGAGTTTTTAATAGAAAATAATAGAAAAATTAAAAAAATTCTTTAATTGCGTTTTTGAGTCCAAATGAAAAGAAAAAAAATATCACTTTTACAAATTTATCCTTCTATTAATTATAACCATTGAACCATGAATAAATATATGCAACCAATTAAGTGATATTATTCTAATTCGATTTTAACCGTCCAACCAATTAAGTGATATCATAATTTATTTAATTATATTTAATAATATAGTTTTTAAGTAATTAATTTCTATAAAATTATATTTACCATATATTAATTAATATTATTAACACATAAATGTAAATACAATAACTAATCATATAATTCAATTATTAAGTCTAAAAATAAAGCTTAATTACTATATTTAAGAAAATATTTATGAAACTACAAAAAAGAATTATCAACCATATAATAATTTGACAAAAAGAACCGCTGCTTATCCCAAATAATGAGTTTGTTTTAAGAGAAAATTGTTGATAACTAATTTCACACCAAAATTCAATCCACACAAACATTTTCAATTATTAGGCAAGTGAAATGGTGCATTTTCTGAACATGAAAAAAGCGTTGATGGCAAATTAGCAATGAGCAACCATAAATTATGTGTGGGTGTTAGACATTATGAATTGAATGAATTTAAGCTACAAAAAAATAGATGGAGTTGCCGCATCTAAATGAAAATGAGCTAGTATTATAGATTCTTACTTTTATTGATTTTAAAGAGAGAATAAAAATTGAGTATACTGTATACCAATTATATTGTTAAAATGTTGGAGGAAACTAATTAATATTAAAATTTATAAACCATAATGTTCAGAAAAAATCATGATACTCAAATACTTATTATATTAAAAGTTAAAGATAATATGAGAATTATAAAAATATTATAGTAATTTAAAATTATGAGAACTGGTGGATTTTTACAGAATAATTTAAAAAGAAAGGTTTTCTAGAAATAGAATAAAAAGACAAAGAAAAAATAGAGTGTTTTTTTTTTTTCGGGGGTTCAACAATGAGAGCTAGGGCATTCTTAGCTCACATTGTAATGCTTAGAAAGAGGAGGTAGAAGATGATGTCCGGTGTTGGGTGTTGTGTGTATATATTGACCATGTATCTCTCTATTGTTGGTCGGTTCACGTGTCTCTTAGAGTAAATCTATACATACATCTATTCTCCATTTTTTTTTTTTTCCGAAACTCAACAAATTTAGTCGTTTTACTTTCTTTATTTTTTTAAAATTATTTGCCACGTTCTCCTTTCTCTTTCCACTTGTTTTGCCTTTTTTCTTTTTAAAAATAATTTGCCCCATTCTCCTCTCTCTTTCTACTCGTTTTGTCTTAATTTTTTAAAAATTATTTGCCCCATTCTCCTCTCTTTCTACTCGTTTATGAATCTGCCCTACCGACACCTTCCGTTTGATTATTTCATTGTCCAGTTTAAGTTTATTGCAAGGGAGGCCAAACCAAAGATCTAAGATCTATATCGCAGTCCAAAATGTTCTTGTCTCAGCCAATTGAATGTAGCAGGTTTAAATGCGTTCCACATGTTCCTTCTCTTCCTCCTAAGCCTCCAATTAGTATTTCGCCACCTCCACCACATCCTACATCACCACCACCATCTCCACCACCGCCTTCAACGCCTCCACCTTCACTGCCCCCAACATCTCCACCTCCACCATCTCCAGCCCCACCTTCATTGCCCCCACCTCCCCATGAAGCATCATCGCCCACCCCACCACCTCCTTCACCAACTCCAAACTACCGTTCATCGCCTCCACCGCCAAACTTGTCACCACCTGCACCACCCACTAATACCAACCCCTCGCCGCCCCCACCACCAATTTTCTCTTCTCCTCCGCCACCAAATTTACAGCCTCCACCTCCATCTCCTCTACCATGTTTTCACCCACCTCCAGCTCCACTACCATGTGAGCAACCGCCATCACCACCACCACCACCACCACCACCACCACCCAAAGATCAAAATTTCTCATCCCCTTCAGCTTTACCCCCACCTTCACAAGTTTATGAATCTGCCCTACCGACAACTTCCGTAAATAAACTATAAGACCCAATTAAACCTAAATTAGACAAGAAACACAAAGAAAAAACTCAAATTGATATAAAATTGTGGAAGAAACCCAAAGTAAAAAGTACCATCAACTGAAAGTAGAAATTACTCACAAAAAAAAGACAATACCTCTTCTTCTTTTGGGTAGCTCAGTGATCGATTATGGAAGATAACTCAGTCTTCACTCTCTCCCTCTTCATACTTTCTCTCTCTAAATATGTCTTTCTCTTCAATTTAACTGCGTTCTCTATACTCTCTAAACAATGAAATACCTTAAACTGGACAGAGAGAGGAGAATGGGGAAAATAATTTTAAAAAAAGTAAGACAAAACGAGTAGAAAGAGAGAGGAGAATGGGGCAAATTATTTTTAAAAAGAAAAAAGGCAAAACAAGTGGAAAGAGAAAGGAGAACCGGGCAAATAATTTTAAAAAAATAAAGAAAGTAAAACGACTAAATTTGTTGCGTTTCAGGAAAAAAAATGGAGAATAAATGTATGTATAGATTTACTCCTTATCTTATGAATAATCAACAGTCAAGACCAAAACTAGGATGCGAATTTATTTATTTTCAATTTTTTATATTTTTTTTGGGGTGTGGGTGGATATAGGGAAAATGATGGGGAGGCTAGATAAGATAAAAGAATGGGTTCACCAATATATTTTAAAGAATTTTTCTTTTTTTGGGTATAGATCAAACCATTCAATCAATTTTGATATTGTTGATAAATTTATTTGAGTAATTCTACAGATACAAATTATTTTACAAACGGCTGATGTGACATACTTCACTGCAGCATATTGATTAACAAATTGCCTCAATGTAATCTTCGTCCCCACACAATATGTCGAGGTGGAATATGTCACATCAGCAGCTTGTAAAATATTTGTAGGATAGTTTGTGTCTGTAAAATTATTTAATTTATTTTATCCATTTTAAAATTAGATATATGTTTCAACTTTTTTAGTCATTTTAAGTTGATTATGTGTTTCATCTGATTATCTTTTACGATATAATTGGAACTCTAGGGGGAAAAAATCTAAAACTTTTTAGAATTACTCAAATTGCAATGCATGGTGATGGGTCTGTAATATAGTTTTTACTAATAAAAAGTCCACATTTGTTAAGTCGTCTCATGCTATTGTTAGGTGAATTTGCGCTTACAATTTTGATTGATCTTCTAAAATTAATTTAATACTATGTTGATCGTGAGTTGAATATGAATATGTTAAAAGTTCTTCGTTATTTTTTGTAATATGAATATGTTATAAAATTGAAGGTGAATAAGAGAGGAATATTATTATAATATATTAAAAAATTTAATACATATATCATTTTATAAAATAATGTGTCAACGTATAATTAATTGATACTCATTAATTGATCTTAATTCTCATGACACCGCTTGTGGTTACTATTTAGCACAAAATTCAAGTGTTTAAGGCTCTCGTAGCTCAGTTGGTTAGAGCACTCGTTTAGTAAGCGGGTGGTCTTGAGTTCGACTCTCAACAAGAGCATTATCCATAACCGACCCAAAGACTCAATTGGATTTATAAATTCGGGGTCCTTATATTTTCTTCTGCCTTTTATCTAATATAGTTTGCCAAGAAGTGTCACGTTTACCAAATTCATAGAAACTTGATTCATGCTCCCGTTGTGGATTTGCGGACCATAGCAACACCATGGCCCTGTCATACATAGGGAATGGACCTTATAGGTCTTATTCATCCCAATTCAAAGGGCATAGGGAATGGACCTTATAGGTCCTATTCATCCCAATTCAAAGGGCAGCATCTGGATCTTGATCACCACTGAATGTACACAAAGTGGGTAACGCAGTGTATGGATGCAAGTGAGGCCTTGATATCGTGAGGGCTGTGTTGAAGGTAGACTGGCAGCAAAAGGCGGGTGGTAAAGGCCGAGAAGCGGAAGCCTGCATGACGTCTGATCTTCTTTCAGTATTTGGACCTACCTCCCGGTGAGCCGTTTCAAGTGGGCGGTGTTGTTAAATGTAAAAGATAACTCTTTTCTTGCTTATTTTGAAGTATTTCAGATTTTACACTAACTATCCACATTAATCACATCAACCCTTACTATTTCAAAATAATAAATAGAGAAAATCGATATATCTTTAGATAAATATTGGTTAAAGATTTATTGACTAATATTGGGATTTGGTTAAATGTATAGATTAAAGAAAGAAGAGTTTGAACTTGAAGTTTAATCTCTAAATTATTGAAGAATGTAGTCATTGGAGATTTATTTTGGTTAGTATAATGAGATAGCATGTATGGAGAATGTTAAAAGATTTGCGAGTTAAGTTCTGTTTCTATTTTTATTAATAATGATTCAAGTATGTTAATATATAATTCATTTATCTAATATATTAATTATTTTATCTTAGTATTTTTATTAATAATGATTCAAGTATGTTAATATATAATTCATGGTGGTATTGAGATTAATCCTATAAATAAATAAAATGTACACAAATTGTATAGTCTACAATCACCATATATGACGATATTTTGGGCTATAAATGACGGTTTCACCGTAAATCATCGCCATAATAATCGACATGTAATATACATACGTGTATATATATATAGCCCATATATATATATATATATATATATATATATATATATATATATATATATATATATATATATATATATATATATATATATACTAGATGTGTCCCGTGTCTCAAAAGATTACATGAACGATGAGATTTATCTCAAACTTTGAATGACTAGATGATTTATTAGGTGAGCGAAGAAAATTCAAAATCAGTTGTATGCTGATGCACGTTCTTCTATATATTAGTTCTTGTTCAGAATAAATAATACTCCCTCCATTTCAAAAAGATTGTCGTTTAAGGTTTTGGCACATGGATTAAGAAAGTGTCATTTACCAAGTAAAATTTGTTTGAAATTCCATCACTTCTGGGGTGTTCATTTGGATCGTTTTTTCGATTTCGAACCAAACCAAAACCAAATTCGATTCAGTATAAAAAGAATCAAGTTAGGTTAAATTAAAAAAACCATAGATATATCTGATTTTTTTGATCTCGATTTAGGATTCGACGTTTTTATAGTTCGGTAAAAAATCAACCTAGACCGATATATATTGGGGTTTTTAATTTATTTTTTATTAATAATTTATTAAAATAATAATAATAAAATAATGATTATAATAATAAAATAATAATAATATTAATAAAACTAATAATAATAATAAAATAATAATAATAATAAAATAATGATTATAATAATAATAATATTAATAATAATAATAATAAAATGATTATAATAATAATAAAATAATAATAATTATTATAAAATAATAATAATTATTATAAAATAATAATAAAAATAATAATTATATTAATTTTTAAAAATCCAAGATTGAAAGGCAGATCTGCATGGGATTCTAAGATCTTAGGTCCAACCGATTCCGGTATCGGTATCAATATTTGGCCTATTTCGATCTGGGGTTGGATTCAAGATACTAGTCCGATTCGGTAGATTTTCTTTGGATGAACACCCCTAATCACTACCCCTTTATAGAAAATTAAAAACTATTAATACAAGAGAGAGAATTTATTAGGACAATGAAAGAAGGTAGGGGTAATATAGGAAAGTAAATAATTTATTCTCCTTGAAAGTTGTAAACGACAAACTTTTTAAAACAAATTTTTTCTTTTAAAACGACAATCTTTTAAGAACGGAGGGATTACATATTATGAAAGAAAGAAATCCTGAGAAGCAAATTTTTAGGTGGATCATGCATTATTTCTTGGCAATTTGGCTGGCTATGCCAGTAAGTAATAGCTTTGTATTAGAGAAGATGTGTCATCACGGAGTTAAACAAATCTGTAAAAACTAGAATTCTTGCTCTCACTCACTTACCAATATTATTGTAAATTTCAATGCGACCAGCAATGATTTCACATCCCTCTTTCTCGGGGGATTATTGGGATCCGATTAGCATGAAGTTTATTTTTGAGTAAGTTGATCAATTAACCAATAAAATGTTGACACACATAAAGCTTGTCTACGTGTCAGCATTTTATTGACCAATTGACCAACTTACTCAAAAATAAACTTCATGCTAACCATTTCCGGATTATTGGATCCGTTTTCGCCCCTTGACACTTGACAGACAGGACGGGTTGAGAATAATATTTTTTCCCAAAATCCTTTAACAAGAAATTACTATTTCTCAAACAAACATCCAAGATGGAATTTAAGTAGTTTGAATAATCAATCAGACAAGTAAGTAAGAGTAACATCAATTAGCTGATTTGTATGGGAGCGACAACGGACCTCTCCTGCTCCTCGACTCATTATTATCATCCAAAAGCATCTGAACCTTCTTCTTAACACAGTACGGCCTATCAAAATGCTTCACCTTCAAAACAAATAATAATAATAATAATAATAATAAATCCTATATAATTTAATTTATTAATTATGAACCATAATTTAGAAACCGAAACCACGATGTGGTGTGATCCAATTTAATAAACCTACCCAGGTGGGTCTGCAGTGTTTAACATATTCATTCCTAGTGTTCTTGCATTCAACGGGGTACAGCAGTCCAACAGATGCAATTTCTGTAGGTTTCATGTTCCATTCTCTCTCCAAACATGCGTAAAATGCGTCACGAGCCTTGTGGGGTTTGCAGAAATCCAAGGATTAAATTAAATACGCATATACAAATTTAATTTACCACTGAATTATTATTATTATAAGAAAATGAGGATGAAATATTGAAATTAAATACCTTGTAACAAGCTTGTCTAGATTCTGATAGGACGTCTGTACGGACTTTCTCAGGGTTTTTTGAATCGTAAGCTAATAAGCTTCCATTATCATCGCTGTACTTTGCAAACAGGAGGGAGATAGAGTTCAGTACTTCAATTTCTTGCACCAGAAGTTGTGCGATGGTCAATTTAACTCTTTATCGGACTGATTACTTATTATTTTGATATGATACGATTAAACCTTCAATTGGGCTGAGAGGGCCCGTTGGGCCTGAAAATATTAAGATGAGGCTAGGCTGGGCTGAGGTTGGGTTGGGTTGTCACAATTTAATATTCATAATATAGTTGATTGTACTCCCTTAATTCTAAAAGTGAAATCTTAATAGATAAGTGTTGGGCTCATATTTTATTTCTATCTATAAATAAAATAAAGTATGATTTTTTTATTTAATTATTCTTCGTAATTTATGATTAGGAGTGACCAAATAGGATTTGGCTCTCTTTCATTACACATTTCCTCTAATTTTTTAATAATTTTGATTGTTGATGATATTAAAATCAATCCTACAAAAAATTAAAATTATAAAAATATTTTCACTATTAAATGTCTAAAAGAATTTGTATCTATTAAAATTTTAATGAAATATCAACATGTTCATCAAATGATGAAAAAATGTCGGATTAGTTTCATTGTTAAAATAATTGTGTTATTTAATATGATAAATTAGTTGATCGATATCGATTTCAATTATACTATTCATAACTATAAAAAATCTGGTGTGTTGAATGAAATTTGAGAGAATTGTATAATGGAGGGGATTCAAATCCGACTAAGTAGTCGATAATTGAGTACTTTAAGCCAATAGAATAACTAAGGACATGAATATGACACTTGGCATAATATTTTAATTGATACACTAAAAAACATGAACACTTGAGAATTTTAATTATACTAGTTGATAATTCGTGTAATGTACAAACTAGTTTAAATAATGGATTTATTTTTTTATCAGTTATTCATGTCAAAAGGGACTCAAAGAACACAATCTACATATGTATCAACTCATATAGCCCACAATTTTAGATTTAAGTATTTAGATCAGTCAATATTAGATAAAAAAATTGAAGAGAGATATATACCTTGAACATTCCCTCAAGTTTTAACTATAAAAGAAAATTTCTTCTTAAAATAATAATGCAATTTTCTTCTTTTGTAAAAAATAGAGCATAACTTTAGTAATCTCCACATTCTTTCCTTAAGAAATCATTTATTTTTATGCGTTAGTAACAGTAGCCTTTTAACAAGATCCTTCTTATAGAAGGTTTCAAATATATCCGTATCCTGAATCAAAATCATATAAATAAGATAACTTAAATTATTAGTATGACGACAATCAAAAATAATTATTAATCTAATATCATAATGTCTAAATAATAGTTTAATATAATTATCACAAACAGATAACAAAATCACTAAAATAATTTGTGTTAATTCAAGATGGTGGAAGGTAGGCACACATGTATGTATACATCCAGATCACATACATTAAAGAAAAATATTGGAAGTGGTTAGCATAGAGTTCATTTTTAAATAAGTTGATCAATTAATTAATAGAGTATTGATATACAGACGAGACTCTACGTGCGTCACCAATTAATTAAATTACTCAAAAATAAAATTTGTAAAAACCGAATCCTTAAAATTCACTCGGTTATACTTGCATACATTCCAGGCTCCTACTATTTTGAAACTTGAATAGATTTTTTTATTAATTTTTTACTTTGAAAACTAAAATTCAAATAGATGGCAACTGAACCCCAACGGAAGAACAAGGTTCTAATTCCAGAGGCCATAAATTTATTACCTATAAAATTCAGTGCCTTGGGTTCTATGCCTACTCTGCTCTACAGAGTATTTGTTCTCATTTTATACAAAAATCAGACGAGTTGAATTCCCTGAATTTTCTCCCTTTTCTCGGCTTCAATCTGGGTTTGTTGATTCCTTTTTAGGTTTATTTTTTCCTAAATACAAAACGCGTATATAAAATTGAAACGAAAAATAAATAATACTGCTATTACATTACCGATTTAATGGGTATATACATACATACATCTATATATACAAGTATTTGTGTTCACAATCCTTGTATTCCCTCTCCTCGTTTTATATGGTAACCAATATATTGAAGATTCTTTGTGGGAGGCAATTCTGCATGCATCAGCGAAATTTGGAAAGATTTTGCTGATTTTGTTAACATTATGATCGCTCTACAATATTTCATACCATACACAGGTTAGCAAATTACTTCCATAAATTGAAAGCTTCACATTTGTATTTATATATTATTGTTGCCTTTTAATGATCAATATCCTTAATTAGTTTATCCTTCATCAAAGCCCTAGCCTCCTCAATTACTTCAGAACTAATTGCGTTATTTATACATAATATACTTACTGTGTTTTGGTACAACAGCAATAATTGCTTGGTGCTGGGGACAATCAATACAATACATTCATAACTTCCTGTTTTGGAGAAAGTTAATAACCCAGGTAGTCAATTTCATACTTGTTTTTAATCTCATTTTCTTACTTAATTTGCATTATTATGTTCTTTCATTGTTTATCTTTGTGCATCTCTTTGACACTGTTCTCTCTTTATTTTTTTCCTATCGCAAAATTATTCCATGATTAGTTTTTTAGATTTCATATTTTTGGCAATATTTTGTGTGAATTTTGATACTTAGTTGCGTATTAGTTGATTTTGTGGAAGTTGAAGTCGTTATGGAAGGATTGGGAGACTGAATTAGCACAAAATTTGGACGCTTATCTGAACTATGACTTGTTATAGGCCTTTGTACATGTTTTAGGTTCCATATAGTCTTAGTTGATATATATGTCTACTTCTGTTTAAATTAATGTCTACACATATTCTCATATATAGATCCCTTTTTCATGTCGTTTCTAGATTCATCTGCTGCATTAAATATAAATACAATTTGATTTGATTTCTTTTTCCTTATTCTCATTTTGTATGTATGCATGAAGTAAAGTATTTCTTTGCTAGATATAAAAACCACATGGATTGATTGTAAGGGAATTAGCTTCAGTCATATTCTTAAAAGGTTTGACGTACTTATATGTTCCAGCTAGTACTTGTGATTGATTAATGTCCCTTTTCTTAGTAGTCTATTAAGTGATTAGAAGAAAGGAATATTGGAAGGATCTTAATGTGATTTGCAAAATAAATTTAGTTCATGGCTGAAGCTACCTGTGGCTCAAAGATATTAGCTGAGAAAATCCGTCATATTATATTATTGCGGCAAAAGCATAGTTCGAGATGGAAATTAATAGTGTAAAAAATAGAGTTCTAACTTGGTTGTCTACCAAATATAATTTAGAATTTGAAGTGAATTTTGATTTCTACCATACATGTTATTTGGAAGGAGAACATCGATTCTCCAACTTTTCTGATTCTGTCTGTGTTATTCTTTTGAGCTAGGAAATATCAAGGGAATCTGACTTTGTTGCTCCTTGTAAGTACCGAAGTAGAAATTATTGCGCCGGTCCACCTTTGACATATTGAAGTCGATCTATATGCAATACCTGATGATCTGATCATACTCAATAGCTTTACAACTTCTAGCTTAATTATGTATGTTTCCAAGATAAAACTGATAAAATGGGGAAAGGGAAATAGAGTGGATGCCACTAATAACTATGCCTAGACTTTGGGTTCATATATTATTCCCTTATAATTACCTAAAGTTGATCATGAGAACGTTGCCATCTGATGTGATAATAATTAGTAACGTCTATTGTAAACTTGACAAATACAGGTTGAACCATAGAGACTAGATTAACTATCAAATCCTTAATTTATATTCCACACAAATTAGAAATAAAGATGATGGAGATGATTAATTAACTAAATAATGAAAATTAAAAATTAATAATGAAACCTAGTAATGAGAAAAACTACCTAGGAATCCGAATCCACTAATTATTGACATAATAAACACTTTCTTATTTTCTTGAATTAATTCCTAATCTTGTTTTCCCTCCCCTTTAAAAATAACGATTCATATAATTAATATGGGAAAAAATAAGTTATGAAAAATTCACAGATTAACTATAACTTATTAAAACCTCATAATCAATACAAGAATCATATGCAATCTGTGCGAAGGTAAATATGGTGGCGAAAACAATTAGGCATTAAAGAAAATATTATTATGAAATACCTAGTTTCTCGAGATCTGATTTTATTATATGGGGCAATACCGATCTACTTTCACTTTAGTAGATCATATGGATGTAAAAAAAGCTTATCATTTTGATGAATTGAAAACATATCTTTTCAAGGTATTAAAAATTTAGTTAGTTATGAAATTAAAGATAAAAATAAATAATATTATTACTACTACTTGCATGAAATAAAATAAAACTAAAAGAAAATAATTAACTAAGCTAAGAAGACCGACTTATATTATTTATAAAGAAAACTAATACATATGGCGGAAGTAAAGACAATACATGTATTCTGTTAACATCAATTGAGGGAATGAATATGTATTATGTAAAGGAAACAAACTAATGCTACAGATTGCACGATATAATAACAATAATTAAAAAGAAAATTTTATTAAATCCATCAAGAATATTACAAGTAATTGACTAAGAATAGTCCCTGACTTAGTAGCCGAAGCAATTAAAAGTCTATTGATCTTATTTTGCAAACTTGGTCTCTAGAAGCAAAGAGAAAAAATAAAAAAAAACTCTCTTTTTCAGCCTGATGGAAAGAAATCAAGAAAAGAAAAGAAAAGGTGAAACCCCTTTTCTCTAAAACAAGTGAGACCTATTTACAAGGAAAAATAAATTGTAACCTAATTTATAGTACATTGAACTTGGTCTTCCTTTTATATTTTTATCTCTAACTTGACTTCAACTTATTTATCAATCTTCTAAGACTTCTTTTTCATCTTTAAAAACTGGAACAATTATCTTTTACTTATTCACCAAGATAAATCCTACAAAACAAAATAAAATACATTAGTTAAATAAAATAAACATATAAAATACTAAAGTTGGGAATATTAAAATGTATAAAAAATGTGTATATCAAATACCCTCATACCTATCTTTTGCTCGTCCTCGAGTAAAATAAAAATAAAATAAAAACTATATTTAACCCATTTTTGTAGGAAACACGATTGCACTTGGTATGTGTAGAAGCCTTTAAACCTCAAGGTTATCCCAAGTGGACGAATTGTGTCTCGTGAGGGTTTGCAGTGAATATATCCACAAAATTTAAGAAATTTTTTATTTAAAATATTTTTGAGTGCAACATATTAGGAAATTGAAAGAAAGCTTCTAAGTATACATTAAACATAAGCAAGATCAAATTCATAAGAACAATTTCACCTTATCAAAAATGCACTATCTTCATTCCACACCATCTTTCATAAAAGTAATTCCACGCGAAGCATGCATATGTGTGTGATGTAACTTTTAGTAGGGATTTTTACAATGAAAATCAAGCAAACTCTTTTTTTTTTCTATTTTTTTTTCATTCTTGACTTGTGTAATGTCTTTTTTTTAGGTTTTTCAGAATTATTCATGTAACAAGTGTTTGACCAATATCACTCAAGCCAATTGGCTTTAGGGCACTAGGTGTAAAAACACTCCTAAGGGATTAATTACTAACTTGAATAGACCTGGCAAAAGAGGCCCCGCCACGGGCCGAGCTTTAGGCTGCAGTTTTTTAGTCCAGTAAAATTCGGGCCTATTTGGCCCTCCCGTTTTTGGCCTGGCCCACCACCGACCCGTTTGGGCCAAACCCAAAAAATAGCATAAAATAGGCACAAAATTGGTCTCGACTGTGGTCAAGCTTTGGGATCTTGATTTGTGGCCCAAGAAAATCGAGCCTTTTGGCCCAAACCATACCACCTCGCCCCACCCGTTTGGTAGGCCACCCATTCTTAGGGTCTAAATTTGAGTAACAAAGGCCACAAAATTAGACTGATTAAGCTGTTTATACCCATCACACTTTTCAACGTGAATATCGGTGTGTCATGAGGCTTGGATACCCAGTTATTTTGTTCAATGGATATTGAAGCAATTATTTTTTTATTTTTTATTTTTTTGACTTTTTCTTTTTTTCTTTTTCAAATTTATTCTTGAAATTGCTCGAATCATAGTCTATACCCCACAACTTGTGTTACTCAGACTCAGGTGCGGGTGTCGGGTTCAGGTACGAATCTAAGTGTCGAACACATGAAGTCAAAAAATAGATGATACATGGATATAGATCCGAATTTGGACACGGGTGTGAGAATACGGTATGTTATGATTTTTTAACAATAATGTTTATGATATCCAAATTCATATAGACATGCATTTATCATGAAACTTTAGGGGTTGAAGTGCAAAAATATAAAGAAACAAAGGTAAATGAATTTCATCAAACTCAAGGGCTAAAATGGATGAAAACAAAACTACATGGACTGATAAGTAATTTTTCAGGGGCTATTTTGAACTTTTAAAAAACCTGGGGGACTAAATTAAAAAACTATAAAAACTATGAGGTACCTAATTGTAATTTTCGAAGGATATTTATTTCATAGATCTGATCTCAAATATTCAGAAGCTCGTTCGAAGAAAGAAAAAAGCGACAGTCGATTATTCTTCTTCTTCTTTCTCTTTCAGTTGATTCTTCTTCTTCTTCATCATCATTTTCTTCTTCTTCTTTCTCTTTCAGTCGATTCTTCTTCTTCTTCATCATCATCGCGTATTAGGATTGAAAGTGTCTTTTGACACAAATCCCTTTTGCATGTCGGATCGTTATCGACACCTGTACTCCATCGTAAGAAAGCGGAGTCCGAGTAACACAGCCCACAACCAAGAATTAGTGCAAACGTGAACTGCAAAAATGCTCAAGATGGTGTTTCAAACTAAGATTTCGGATTTTATCAAGAGTTCAAGTGTCTTAATCTTTCAATCCTACTTAAACTTTTTGCTCCATGAACACTTTTTATAATAAATTCAATCCATAAAAAGTCGAACAATTTTTTTAATTTTTTCCAACAAAATGAATTAGTTTTCTAAAAAGAAGAAAAATAAATACATAAATAAAAAATCTAATAATAAAAATGCAAAACTCCCCCATACTTAAATCATTGTCCTCAATGTATGCAAATGAAGAAAGAGAACAAAGGAATGTAAGAATTTTACCTCGTATGGTGGGGCAGGAACCGGATGAAAATAATAAACAAAAGAAATATATATGTACAAGTTACAAAGTTACAAATACAAGTGTAGTGTCGTTCATTTTGAATAGTGTGGGTCACAAGGTACATCACTTCCTCTATGTCCATTTGGCAATTTCTAAAAAGGGTTTGTTGACCATTCACTTTGAAAATTGCCTTACTCTTTGTTGACCATTCACTTTGAAAATTGCCTTACTCTTTGGATTTTCAATATCGACCGTCTCATGAGAGTAAACTACCTTTACGACAAAAGGCCCATCACATCTAAAACGTAATTTGCCAGGAAATAAATGTAGCCTAGAGTTATACAAGAGAACTTTTTGACCAGGTGAATGATTTTCTCAAAATTGATTTATGATAAAACACTTTTGTTCTTTCCTTGTAAATTTTAGCATTTTCATAAGCATCATTCGTAATCTCATCTAACTCAGCTAATTGCAATTCTCAATGACTCCCACAAGTGGACATATCAAAATTCAACTATTTTATAGCCCATAAAGCACGATGTTAAAATTCAACAGGTAAGTGAAGAGCTTTCCCTAACACAAACCTATACGGTGACATTCCTAAGTTAGTCTTAAAGGCAGTACGGTAAGCCCACAATGCATTTAACAATTTTATAGATCAGTCTTTTTTATTAGAACTCACTGTTTTTTTTTCCCAGAATTTGTTTTATTTGCCTATTCAAGACTTCTACTTGACCACTTGTTTGAGGGTGATATGGTGTTGCGCTTGTGGGTGATGAAATGCTTTTTCAACAACGATTCAAAAGGTTGATTGCTAAAACGTTTTCCTTCATCATTGATTATGGCCTAGGGGTACTAAAGCAAGAGAAAATGTTATCTTTCAGAAATTTGACAACCTTGTTGTCATTGGTCTTAGTTGGTATAGCTTCTGCCCACTTAGACAAGTAATCAACAGCAAGTAAAATGTACAGATTTTCAAAAGAATTTGGAAATGGGCCCATGAAATCTATTCCCCACATTAAACAACTCAATGACTAGAATGGGTTGCAACGACGTCATATTCCTCTTAGTGATCCTCCCTGACTGTCGACTCCTATTGCAATTGGCACAGAATTTTGTGGCATCCTTGAATAGACTAGGCCAATAGAAACCATACTGGAGGACCTTGGCGGTCCTATTTTTGCCTCCAAAATATCCTCCACAAGCTTGGTCATGACAAAATGACAGGACACTCCTAAACTTATGGTCGGGTACACCCCTTCTAATTTGATCAGGACAATATTTAAACAAATATGGGTCGTCCTAGTAAAAGTGTTCGATTTGTGAAAGAAATTTGGGCCGATCTTGTTTGGACCAATGGGAAAGAATCTCACTAGTAACTAGAGATCAGTAAACCAAGGTGTAGTAGATTTGGAGAAAGCTGCTCATCTTGGAAATACTCATTTAAGGGCAGGTCAGAGTTGTACTCCACAACTAAACGGGATAAATGATAAGCTACCACATTTTTAGACCCTTTTTTGTCCCTTATCAGGTCAAATTCTTGGAGCAATAAAACCCAAAGAATTAAACGGGCTTTTGAATCTTTCTTGGAGAAAAGATGTCTGAGGGCAACATGGTCATTGTAAACAATGATTTTAGACCCAATAAGATATTTCTAGAGCAAAAACTACAGTTAAAGGTTAATTTTTAGTAGTGGAATAGTTTAATTGTGCATCATTCAAAGTCCTACTAGCATGATATATGACACGAGGAATCTTGTTAATTCTTTGCCCTAGAACAACACCAACTGCATAGTTATATGCATTACACATTAACTAAAATGGTTGACACCAATATGGTGATTTGATGATAGGAGCTGAAGTTAGCTCCTTTTTGAGGAGTTCAAAGGATTGAAAACATTTTTCATTAAATTTAAATTTTGCATCTTTACCTAGAAGATTGGTCAAGGGTCTTACTTTTTTTACTAAAATCTTTAATGAATCGCCTATAAAAGCTTGCATGTCCTAGGAATGAACGAATTTCTTTGACTGTCCTAGGTGGTTGAAGATTGGCAATGATGTCAATTATGGCTTTATCTACTTCAATTTCCTTTACAGATATGATATGACCGAGCACAATTCCTTTTTTTTTTACCATGAAATGACATTTTTCCCAATTTTAGCTTTAAGTCAGTTTCCTTACATCTCCTTAGAACTAAGGAATGGTGGTGAAGACACCCATGAAATGTAGATCCAAATATGGAAAAATAATCTATTAAACTTTCTTGGAATTTCTTTATCATGTTAGGAAAAATGCTCATTATGCAATCTTTGAAAGGTGGTAGGGGCACTACATAGCCCAAAAGGTAGACAACGATATGCAAAGGTTTCATAAGAACAAGTGACTGTAGTCTTTTCTTGGTCTTCTGGGGCTATAGGAATTTGAAAGTAGCCGAGTATCCATCAAGGAAATAATAGTAAGCATAACCAACTAATCTTTCATTCTTCCTAGAATTCGGTATATGAAGGGTAAAGGAAAATGATCATTTCTTATGGTAACATTGAGTTTTCTATAGTCTATGTAAACCCTCCAACCAAATTGGACACGAGTGGGAACTAACTCATTATCTTCATTTTGAAGTTAAACCAGACTTTTTAGGCACCACCTGTACAAGACTTACCCAAGAGCTATCAAAAATAAGATATATAATCCTATTATCTAGACATTTAAAGAATTTTCTTCCTAACTACCTCTTTTAGAACTGGGTTCAACTGCCTCTGTGGGTCTCTCACTGGTTTAACATCATCTATTAAGTGGATCCTATGTTGGACAATGGCTGAATTGATCCCCTTAATATATGTTATGCTCCATTCTATGGCTTCTTTGTTCTCTTTAAGGATGGTCAATAACTCTTCCTCTTGTGGGTTTGTTAAATCGGAAGCAATGATCATAGTAAGAGTTTTGGTGGGATTAGACATATTTAAGATTATTGGGAAGAGGTTTGAGTTCTAACTCTGGTGGACTCTTTTCAAGAGGTTTCGAAGATTGCAAGATTGGCTCTGTCAAGGGTTCCCATTTAGAGTAAGACATTGATGTGGAAGACTCTAACATTTCATTCACCTTATGTGCATATTCTATTTCATCCCAATTTTGACTAAAATGATTTAGACAAAAATTAAGAATTTCATCTCCCGTAAGTTCATTTTAAGACATTTTCATAATCATGCTCAGCTCACTTTAGCGGGCTGGTCAGAAAAATCACTAGGTTGCTTTCCCATATTATGTTCCCAAATGTTAATTTCGTTAGACCATTTCTACAATTGATTAGTGCATTAGAGGTTGCTAGAAATGATGTACCTAAAATGACAGGAATTTGACTCTTGGGATTGGCAACATGCTGGGTTTCAATAGGAACTATAGTGGGATTTTTTTTAGTTCAATAGGGTAATTTCAATTTTTAAAAGTTTAATGGTGTAATAAGTAAAACGTATCAACTATTGTGGGATTTTCCTTAGTTTTGCCAATAAACAATATAGGCTGAACTATTCATTTATTGGTCGAGAAGCTTATTATGTATTAATTTTCAGATTTTTGTAGATCTATTCTTTTGCAGATTCATGTTTTTATTTTTTTTCATGTGAACTAATTTTCCTCGAATTTTAGTGAGAAGAAATGAGCAATCTCTCAGTTGCCACCACGAATGTGAAGGGCGAAGCGTCAGATTCAAACAGTACTGCCCATTATCCATGCCCTCATAAGCGTGCAAGACATGATAGCAATGCCTATACTTCAAGATTCAAGGGGGTGGTTGCGCTACAAAATGGACACTGGGGAGCACAGATATATGCCTATTACCAGCGGATTTGGCTAGGTACTTTCAAATCAGAGAATGAAGCTGCAAGGGCTTATGATAGCGCTGCGATCAATATTCGGAATTGGGATTCCCACAGAAACTTTCCATGGACAAGCATCACTGCACACGAACCAAAATTTCAGAGTCAGTACAGCACAGAAGTGATCCTATACATGATCAAAGACGGTTCCTATCCGTCCAAGTTTGCTGATTATCTAAAGCTGCAATATCCATCGAGGGAGTTAGAGGTTGGTCTGAACTTCTCGCTAGTGCACTGGAAAGGAGAGTATTTATGTACACTGCTTTTTGAGAAGGCACTCACACCTAGCGATGTAGGCAAGCTCAATCGACTTGTGATTCCCAAGAAACATGCTTTGAATTATTTCCCAGTTATTGATAGTGGCGTGGAGGGAAAAGAGTGTGGTGGCCAAGTGAATGACGTGCAGCTTGTTTTCTATGAGAGATCAATGAGGCCATGGAAATTTCGGTACTGCTATTGGAAGAGCAGCCAAAGCTACGTTTTCACTAGGGGTTGGAATGAGTTTGTGCGGGAGAAGAAACTGAATTGGAAGGATAGGGTTATTTTCTCCAAGTGCGAGTATATGGATGCATCAAATACGATTCGCAAGTTTTGTATGATTGATTTAGCTTATTACAAGAATAAAGCTGAGGAAATGTGTGTTGATGTGGGGGAAAATGTAGTTTTTGGCGCAGAAGAAATTGAATCTGAGGAAGGGGTGCAGAATCCTGAAAATGTAGTGAATAGTGATGACATTGAGGGAGAGAAGAATAACTTGGTGGAATGTGAATCAGCTAATTCACATAAGAAAGGTTTAAAGCTTTTTGGCGTTCAAATAATTTGAGAGGGTGTGGCGTGCCTTTTTTTTCTTTTCTTTTCTTAACCGGTAGCTTAGCAGCAGCAGCATTCGTAATTTTAATTTCTGACTTGGGGGTAATACATTTCTTATCTGAATTCTCAAGAATTAGTTGGAAAGTAAGTTTTTCTATTCTTAAATATGGAATTTTCTAGTTTTGTTTGTCCCTAAGCAAGCTGGCTGGATGCAAGGAAGGATATAGAAGATTCTAGAAACTATTATGTTTTTTCCCTTTCTTTTTAGTTGATTAGTTACTAGAGCAAAGGTGAAAATTTGTTTATTATTCATTCATATCAAATTTTATTGTTTGTTGTATGGAATTATTTCATCTTAATGAGAATTACCCTTATTATATACACTTTCTAAAAATTTAATATCAATAGAATCTTCTCCCTCATTTTCTTTGCGTTTTCATAAAACCAATTGGCTACTAAAATTTAAAACAAACAACAATTTCAGACTAATTAATTCTCTTGTTCCTTTGTGGGTCTGATGGACCAAATTTCAAGCCCAGCATATGCTATTTGTACCTGGACTAAATTATACTATTAGCCTGCATTTATATACTACAATTGTCTTGCTTTTCAAAAACCAAGTATAAAAGTCAGAAATTTATCTGTTTCAAGATATAAGATTATTATTTATTTTTTAAAATTAATTTAAGATATTTTTAATATTTAAATTGACATAAATTCTTATTCTTTTGATTTTCTTCAATACAATGATCAACATTGATGGTAAACTATCTAACAAATTTTAATTATTACAAGATTTATTGTTTTATAATACTCCCTCCGTCTCAGGATAAAAGTCATGGTGGACTTTTCACGCATATTAAGAAGAGAAATGAAATGACAAAATTGCCCATAATAATATTTCATTAATCATTTCCAATGTAGTTGAGAGAGTGACTATATAGTACTTATTAAATATGGAGAGAATTATAATAAACAAAGTATAAGATATTTAATGCAAAGGGTATAATAGGAAAAATTGTGTAAAAGTTTAATTATTAAAGGAAAGTGGACATTTAATATGAGACTATCTCAAATAGTAATAAGGATTTTTATCCTGAGACGGAGAGAGTATTAAATAAATTATTTTAATTTTAAGTTTAAAAATATCTTAAATTAATTTTCAAAAATAAATAATTATCATATAATTTGGAACCGATGGAGTATTAGATTTCTATTCAAAACGTATTTGCACTTAATTTTACATGCTTTAGAATTTTGTTTAATAAAGCAATGATTGAGCTTAAATTATGTGATGGGACTTCATATCATGCGCCAAACACAAAGACCGAAAGGAAAATTAAGTCGATGATGGGGTTCAGGGGTTGGAAGATAAAAGCAAAAAGGAAGATATTTTATTTTGGGAACATTATTTTTAAGTGTGTTTTTTGATATTTTTATATAATTTTTTTATTTATATAAAATTGAGATTCGAGGATCATGTGAAAATATTAAAAATATACGTAAAAATATCATATAAAAATAATTCCATATGAGAGATAATCGTGTAAAAATATTAAAAATACATGTGAAAATATCCGTTGTCTTTATTTTGGTTGGTTTAAAAAAATTATTCATTACTTGTAGTATTTGAATGAACTTGAATACAAAAATATTATAGCCATTGGGCCTTAACAGCCCCAATCAATCTATTGGTGGGTCCAAATTAGAATATTATATCACGTTCTTACGACACGACTTGGCCCAATCTTATTTGAACATTTGGGACTCAAAAACATTCTCACTTACACCCAAAACAAAGCATAAATAAATATTGTATAATAATAATAATTATTACTATTATTATTTGAAAGTGATAAGTGTGTTGATGTTTAATTAATTAAATTAATCAACAACTTCAATTATTTAACATTCAAGTCACTCCTACTTTTAAGTTTGATTTAGACACTAAAGTAGTATAGCCTATAGGTAAGATTCCAATAATAATGCAATAATACTCTTAATAATTCAATTATTTCAATCATGCAAAACAATATAAATACCTTCCCCAAATGTTTTATGAAGACATATTATTTAAAGGAGTGAAGGTTCAAATAAAATAACCTGATTTAAACTAATGAAGGTAAGTAACTAAAATATGTAATAAATTTGCTATCTATTTGTTAGCTGTTAAAATAATTACTAAAATGCCACTTGTTAATCTAAAATTAATTAAAATGAACCTCTAAATAAATTTTCTAGTCTCACATGCACCAGATATTATTTATGTCATAGACACTAATAAATAAATAATAATATCACATGAGTCATATACATAAAAAATATTTCTATTTTTTTCCATTGGTTGATTGTGCCGACTGCCGAGGTAGTCATGTCTCCTGTAAGCCTGGAAATTGTCATAAATTTAGGGGAACATTATAGTTTTTTATATTTTGATTAATTTAAAAAAAAACATATTATATGTTATAAAATATGTTAATGATTAAAATTTAGTTACCAATTTTATTTCATATAGAAGACATTTATTTAACTTATTTTAAAAATAATTATGGCTTATATATTACTGTGGCTGAAATTTAGTTAATTTTAAAACTAAAAGTCATAATAATAAATTATTATTCTATAACAATTTTATTTCTAAATGACTATATATTAATAGTGTAGAAAAATATTGAGAAATAATAATTAATATTTCAAAAAAAAAGTGATATATGTTTCAAAATATATTAGTTATTAAACTTTAGTTACCAAATTTATTTCAAGGAAATCATAATTAATTATTTTAAAAAAAAATCCACACTTATGTTATTAAATTTAGTTACCTTTTAAAATTAAAATTATGATAGTAACTTATTATTATACAATAATTTTATTTCATATATTATTTAAATACCAACTTTGGGGTTTTACGTTCTACTCATTATTCAACTCAAAAAACTATATATTAGTTCCAAAGATCGAAACTAAAAACAAAATATCATATTGAGAACTATATAAAAACTAAATATTAAATTAAAAATAAAAGAAAAAAAGAAAATAACACATTATTAAACTGAGTCCTTTATAATTGTGTGTTTGAGCAACGTTTGTAGTTACTCTAATAGTAATGCCAATTTAATTTAAAATTTAAAAAACATTCTATAATCATTATATAGGATAAATTAAAATTTAAGAATAAAAATAATTTTATTTAAAAAACAAACCCGTGTTTTGCACTGAACACTTAGCTACTGTCATTAATTATATACAAGATAAATTTGCACACATGTGGGTTGTCGTTATCCAAAAACTTAACCTATTTAATTGAGACCTTACGATAGTCAATAATCCATCTACACTTTTAAATTTATATGAAATATTTTAACAAAATTGAGTTTATATTACCATGCCACTAATAATATATTCTTAACAAATGTTAGATATATATTTTTAGAAAATAAGTTTTTTTTTGTTGAAAATTTCATTTTAATTAAAACTTGTTATCAAGACATACATAATAGAGTTGTGACAGAGATATAAACATGGATTGGCTTAATTAGGTGTAGGCTGTAGGTAGGTGTGAATTAAGTTGATCAATTCAGTCCCATCAATCTACTTACATAAACGTACTTTCTTTCTTTTTAATGCCAAGCAGAAAGTGATATATATTATAGAAAAAGTCTAGGGGGATCGGCTATTTCCGACCGGGGTAGTGACCGGTTGGAATTTTTATTTTATTTTATTTTATTTTTTATTTTTGACTATAAAATAATTAATGTGATTTATTAGAATTAAAATTTTTATAAAATGCAGTGATTTATGTGTCATTTAGATACACGTAAAAAATAGGATTGTACAGATTGTATAATCTTGTTTGTTACGTGTAATCAAAAAGATACCTAAATCACTGTATTTTATAAAAATTTCAGTTCTAATAAATCACATTAATTATTTTCAGAACAAAAATAAAATAAAAATTCGGTGATTCATTCTACCCTGGTCGAAATAATCTTGAATCCCCTAGAAGGACTCTATATTATATTAGAAAGTCTAGGGGATCGTGGTTTTTCAAATGAGGTAGTAGTGACCGGTCGAATTTTTTTTTTTTTTTTTGCTTTTGATATGCAAAATAATTAATGTGATTTATTGAATCGAAATTTTATAGAATACGTTGATTTAGGTGTCGTTTGGATCTGCGTAAAAAATAGGGTTATGCGATCGTATATACTTGTTTTATTACGATGTATTGAAAAAAAGACATCTAAATCACTGTATTTTATAAAAAATTTAGTTCCAATTAATTACATTAATTATTTTGTAGTAAAAAAAAAAAAAAAAATCCGACCGATCATTATCCCGGTCGGAAAATCACGGTCACCCTAAAAGTGCTCATATTATATACAGAGATCGATCTATCTCTTTCTCTATCTCTATATTCATATCCATATATGAAATAGTGGGACGTCTACTTATTTATGCTTACCGATGATCGTACTTTGGCTAAAATTATGTTTCGAATAAAATTAGAAATACATTTAAAATATATATATTTATAAGAATTTTTTTTAATTTTTAAAACACAATATATAACTATAAATATAGTTTATCTATCTATAATATAAGTAATAAAATGTTAAAAACTTGTTGTCATGTTCTGTGTAATTTAAAATTAGTGTATCACTAATTTTGAAAATAATTACGAAGTAATGATATTTTATCGACACTAGCTAATAAATGACAAAATATAATTTATTGAATTAAATAATAAACTAATCTCGTAACATAAAATAATCATTTTTCATCCATCATTTTGCAGTATTAAACCATATAACAAATCAACAAACACAAGCAATATGTTAGTGTAATGTCAGCGTGATTGCATGTGTAATATTATTATATTTTGAAAAATAATGCTTTTTTTTTTTAGAAAAAATAAAATAAAAATAATACTCCCTCCGTCCCATAGTTATAGGCTGATTTTCTATTTTGGGATGTCCCAATATATAAGCAACTTACTATTTATAAAATTTAGTTGGTTAATTATTTTACTTTTATGCCCTTATAATAAATATTCAACCATTACTTTTTTTTTGGAAAAAACAACATTCAATGTCATTATTTTTATCACCACATTTAATGTTGTTGTATTCTCAATAAAAAATTCAACTTTTTAGGTTCAATAAATGAATTTGGAATAACAAACATTTTGTGATTGGTTGAAAGTTTATGTAGATTGAAATGATCAATTAAGTTGAGAGTTTCAATGTGATAAGTAAGGAGTACTTAATTTATTCATTAATTCCATATTAAGGGGTATATGTGGAAAATTTTTGTTAAAATTGCTACTTAAACTGATTTTTTTAAAACTATATACAAAAAAAAATCATCCTATGACTATGAGACGGAAAGAGTAATAACGGGCAAAAAGACATATAACATAGTACTACTACTAGCTAGTTCCCTCACCAAGTTGGAAATTAATTCATCTATCTAGCTAGTAGAGTAATATATTATATAGTTATCGATCATCAATTTCACTAGAGTCCATGAATGGAATACGCGTATATATATATATATATATATATATGGGATTCGGTTATGAAGTTTAATTTTTAATAAGTTGGTCAATTGACCTATAGAATGCTGACACACATAAAACCTCGCATACGTGTCAGGATTCTATTGGTCAATTGATCAACTTATTTAAAAATAAACTTCATACTAATCACTTCCATATATATGTATCTCTAGCTCGCTCTCTATATATATATTACCAATGCCCAATAATGATAAATAATACTATTCGTTTCACTCCACAATGCAAGACGAATTTTATTTGCCTTAATTTGATTATTATTTCATTTTATGAAATTCTAATGTAAGTTAATTTAATTTGATAAAACAATAATTTTATACTTACCAATTGTTTATAATTTTACAATAATTTAAAATTTCATAAATTAACTTCAAATAAATAAGTAAAATTCTTTTTGTGTAATAAAGGAAGTACTAATATCTTTACAAGCAAAACTTATAGTTTTATACAAACACCCATACACATGACAATTGACCGCATCCAATTAAAAATTAAAATTAAAATTTGCACTAATTCTGATTCGTCACTGAAGATCATTCCTCAAGACATAAGAATCAGAATCATATATATATAATTTTGCACATTAAAATCAACCAGTTCTAATAAACTCAACCAATTTCTAATTTTAAACATCATTACCGATCATTACAAGTTCATGCTTTTAAAACATCGGCCGGCGACGTCCAGACGATGTCCTTAAGCGCCGGTCGGAGCTCCTTACTACAGAACTGATTGTACTCCAAAGTATCACCACTCGACTTCTTCACCTCCACAACCAACAACGACGGCGTCACGGCAAACATCTCCACCGCTACCCCCAATTTGCCCTTCCTCCCACTCTCCAGCCCCTGCAACCTCACACTGGAATCGCTCCTCTTGATGCTGAATTTCACCGATTTCGCCACCTCCTCCAGCTTCGATATCACGCTGCTCGCCGGCCTTGTCGTCGCGAATCTGAGCTCTTCTCTCTCCTCTCTCTTCTTCTCCTCAAACAACGGTGACAAATCAAACCCTTCCGATAACGAAATTAAATGAAACGCATTCAATGTCTCCATTTCTTTAACATTAAGAAATCCCTCATCTTCAATCTCTAAATTCTTCGGCATCCCTTTTTTGAACCACGAAGTCTGCATAATTTTGAAGATGGATATCCGAGAACTCGGATTCGGATCCAACAATTTGGTAATCAACCTTCTCGCATCCGGTGAAAACCACGGCGGACACTTGAAATCACCGCGGTAAATTTTGCGGTACATAGAAACGATATTATCGTCCTGAAACGGTAAAAATCCAGCTAAAAGTACATACAGAATAACACCGCAGGACCAAATGTCTGCTTTGGCTCCGTCGTAACCTTTCTTCCCGATCACCTCCGGCGCCACATACGCCGGAGTACCGCAAGTGGTGTGTAAAAGACCGTCCTGCCGCAGATGATCAGTAAAAGCACTTAATCCGAAATCCGTCACCTTCAAATTACCTTGGTCATCTAACAGAAGGTTTTCAGGCTTCAAATCTCTGTGGTAAACGCCGCGGCTGTGGCAGAAATCCACCGCTGAGATCAACTGCTGGAAGTAATTCCGCGCTTCGTCCTCCTTCAGCCGCCCCTTGGCGATCTTCGAGAACAATTCTCCGCCGCGGATGAGCTCCATAACAAAGTAAATCTTAGATTTACTCGCCAAAACCTCATCGAGCTGCACAATATTCTGGTGCCGCACCATTTTCATGACGGAGATTTCACGTTTAACTTGCTCCATCATTCCGACTTTAATTACTTTCTCTTTACCAACAACTTTCATCGCCACGCTCCCGCCGGATAGCAAGTGTCGCGCGTGATAAACTTTTGCAAACGTGCCGTGGCCCAATTGCCGGCCGAGCTCGTACTTCCCATGAAGTACTCCGTTACGATCCTCCTCCGCCATTTTTATAATCAGAATAAAAGAGTGGTTTATTTAATTAGAAGGGAATTGAAATGAAATGGATGAGTGAATGGGGAATAATGGAGTTCAACCGTCTTCAACGTGTTTCCGGTGACAATTTCTACTGCCGTTGGCTTTTTTGGCCCTTCCGCGGTTAGAAAACGAAGCTCCTCTCATTTCTCTGCATTCCCGGAGAAAGGTATTCAGGGTTTGTAGAGGATATTCAGGGGTTGTATATGATAGAAGCTACAGGTTTGCTTTACGATTCTTTGGTTCAGAACCAGGGCTTTATCATTTTAGGTTTAAATACACTTTAATTTTTTCATTTTTTTAAGTCAAACTCTAATATTTTAATTTTAAGATATTTATTTTTATAAATTAAATTTTGTTGGTCACATACAAGTAATAATTGATTTTCATTAGAATATTTTTGATAGTTTTACTCCAAAATATCTTTAATTAAAAACACAAAAAATATATGCACATGATTAGTGCGTGATAAAAAAAATTAAATCCAATATAAATAATATATACAATTAAACAAACTTAATTTTTCAAATTGATATAAAACATCAAATATCTTAAAAACACAAGAAATTATAGTCGATTAGTATGTGATGAAGAAGAAAAATCGAAACCATTATTAAACAATAAACACTTAAAAATTTAATTACTCTTTATTTTGAGTTATGTGACTTATTTTGATAAAAAGAGAACTCAAATTTTCACATATATTTTTATATTTCTATATAGTATTTTTCACATGATCATATAATGGATCTCATCTTAATGTAAGAATGAATTATGTGAAAATAATAATCACCATAAAAAATGCTTAATTTGGTAGTTAAAAAGTTTAATTTATAAACATATATAGAGACAACGAGATTCAATGTCTTAAAATTAAAATAAATTCAAAAGCTTAATGTGTACTTAAGCCATCATTTATAGGCGGTTTCACAGTCAATTACCATTCAGTTATTTGGGAATGATTAGTTATTTGAAGGGAGTGGTTAATATAAAATTAATTGTGGTCAATTGATTACATGCATGTGGTGAGGTATATCAGTATTGTACTAGTCAATTGATAAACTTATAATAAAATTAAGAAATTATTAAATTCACAACAAAAAATTTTAGTATTTCTATAATAAAAGTGTCGCTATAGATCATATAGCGACGGTTAACCGTCGCTATACATTTACAACGACACTTTTATTATAAAAATAACAAAAAATACTGCGAATTTAATAATTTCTTAAAATTAATTTCACGATAACTTTATCATATTTGAAGGTTCGGTTGTGTTCTGAGGGTGGGTGCGTGTCCTCATTTGAGTTGTGCATAATTTAAACATTTGGACTTTAGTGCAATTAATTCATACCAAATGGAGTACAAAAAAGACAAAAAAAATTAAGAATTGATACTTTCATATATAAAAGTTATAATTTCTAGCGATAGTTTGACTTCAATTCTATTTTAGGCTCTTGTTAAGTAAGAAGTCTTATGTTAGATAAATTAATAAAATAAATTATAATTTTTTTTTAAAAAAAATTAGTTCACAAAATTTATTGAATATGAAATAATGTTTGATTGAGATTTATGTAGTTATCAGTCGAGCACGATTTTGAATCAAGTCCGGGTAATTTAAAATTTTTGAGCAAATATAATCAGATTATTAATAAAAAATTATTATTTTCGAGTAATTTATAAAACTATAAAATTTACTTATATTTAAATTATTTATATTTCAAGTGATTGGTTGATTGAGAGACCACTCAGATGAAGGGCTCGTCCAAGATTGCAGAAAACTTATTTAGAAACCTGTGGGATGCTCATATTATCTATACGGGCAATCGTTGTGCGGACATTTTGGCGGAGTTGGATAATTGTTTTAATGATGTCGTAATTTGTAGTAATAGTGAGCCTCCATTAATCATTTACAATTTTTTTTTAATTCACTTTCCTCTTTTTTATCTTTTCTTAACATGTTCGCGTACAAATTGTGAAATGAAAAATATATAATCCTGTTTTTTTTAATTGATTTTTTATGAAAAATATATAAATTAAAATAGACATTCCATAATTTTTTTTGAAAATTTATTAGGAAGTTGAAAGAGATGGAATGTAACAAATATAGTCTAATATATATAAATAAATGGAGGTAGAGATTAGACTATGATGGATGGATGATTAAGATTGAATTCATAATATTCATATTCCATTTTCAGTACAGTACATAGCGAACATTAATATTTAAAGAGAATACGCATAAAAATTAAGTCATTAATTATTGTCTAAAATCTTCAAACACCAGATAATTTAACAAATTTTTATCTCTAAAATAAAAATACGAGACTTCTATTACACCTCTTACTAAAACTGAAGAAGGAAGATCAATTACATTTTGAAAATTAATAATTTTACGTTCTCAATAATACTCCTAATTAATGAGAATTTAGTTATATCATGTATTTTCATATTTTCAAAATAAAAAATATATATATGTGTTGGTATAATCCATAATCCTTTTTCCTTATTAGACGACTTTATCGCCCTCTCTCTTGGATCGTATTATCTTTAAGTCGTGGTTAGATCCGTATTCACTTGGGTCATTCTATTATTATTTGGTCGTTATATTGGCATTATATATGTACCATTATACAAATCATTACTTAACCCAACTTCGACCAAAGAATATTACGCCAAATGACAATGACTATCTTTGCGTCGGTATTAATGAGGATGGGATTTTCGGAGGATGACGTGATGTAATGATAGCAAAAAAAGAATGTGAAGGTAAGTATTTAGACCGCTTAATTTCTAGTAACCGGAAGTGAGGGAAAAAGGTGTCGAGGAGGTGGTGGGTGGCAGAAAGAGTGGAGTATCGTGAAATTTGGGCCAAGATCACATAAGAGGGTAAAGAATACACACATTTCAATAGGATTCTAATTCTATATCTCTCGACACTAGATAATATTTTTCTCTATCATTGACCTTGTGATCATCTGATCGATTTCTCACGGGAATTTATCCCTCGACGAGTCGGTAGTCAAGCTTTTAAGTGTTGACTTGTTGAATATGCGGGATATGACGGACGTCTTGGTGATTGGGACGTGGAGAAAGATCTTGGCGTTAACAATATGTAATTTTAGAATGAAACAACTAAATGTATCTTTAATTCTTGAATTGAGGGTCTCTTAATTAAAAATATTTTTCTTCATGTGAATATATTAACTTACAAAATAACAATAGAAATATTATTTGTTGTAACTAAATAAGGGACATACCGGGGGGCTTCCAAAAAACAAATTATATTAATCGTATATGAAAATGGGAGTATAATAGTAAAAACATGAAAATAATTGCATGGCCCGTATGGTAATATTGCAAATACGACCGTGACACATTTCTGTAAGTAATTTGGTGGGAGCAGTGAAATAGAAGGTCAGTATCAATTGTACACAGAAAGATGAGCAGCCTTATCAGGTTCAGGTGTGTGGGGTGAGCTTCAGGATAGCAGATCTTTTGTTTCTATTTTCTATGTATTCTTGTATTTTTTTATTTAAATTTTGACACCTGACCTTTAATTTAATTTTAAAATTAATTAATATTAAATAAAAGAACAGGTTCAAGAGCTCTGCTCTGGAGCTACTTCCCTATGTGACCTCACCTCTATATAAAAAATTACTAGTAATATTTTCACATAATCTCTTTGACATTAATTACTAATAGTCAATAGATTTCACCTCTATATAAAAAAAATTCATTTTAAAATATAAAAATATCAATTTCTTACCTATAATATCATAATTCGTATTCTATTTTCATTCCTAAACTCAAAACTCCATCAATTAATTTTTTTAACGTATTTGATTTGAGAATGATTAATCACCCACGCAGATTCAATGTATAATTTAATTGGAAGTGAAAAGGCCTCAACGTGGGCTCCGCAAAGGAATTACAATTATTTACAGGATAATAATAATAATAATATATTCACAATCATGTCTTCTGGCCATTTTGTTGGTGAGTCGGTGACTACGTTATTTTGTTTGCTTGCGATTGCGATGGTGGTTATATTTAAAATTGAATTATTATATTTTAAGTCTCTTATTTATTTTTAAAAATAAATTATTAATTATTAATTTTGAGATAATAAAATAATTTAAAAAGAGACCAAATTAGTATATATTTTTGACCCAAAATCACCAAAGTTCTCTCTTTTATTTTTATTTCAGCAATCTTAATATGTATATTTATATAAAATTATTTTATGAGAAAATGATGTAAATTTTGAAATGATCATGCAAAGTTATAAATTTTAAATAATTTCTTCTGTCGACCATATATTCGAGGGAAACGAAACAAAAATAAATAAATTGCCACCTTGGATGTTATTTTTTATATTTTAATAATTGATTAAGTTTTGCTTGAAATTTAATAAATAGCCTACCACGCACACAATTATTATATTATATTTAATTTAAGATAAGTCTAAAAATCTCAATAATAATTAATTTTCCCAATTATCATAAATAAATCCTTGAAAGCCTCATACTAAACGTAGCCCCACTCATAAAACCTACATTCTCAGGAATTAACAAAATCTGAATCTGAATCTGAATGGTCGTATAAGAAAATGAGAGCCACATAACATAATATAGATTGAGAGTTGAGAGGATGGGATGATCAAATGAAGAAATCTCCCCGGCCCGCCTCGATCTCACACTATTTGCTTAATTCTTGTATGTATTTCAGATTTAACATTCATTTATACTCCATCTCCATCTCTTTCAAAACACTCCACTCCAATTAATGTTTTTGCAAACAAGGTAAATTACTACTTGTTCTTTTGAATTAATTACTAAGAAGAAGTGTATTTAATTATGCAAAGCCATGTTATCTTATTCAAGACCATATTTCACCTCCCTATTTACCTATATTTATATATAGAATATTCTTATGTTATATGTAGGCAAACTCACCCAAGGGTAAAAATAATTTCGAGTCCAACAATATCTTCTTCAAGATTATGCTTGAAACTTTTTTAAGGTACTCGAATTCGTACTCAAAATAATAATATTATATTTTGGAACCGATGAAATATATAAGAGGAGGAGGATATATATATATATATATTAGCCAGTGCATATATATATATCAGTCCGGTTCTCCAACGAATTAATTTACTGACAAACCGACTATGACAACGAATTATACTGTCGTCATAGTTAAAAAAAATCGTCCTCATAGTATATGAGGAATTGAGGACGACTTTCTTAATATGGCTATGACCACATTCTTTGGATAGAATTTTTGTATATATATATATATATATTTGAAACATACATCTCTATCATAGAAAAATAGAGACACCTTATTACTGCATTATTCAAATTATTGTTGCGAATTTGGGCCACACTTTTGAGTAAGTGAGTGCATATATTCCATTGGGGCACATGGGTTTCCTCCATTGTCAATTTCTGATAATTGATCCACCATGTTAATCAACTAAATCACAATAATGATGATGATGAAGAACATGAAGTACTCCATATATTTATAATTAACTTACATACTCACTCAAAACATCCAACATAATTAACGCCTATAATGTTTTTGTCTTTGTCGTTCTCGGCATTAAATTATACTACTATTATTTAGTTTAAAAATATTAAACAAAGATACATATATAGAGAGGGAGTAGGAGTGATATGGGGTTAAAATTCGATTCAAAAAATTATAAATTTTCAATTTGATCCTATATATTAAAAAAATTATAATATTTCAGCGGGGTCAATTTTTATATATATATATATATATATATATATATATAGAAAAGTTCAAGAGCTGAACTTTTAAGTAACAGAAAATCTTAAGTAACAGAACTATATAAGAAACTAGCCTTCCGTGTCTCTCCAAATAATAAGCCAAATTCTCCCCTCTATCCAAATCTGAATCGCGTTCTCCCCAAATTCGTAAACTGAGAATCGCGAAGAGAGAATCCCCAAATTCTTCTCTCCTCTCTCCAAATCGAAGAACCCTAGCTGCGATTCTCCTCAAATTCGAAGAATTCGCGAACTCAGACCTGTGTCTGCGATTCCCACAACCAGCTTGTCTCTTCTCAGCAAATACGAATTTCTTCTCATACCCAAGCCCTAGCTTCTGCGTTCTCTCTTCTTTCCAAACCGGACGCGAGCAGAGCCAAATCCCTAGCTTTTCTCTTGTGGCTTCTCTCCAAATCAGGTATGTGTAGTAGAGTTCCTCTGTTTAATGATACCCAGAACACAATTTGGTTTGTTTTCTCTATGATTGTTGTTTTCCTTCTATTTCTTGTTGTTCATGTTTACATCAGTGCGTTGTGGCACTTGGCTACTGTTGTTTCTGTTCTTGTGTAAAGGAAGCATTTTCAGTGAGCTTCAGTTGTCACATTTTTTATTGCTTATATTTTGTTCATGAATAATGAATTTGAGTAGTACTTATTTTAGTTGTTAGAATTCACTCAATATCATTTGAGTAGTTCATATAACTCAAATTCTTGCTAAAATCTCCCTGTTACAGCCCTTGATTGTCAGAGAGCTTAAATTTTAGTATAACAGTTCGGTATTAATTTAATTGTCTGCTTGATACTAATCCACTAGAGGACTATATTCACATTATTTAAAAATTTTGATGCACTCTAATATGTGTTTTATTTGGGGTAATATGGAGTCTGTTCCTCCTGGTTTAACTTGTGTTTTGACTTACGATTTTATTCATAGTCATATAACATAGTAGTATTAATTCAATATAGTAAGTAGACTGATTGCTTTTTAAGTAGTATATGATGCTGCTCTGTTTGGCATCTGGTGTTAGCTAATACTGGAGCTGGAATATGAATCATGGCTTTTAGCAATTTGCTAACATTTATTTTGAAGTGAGTTGTTGTGATATAAGCCATATAGGCTGGTTTCAGTGGTTGTCCTGTTTTTAAATAAATAAAGTAATCTCTACAGCACATGATATAAGCCATATAGGCTGGTTTCAGTGGTTGTCCTGTCTTTTAGGTGTTTTTGAATTTCCCTTGCATATAAAATTTATACATCCTCTCTGCCATGGTTGGATAAATTATCTTTTATGATGCAGGTATCTTGATCAGAGGCATACAAAAGTGGGCAGTTGATTCAACTGTTAGAGAAGGCATTATGCCCCTGTGATGATTTTGGTGAAGGCAATCCTAATATATTGTTTAAATGTTACTTGTTATAGCGATTTTGAAAGTGGTTGAGTTGTTTCCAAGTGTAATATTAAGATATGTACATTTTCAAACGATGAAGGCCTTCATAGAGATAAATATCACTATCAATGGGGGTTACCATTAATCATTACTTTTGAAGCAGTACAGGAGGTGGATGTTTGTGTAATGACTACAAGCGTTACATTCTAATATGATTTTGTTTAACTTTCTATATTTATGTTTGTGTATTCAAGCGGGATATGAGATCGGTCTGAAGTTGTATTTGTTTTTACTCAGTATCATTCTAATATTACAGGGAATGTCAAAGTGTATCTAAAGGTGTAGTTAGTACGTGGTTGAAATTGTTCAATGGTTTGTTTGAATAACACCTTAAAACATACTGCATACTGCAACATACTATTTATGATATTTCACTAGTTGTGTTGATCCAATAGAATTATGCATACTGCAACAGATTTCATCATGGGCAATATAAATCATGGCTAGTGTGTATAGTACCTTCCTAACATTATGTTATAATGAGAGTTACATGACTTAATCTACTCTCTTGCTCGCTCCTTTTCAAATACCGAGTTGTTAAAATACCATATCTCAGTAGTACAAGTGCAATAAACTCTATAATTCCAAAATGCAGTCTCTCATATCTCAGTAGTTCATGTACATAAAATGACTAAAATTCAGAAGCAAACTTAAATAAAAAAACATGTGACATGGAGCTGCGCAAAGACATTGGAGCCATCCTCTTTGTAGGAACTACAACTTGTAATTTAATTACAACACAACTACAACTACATTACAGACAACAAAAACCACAACATGAAAGCAAAAAGGAAAATCGAGTACACCACTTTTTTCTTCAGTCTTTCATTCTTCAATGTCATCTCCTCAATTTTTTGCACCAGCTCTTGATTTTTCTTTGATTCAATAGCTTTGTCATTTTTGGCATTGACAATAACAATACTCAGCTCGTTAATCCTTGTATTTAAAATTTCTATTTCAGGATTCAATTTATTGTTGCCAACATAAATGATGAAATTATGCAAACATTTTCAACATTTAAGTGTTGCATCACAAGTGAAGCCATTCAACAAAATATTACTAGTAGGTGTAGTAGGATAATGTGCTGGTTTTGTGTTTAACATAGTAGCTGCCAAACATAAATTAAAATTGACAAGATATGTTTTACTACAGAGGCAGTTTCAACACCCCAATCTCCACTGAGACAAACAAACTTTATATAATTTGCTAGCGGTAGTACGTTGTGCTTTGGCAGTAACATACTTTTGTAAGACTCTGATTAATGTTACAATTCTTTTGTAAGACTCTGTTACAATTCTTTTGTAAGACTCTGATTAATGTTTGGATTTCACCACTACTTATCAATTGACTGACACCTTTATCAAAAATAAAATAAGACAATCACTGACATGATAAGGTAAACATTATTTATCAGATTTATAATTACAGGATTTAACCTTCCCTACTAACTTGACAAAGATGACAACTATGGAGTATATATAGTTTCCACAAAATCAAAGTGTATAATTAAATATGAAAATAAATAAACATGATTTATAGGCATAATATATGTCTAACTTCTTAGGCAAATTAAATGTTGCTACTGCCAAAGCACAACGTACTACCGCTAGTTGTAGTAGATTATCTCTGCTACTGCCAAAGAAAATATAAATTACTTGTTACCCACATTGGATGACAATACTGGACTTTCCCCAGTTTTGATGGCACGAAACTTGTGGGGCTTAAATATTCCGTACAATTTCAGCAAATTAAGAAAACGAAAATTTTAATGGAGCAAACAAGAAGCTAGGGCGCGAATCTGACAGAAGCTTTAATAGAGCAAACAAAAATTTTAATGGAGCAAACAAGAAGCTAGGGCGCGAATCTGACAGAAGCTTTAGTGGAGCAAACAAAAATTTAATGGAGCAAACAAAAATTTCAGCAAACAAGAAATCGTTCATACCTGCTTTGCCTAAATCGCGAATCTGACAGAAGCTTTAGTTGAGAAGAGAGATCCTTAGAGAAGCTAGGGCGCAAAGGAAGGCTGAGACGATAGCGCAGAACATAAGGACTGTGAGTCGCGAATTTGGGGAGAAGATTTGGGTTTGTAGAAATAGAAGAGAACGCGTTTGGGTTAGGGCAGAGGAAAGCTAGGGCTCGACTGAAATTTGGGTTTTTTTCAAAAGGCTTGGCTCTTAAATAGTTCTGTTACTTAAGAATGTTCTGTTAGTTAAAAGTTCTGCTTATGAATTTCTCTGTATATATATATATATATGTATATATTACACTTATAATTTCTAAATTTACTAGTATATATTATAAATAAATAAATAAAAATTCAGTCCCTCCTAGATCCCATTGGTCCTTGGGAAAGACGCCTATAGACAAGCACATTAGGCTATATACGCATGTCAGAATAAGTGTATGTCAGTCTCGTATATATTCCTAGTTTGTGAAGTCAAAACCTTCATGGCCCAATTTAAAATTGTAGTTGGGCCAAATCAAAACCCACTTGTTTTTATCTGACTTTGATTAATCTTTAGGTATAGACTGAGCCCCTTAGTAAGAGCTAATAAGATCAACTGGTTTCAAATTTTGTCTAGAAATAAATCAATTAAGGCCTTTTACTCTTTCTTTAATTTTTTTAAAGAGAATTGTTTGTTTTCGATATTTTCACATAAGTGTGATACCCATTTACCATTCACGTGGGAAGGGACCTTGTCGAATTATATATTAATTCCGGTTTCTTAAAATCTTCATAGTATTAACATTTATGGAGGGTATATTTATCTCTAACACAAAATACACATTCATAAGATAAGTTCGAACAAATTTAGAAATTGGTATGAAATAAGGATGAATTATATATTCTATTACATTTTAAAAAATAATTATAATAATAGTACCCTCATAAAATCTTTACACAACTAATACACTTTCATATTTATTTACAATACTAGTTCAATTAGGATTCTTTAATTTAGAGAATTAGTATTCAATTAGAATTCCTTAATTTAGGGATTAGTTATACATGTGACTTTTTCTCTCTGTCCTCATCTATAACAATTTCAGTTAGTCATCACTTTTCTTCTTCACTCAACGTATTCTTTCTATATATATATATATATATTTGGGCAACAAAGGTCTGTATTCCTCTAAAGAAATTTTAAGGCAGTGGCTAGAGGCAATAGCGGGATGGCGGATAGATTTGGCATAATCTAATTGCGACGGGTTGTGATGAATTAGATGATGATATGGTATTAATCGTAAACCGATCATTACAAATTTTAAGAGTATATGGGATTGTGAATCTGTATATATATATATATATATATATATATATATATATATATATATATATATATGAGTCAACCATTCGTATATCTCCGGTGAAGCTTCTCAAATGAAGGGTCAAAATGGAGGTGGGTATGAAGGTTCAAAGCGGTGGTGGTACGTGGATATGATCAGTAACCAATTTTTCACACCAAGTAACCAAACTGTCATATCAAAGTAACCAATCATCCTCCCCACTTTCAATTTTTTCTTTCATGCGGTTAGTAAGAAACCTTCGGATCGAGTAACAAAACCATACATACAAGGTAACCAATCGCACTAAGACACCTCGCAGCTTTTTTTCATAGTGCGATTGGTAAAGCCGAACCTTCGAATCAAGGTAACTAATTCAATTTTATTAAGTTACCAATTTCGTTTGAATGTGATGCGGTTGGTAGCCAACCATTCATACAAAGGTAACCATTTTATTATTTATGAGTAACAAAATAGTTATTAAAAAAAAAATTCGTAGCAAGAAAAGTTACATCTATTTATTTTAAAATTTTTGTAAGGCGAATCTTCTTCTTATTCTCATTGGCATTTTGGACAACGGAGATTCGCATGCAGTGTAGCATGAGTATGTGAGTGTAGTATGACGGACTATTATTTCAAAGTGTATGTGATGGAGATAAAGATTTGAATTTGAATATTTAAATTTGAATTATTATTTTGAATTTGAATTTATTTTTGTTGCCAAAATATTTGAATTTGAATTATTAATTATGGCAGTTATTTGTCCTTGATTTTAGGTTTCCTTATTAATGTGAATTGTACTATTTTTGTAATATGTGTCCTAATTACATTTTTTTTGTAATTATTTGGTTGATGCACTTTTTTTGTAATTACTTTCTATTTGTTGTATACTTATGTAAAGAACCCATGAAATAATTAGTCCGTGTAGGTTAGTTGGACTTGTTGATAAACTGAACTGAACTCGGCCCAAATTGTGCATGTTCTACATCCAAAATACCAAAGTCCAGCCCATTTCTCAAAAAGGGGTAGCCCAATTGTCGTTGTGGAATAGCACCAGAAAGAACGAAACCAGACATTGACCAAGGAATTAGAATCACAATCATTATACTTCCTTCCACTCCAAAACTAATTCTATAACATTCTTTTTTTCAAAATATGAAACAGCAAAAAAAAAACCCTATATTTATTATAAGTAATTATTTTTAAATAGGAAATGCATATGGGAGCCAATGTGCAGAAGACAAGAGTAAGGGGTTGTTTAAGAAAAGTGAATGTATAAGAAAATTTGAATGAGCTAAATGAAGTAAATTGTTCAAAAGTTTATACTTAATAGTATACTTGTTCAAAGTTTGTACATCATTACCATATATAAATTTAAAGCATATGATTACCATTACATTAAACTCTAACTAAGAGGAATCTGTATCTACATAGTAATTGAAAGAAGAAGAAAAAATGAATTTCATTCAAAATATTTTTACATAAGAAGCTATTAAGTAATATTTACAGGTTGCCTCTCTAACAGGACTCTGCCAAGTTGTCATCTCTGATCCGGAAAAAGAAGATCAAATTAACTTTAAAAAAAAATCCTAAAAAATGCAACGAGAGAGCAGTAACAGCTTACCTTTTTGACAAAGATTCAATAATTCGTGACAAAGCATGTTGATTCATTCATCTCTTTCCACAACTTTCAGACTTCTCGCAGCCAAATAGACATTCTTATCTCATTCATCAAGATTCTCTTTCCTTTTCGCTAGGTTCCATCATCAGAATCCTGTTTTCACAGCCCGTATTCTTTTTATGCTGCAGCAGATTAAAATGTCTGTTCCGAAAAAAGGAAACTGTCTGAAGTCAAATCGTGACAACATATCATTTGACACTTCTGATAGGAGAATTTATCAGGAGTTCAGAACCCTCATGTGAAGCATTCATCTTCGTCTGTTCACTTGCTGCTTCCTTCTCCGCCTTTTTTCCTGTCAGCCTCCAGTTGCTTGTAATTTTCCTCGTGAGATTTATTGAACATCCTCACAAAGTTAAGTAGAGTTGAAACAACTACAGAAAAAGTTAATTAACAAAATGAGCTTAAAATATCTGTATGTGGACACCAGCAAAGCAAACCATTTCTCAAGTATGTCCATTTAATAAAGGAAATGGAAAGAGAGGTCAATTTAGGTGGATCTAAAACCCGTCTGAAATTCAAGTGTGTTTTTCGTTCAGTTAATGATATCATATACATGGCATATTATCCCTCTTACATATTCTCTCTCTTCACATAACCAAGTTAATTCCATAAAGACATCAGATAAGTTGCTTGATGCGATGACAACCTGTTACTAAGGTGTGAAATGGAACAAGATGTAGAAAAGCGACAAAAGTTGATGGCACACCAACATATTGTTTGGAGCAACCGACTGAGAATTGTTTGCTTAGGCAAGAGTAATTGTCTGGCTAACATATGTTCCAATACTACAATCCTACTCATTTAATACACTTCAAATTTTTTCATTCAACAGCATTGGCGGAAACCATATACCTGTTGATGTTTGTCTTCTTCTCTTCCAACTGAAGTTCAAAACTTAACCTACTTGAGACACGTTTATAGAAAATTCATAGGAAAAATTACCATTGCTTGACAAGAACACTACGATGAATTCAGCTCAACTAAAAGTGCAGCTTCAAATTATATAAACACAGAAAGAGGAGGGAAGAAGGGGTTGGTCTTTTTTAGTGCCATAAATGCATTGCTTGTGCATGGTCTGATACAGTGATACTTAATGCATGCAATGTTATGCGCCAACAATTTTGTACAAGTATACAAAAATCCCAAAGAAAGAGGAAGCACGTAGAAATGCCAATATTAGCATATTCACCAACAATAAACTGTTTCTTTGCTTGAAACTTAATTATAAACAGATGACTTGAGCAATCTGATAAGCACTGCGTATTATTGCTAGTTAGCCGAAAATCATTGACTATCGCTGCAACATTAATCATGTAACAAAAGATACCTTGCTCAAATGTACAACGAGATGGATCTTCTCCAAAGTAAAGAATCAATGCATCTACGTTTCTTCCCTGTAAAGCTGAGTATTAGAAACACTAGGTTGGGAACAAGAACATCATATTGTAGAGACCTTAAAAACTGCTCTTGAAAGAGAGAGTCATACCACAACTGAATAAAGTGAAGCTAAAGACCTTACTTCACCTTCAGCAAAACACAGAAACTCCTTCAAAGCCTGGGTAACACACAGAGAGAAATGAGAGTACTGATCAATAATAAAAAGGCAGTGCTGAAAATACAACATAAAGCTTCAGAATAAGAATTTAAAGCATCTAACTTATCCCTTGTTTAAGTTGAAATGTCTCAGCCCAATTAGACATTTGAATAGTAGGCTACAGCTTCCATCCCACACACATAAATGAGGGGGAGGAAAATGGTTAAGGAAAAAAAAAACACCACAACTACCACTCTTCTGCTGCTCAATGTACCCTTGACTAAACATGCTATTCTTTCTTCTTTTTTCATTACGAAAATAACAAGCTGAAACCAATACTCAGTTTCCAAGTGTAAAGAAAAATTATGAGTTCCTCAATGAAGCTTTATTTTAGCTCTAGTATCTAAAGCGTGAGACTAGTGAGTCTTAAAAACATACTGGAAGAGCCTCATATTATTTATTTCTTATGTATGCTATTTAATCTGTTGCCCACAAGGTACCTTACGAAAATATTCAGACACAGGTTCATCACTTTCAGACAAGGACAACTCCTGGACAACTTTCTCTAATCCTTTGTTTATAGCTTGCATTTCCTCAGCCAAAAATTTCAGTTGTATCTGGATGGAAATAACATGTCGGATCAACAGATATCAATAATATAAGTAAGTTGGCTTCATGTAAACCTCACAAGTTCAAACCTTTGATGCAGGTTCTAAGCTGCCAAGATCTTTTGAAAAATCAAGTAGTTCTGGAAGTTTATCAGCAAGCACCTAAAAAAAATCTAGCAGAATTAAGTTAGGGAAACACAGCATACTGAGTAGCAGGAGAAGGCACCACCTATTTGATCCTAAGAATAACATTTTGAGTCATTCATCAATCAAGCAACTACCAAATCATGTTAGTTCGACAAATAAGACTCCCTCCGTTCCAAAATATAAGATCATTATTGACTTTTTGAAGTCAACCGGAGACATCAATCGATATTGACATAGATTCATTTAATTTTAGTCAATATAATGATGAATATGTTAAACTATATACAAAGTACTACAAATTATAATATAATTTGAATATACAAAGTACTAAAAATTATAATATAATGATGAATATGAATAATTTGTAGTTTTTGACAAATCTGGTCAATTTTGAGTTTGAAAATATTTCAAATTGACTTTCAAAAGTCACAATGATCTTATAATTTGGAACAAATGTAGCATAAAGAAAACTCAAAAGAAGAACTGAAGGAATAACATAGTAATATAAATTAAGAATTCATGTCATTTCACATTACTGAAGTCAATCTGACATGCTATCTGCCTCTTTCACTCCACTAAAGCACAAATGAGCATCACTAGCTGTTAATAGACAATCCATAGTCACCAAAAAACATAAAACCTATGGTAAGAGATTATTCATATTAACTACTGCCAATTGCATTCTACTTTCTTTCCTACCTTGGGTATCTTAAAAATCCAACGGACAGTAATCAAGACTACATACTTTGCATATTTCAAATTTCCATTATATAGTTTCTGAAGTCTTACATGATTCGTAAGATGGAACACTTCACCGACATCATGAATAAGATAATTAACAGATTAAAACATAGTTCAAGAGTAAGCTCTTTCACATTGAAGCTATAGTTTAGGAAAGCTTACACTCCTTAAGATTTATGTATCAATTTTTTATGTGCTCTTCGTCAATCAATTCATGAAGATAAAATAATTGTTGCCAAGTTCTCTCAGCCCTAGTTTCAATGTTTACCGGTAATAATGAACTATTCTTATTTCTTTTTTTTTCTTTTTTTTGATAAGCAATTATAGACTATTCATTTTCCAAATCCTTAATCTCTGTTTCTAATGCATGTTTTCGCGCTCTTTAAAAATCTTCTCAAGCTATACATAGATTTGAGTTTTTTTAATGATAGAAAATCTGATATGAAAAGGTGAATTAACATAAACAAATTCTACATGACTGTTCGACAACAATGTTGAAGGAACCTGCAAATTTCTTTCTAATTCATGAGAGCCCAATGGAGAATCCCAACCTTTAAATTCCTATTAGAACATAGTCCCAACTTTTGGGTGTCACAAAAATAGTGTGTAATACTTTAGAGTAACTGTAAATTCAAATGCCATAATCCCCTATCTCATATTATCGAGTGGGGCCTTTTAAGTCGACCCTACCTACATTTCTTTCCCATACTTGATTAGCCAACATGTCATTTCCTCTAGCAAATGACAGACCTTTGTTGCACATGGCCAGACCATTTTGACCAGCTTTCTAAGTTATCATCAAGGGGTGCTACTTCTAAATTCTTCTTTACTCATGATCTTTTCTGATGCGAAGCAACAATATGCATGAGATTAGGGTTATTAATTAGTTTTTTTATATTATTTTTTCGATATAAATCAACGTAATTTCTTGTCTAATTTTAGCAGTAGATTATTAATAAGGAAGTAGGTTATTACTATAAGTTGTTTCCTTTTCAAATTATATTATCTAATTAGTATTATAGTTTACTTGGTTTCCAAGTCTTAGGGTTTCTTTTACTCTATTTAAACGTATGTAAGCTTCATTATTTAGCAGAGATGATTATTATGATTTTGGGTGAAAAGGTTTGTGCTTTTTTGTGTTTCTACCAATTCCATGTGTACAGAGGTACTACCCTTTTTTCTCATCTGTAATCTATATTTCTAAGCCTTTTCTAAACCTGTCCAGTATCATTTTCTTGCATCATTCCCTATTATTGTTTTTTAAGAGTTTTGTGGGTTGATGCTTGGAGGCTTTTGTTGTTCCTCTGCCTGCTGTACTCCATGTAGTATGTAGAGACTACCCTTCTGAGCTTTTTCATAATATAATTTATCTTATAAGAAAGTTCAAAATGTACCAAATTTTATAGCCCCCCACACCAGTTAACCATTCTTCATATATTCATGCCTTAATATATGAAGTGTTTAAGTTCCTTAGCAACCTTGTATATTTATTATATATCATGTCAGGATGCAGGGTGTGTTATAAGAAGTTTCCTTAAAGTTGATTGGTTACTGGTATAAACTCTTAGAAGCAACTATCCATTTTCTTGTACCTATAGCCAGACTATTTCATGTTTGGATTCACAGAATTAGATAGTGATAACTGCACAAGTTTGTAGATAATAAGTAAAAATGTGAATCATACACATCTCCCCTGAAACTGGAGTACACTATCAAAGCAATTATGTACCTTGCAAAGATAATGCATGAGAGTCATTTTGTTGTTGCGCGCACGTGTTTCAGTCAATTTAAGGAGGCTATCCAACCTGAACCCAACAGCAGAGCCTAGAACAAAATGCATTATAACACAATCAACTGTATAAAAAAGAGGCAAGAGTGGCAGGAAACATTTTTTTACATATATTAGGGATCTTTTTACTTTGCATCCGAAAACATATTCCATACTTTGACATAATGATTATTCTATGCAATACCATAGAAAAATGCAAACCATTGCGGTATCACAACAGCAACAGCAACAGCAATAGTAAAAATAATAATGCACACCTAAATCTTTACAAATAAGATAGTTCTATTAAATGTGATCCAAATATCTTAAAACTTGTTCAGGCATGTTCGATAGACACACATATATATCAACAAGTTAACTCCTTTTTATTTTATCCTATAATGTAACCAGATTATGATGGTGCTGAACACTTGTTAAGAGTTCTCAGCAAACAACAACTGAAATAAAAAGCATGACAATAACTGATTTACAACAAAAATAAGTAAAACAATAATATTGATTCAATATATTTCAAGCTTCAAGCCAAATCAACTGATAACTTACCCCTTGCAGTACCCTGGTTTAAAGCATTTCCTAGTGAAAGAATAGTCTGCATAACTTTCTTCAACTTTACAGAACTCCTGATCTGATAAAATATCATTAAGAAGATTAATAAGACATCATTTTCATTTGAATTAGTGAGAGAGAAACATAAAAGAATAACTTGCCTGCTCTGCAGTTGAATTTACGACATCCAAGCTATTCCGGAGGTCAGAAACCTGGCATGACAAACTTTATTCATCAACACAAACTCAAATTAGTAGCTAGTAAAGAACAACTACACTGTTCTCTGACCTGGGAACGGAACTGCATCTTAAATGAGAAAACTCTGAGCTTAGATTCTGTCCGTGGTACTTGCATTAACTCCAAGAAGAACTGTTATGAAGAATCACACCCGGTTTTCATTTCATCTAAAAAAGACCTCCTCGACCAATAGTTAAACCACTTCACAAAAGACACATTAGCATAGTAAATTGGGAAAATGAGATGTCAAAACCCACAAACCTGTTCACACTTCCCTAACTTATCCTTTTCACCTTTATAGTTCTGTAAATAGAAACCATCAGTGAAACAATGACTTCAAAAAATATATAAGACATGATTTCCTTTATATTGCTGCAGACGAATGCAAGGTTATGAACTATTTGAAGGACTACCTACCACCTAACTTGGATTATATCCAAAATCTAACAATAACTAGTTCAGAATCACATCTCGCTACCTTAAGCAGCTCCATCTCCTCTTTAGTTGGACAAAACTTAATGAGGTTATCAACCTGATCTGCATCTAACGCTGAATCTTCCAAAGCTAGGACTGAAGTCTGTCAAGGTTAAACAGTGTGGCATAGTCAATAACTAATCAAAAATAACCTACTGCTAAACAATCTAAGGTATCCATAATATAAGAACAAATGTAAATGAACATGTAGAAACAATCATACTGAAAAAAAAACAATGGGTGATAGATTCATATAATTCTTAGAACTTGACAATGTATTTCCACTCCCTTGGGGTAGCGGAGAGCATTACTTCATCAGCATTCTGGACTCAGCAAAGAGTGAAATTTAGTATATGATAATAGACCAACACTGATGAAATAAACATTCACATTTGAATGCGACTTACTAAAGGCATAATTTAACTTCACAAAGGGTCCCTGCTTTTTCTGGGTTAATCAAAGGTCATTCTAAAAGTAGTAAAGATGCTTCCAGAATGTTGTCCAATAGAAAGAATGCGAGGTAAAGAATCAACCAGACATAAACAAGGAGACGAACAAAAGTAATGACGGCTGTGGTAACTGGTAAAAGTAAACTCAGAATATTCCCCTGTAACTACACAAAGATATATGGCATACCTATAATGATAAACTAAAATAAAAGTTGTGTAGCTTGCTGACTGAGCGCAAGTATTGCAAATAACACTCTACAGAACCAACTTCCAATTCTAGATCAATTAAAGTACAACAGAAAGTAAAACTTGATGTTTTGAAAGCAAAATTAAGTAGTTTTTTGGATGGAAATTAAAAGTTGACTAGGAAATGTAAGAGTTAACTTACCATCAATTCATGCAAAGGAACCTTCACCTTTGAAAGCATGATTTCACAATTATAGGCCCGTCTATGGTCAATCTGTAAAAAGAAAGAAAGTACTGAATGACACTTTGATGGCTAAAAACATTTCGTAAGCAAAAAACACGGCTGCAGCAAGAAATTCAGAAATAATATTATCATTTCAGATGTTGGTGCCGGATAAGTAACCTGAAGAGATTAATATTATTCAACAGAATTTGATCAAAACCTGCCAAATGAAAAGTTTTAAAAATCTAAATATTTGAGACACCTTAGACGCAATGAAAACCAAATGCAACTTTTTGATACTACAAGCATGTAGACATCCAGAACTCTAGATTCCATGACAAGTAGTTATCTCAATTGAACCCAAGATATAAAAAACTCTAGATTACATAAGAAACAGCTCTCACAATTTATCCCAAAAAGAGTCCTCTCTTCTACCAAGTTTTTAAGACAGTACAATTCCAGATCCCTAATGAGTATGATGGATGATGAGTAGTCAATAATGGATAATAAATTTTAACAGAATTAGAAAAGGTAAAGTACACGAAATAGATTACCAGTTGCACTATCTCAGGCTTATTCCCTACTGAGGCACGTGAATTTGTTTTACCCCCTTGACTTGAATTTGGAACAGCTGCTGAGAACAGAGACTCAAGTTCTGATATATCAATCTCTGGTGCCCTGAAGAGCATTATAACATATTACAAGTTCATGAGACATTGCATCTGGAATTAACAATCAGAAAACATGAATTCTCCATCAACAAAGCCATACGTACTTCGAAGCTTCACCAGATTTTTGTGTCTCAGCCCACAAACTTCCTTGTACTGCTCTAGTTAACTTTAACCAATGCAACGGCTTCAATTTCTTGGTCTGGTTGTTCCTTGAAGTCAGAGCACGTGACGGACCTCGTCCTTTTGTGATGGATTGAGGAATAAAAGGGGGCGGAGGAGATGGAGATCCAGACTGTACAACAGTACCTCTTGACAGAGATTGTTGTTGTACAGCACCCAGAGAAGGGGCTGGAGGAGGGGGTGCGGAAGGAACATGTGAAGAATTCTGTACTGGAGAGCGAGGATCCTTGGATGAAGAACTGGGAACAGGAGGAGGTGGTGGTGGTGGTACTGATGCTGAGTTTATAGTCTGTAAAGCTTGCCCAGAATGAAGAGGTGGAGGAGGTCTGCCTCTCAAAGGTGAATTTTCCTTCAATGGCGGAGTAGGTGGAGGAGGTGGTGGTGGAGCCGACCTAAATGTAACAGTTTGGTCTTCCCTCAAAGCAGAGGTTGGAGGAGGAGGAGGAGGCCCAGTTCTGGTATCTTTATCATTATTCAAAGGGATTGGAGTCGAAGTCTGTGTTTGGGGGGGAGGAGAGAGTGGGGCTGAGGTGGGGATTGGAGGCGGCGTCTGTGTTAGGGGAGGAGGTGGAGGTGGTACAATTTTAGCATTTGTCTTATCCTTCAAAGAGTGGAAGGGGATATTTGACGGTGGCAGGGGAGGAGGTGGGGGAGGAGGTGGGGATGTTCCAATTCTAACTGTTGTACTGTCCTTCAGAGGAGGAGTTTGAAGTTCATGTGGCGTTGGGGGAGGAGGAAAAAATGTAGACTGTACAATGCCAATATCTGGATCTTTCACAGGTAAAGTAGGAGGAGGTGGTGGAGGTGGAGGAGATCTAGTTCCAGAAACAGACTTCTCCTCCGAAGCCAAACAAGGAGTGGGAGGAGATGATGGAGCAATCTCAAGGCCTTCAGAAGAGGGAGGACTGGAGACTGAATCCTTGGGAATTATAACTGCTGATGGAGTCTCGACTGCAGTTTGACTAACCAATAAGGATTCGCCACCTTCATGTATGCCGGAGTCGGGCTGTTCTTCAAGTGAAGGATGCATACTTTCAGAGGTCGAAAGATGTGGAGGCTTCTCTAGCAAAGAAGGTGGACGAGGAGAAGCAGTAGACACTACAGCAGAAGCACTGAAGGAAGGTTGCAATGGAGAAGGTGGTAACGGAGGTGACAGTTGCGACGGGGAAGTTGGATCATTTCTGAACTCTGTGGATTTTGTCTCAGCCTTATCTTCACTCACATCTGCAACTTGAGTCAGTCTGGGTGAGGCCACAAACTGTTTCTCTAATGCTAAGTATATGGAGCTCTTACTGTCATTTTCCAGTGCTTTGGGAGACTGTTCATCTTGATACATCCCAGGAATTACATGAACAAATAAAGCATTACTATCTAGATTTTTACCAGAACCATAACCTAACTTTTCTTGGACATTATTTGTTGCAGTTATCTGCTGAATCATATCTAATGCAGCATCTGTCTTAGGAACTAGCCAATCCTCACTGTTGAAGATCTCTTGAACTTTAGCAAATGCCTCCACAGGAAGGCCCTCCTTTTCCTCGAAACAAGACAAATCTACAGGAACTGTAGAAACAGCAGCATCCATCTCTGAGAAAAGAACCTTCATCCAAATAATAAATTTTTTAAAACATAAATATATGTTGATGCTGCTTGTGGGGAAAACACCACTACAATAGAGCACTGTCAATTACATGTTAATAAATATACCTCTGCTCTGAAGTCCTTTGGAAATTGATCCTTAGAATCCCACACCATGTCAATATCATTGCGATTAAGCATTAAGATATTTGACCTGATAAAAGCTGTATTAAACATGACTCGTAATATCATCGCTTCTCGTTCCATGTCATCATGTAAGTTGATACACTCGAGCACTACATCACCTTGAATGTTGCAATTGATATCAATTTTAACTAGTTCACATTCTGCCTGCAACAACAATGGAAGATGTTGTAGACATTATCACGTCATTAAAATTGCCATGCAGCAGCAGTCAATATAAGAGAGCAAAAATAACAAGTGAATAGAAGTTACGAGAAAGAGGAAAGGGGAAGTTCATTATATTCTAGTGTCAACAATATCAAGCAAAAGTAGTAAAAACACAACGTATCAGCTAGATATAAAAATATCAACTCCCATCTTAAAGCTTAGCAGAATATATGGACTTTCTTTCAGTTAAATTTGTATTCATTTAATCAAAAAGTCGTGAAGTAATAGCAAACTTTATCATATATTTCAACTCATTGAGTCATTTTTAAAGCCTAGAGATCTCCCAAATGAATCTGAACGGTGTTGAGATCACTTCTGCTAAAGAGGTAAAAATAAAGAAATGAGAAAGTGAATATTTAGAGAAGTTGTAAGCTTATTACTCTCACAACTATATCCACAATTTAAATTAAATATCCCATAGTGAACATATCTTCATTTTGAAAATAGATATGCCGCTCTAGTAAGTAAAAGCACAACTACAGAACAGTACCAAATACTTGTAGAGACAACATAATTAGGGTTTCAGATAGCTAAACTACTTCATTCAGAAGAACCGAATTGTGTACACCATATTGAATCAAATCTCAGCTCAGGTAGATACAACATAAAACTAAACAAACAAACTTTCCCAAAAAGGTTAAGAAAATCCCTTTTTATTGTTTACATGCTTATACATAACACAAAACAAATGCATAAAATATGCCTATATATTTTAGATATTGATGTGCACCACTTTATATCCTCGTGATTTCAAAATTTATCAAACCAGTCCACTATATTTTACATATCCACCAATGTTCATGTCCATGCTTCACATATTCTCATTCATGCAACAGACTTTTGAAAATCAAAATTCATATGCAGAAATATCTTATCTGCCTTTACATCAGGATTTTGTAAGAAAAGTATTGCTCCAACTAATGATTGTTTAAAAGCTTATATGAATACATAACACAGAGTAAATAAGTTGAAAGTATTAGGAAAAATAGAGTCCCCAACAAATAGCATAACCCAAGTAATTTTAATGGGATGATTTAATATTTAGACAAAATAATATCAGGCTTACAAAGAAATTTGTTCTTTTGTCTTTTTTTCTTTCTTTTAGGACCACGAGGATAATGAACAGCCTCACATGTAATAATATTAAATAATGGCATAAAGAACAGCAAAATTTACCTGCTTGTAGTGTCGGACAGCCTTGCTCCGTTTTGGTGTTGAAAATATAAGTTTAGGATTCCGATCAGAAACCAACAAAGGATCCTGTCCATAAATTCGAAATATAGGCCGGCAACCTCCCTCTCCATCAAAGTTGGGAATCATTCTGATAATGATGCAGTCCAATGTAAGTGCCCTATCAAGTGGAGGCCATTCCGTAGCCACATTCCTCCATGATACATATTGTAAGTACCTTAGCTGAGAAGGGATCGGATTTAGAGGTGAGAGAAAATGCAAAAGCTCACGAGGAGCCTGCTTGTATATCATATCCAATGTCTTCTGCTCCCCAGAATATTGCTTACTGTAAATTAAGAGTGCAGCCAACATGAAAGCCAAAACAGGCCAACCACCTCGTTCACAGTGCATTAAGAGTACATTTTGATGCCCAAGTGAAAGCCAACTCTCACCGGATCGTAGAAAATGGTGGATCACCTCCATAGGGAGTAATGGACAACCTTCATACTGCCGAGGGGAGTCCATTATAGTCATATCATACTCGGACAAAGCATTAGCAATCTGGCTTGGTACCCCTCCCTCACGAAAGTTGAATACCAAGATTGAGGCGTCTGGGTAGTAATCCCTTAGTTGAGCCATTACACCTCCCACATAAGCTTTATATTCTTCTGATTCCCAAGCATCGGTTGTGAAACAACAATCAAATACTACATATGCAAAAGATTTCAAAACCATCACTAAACAAATTAAAACAATCATATAATTTCTTATCAATACCAAAAATATTACACAACTACTAGATACAGAGAGTTTTTTGTTTGATCCAAAATATTGTCCTGAGATAGAATTTGCATTTACAAATATTATTGTATGGTTCATTTATTATCTTTCTTCTAAAACTCTTGTTCTACTTTAAAATAGGGAAATTACTTTCTCCTAGTTTAAGTTTAAATGAACCTAAATTTCTGGAACAATAAAAACAAGAATACAACATAAATGAAAACAGTTGAATGAAGAAGGCTTTTACTTTTAGTAAACTTCAATACTAGAAATAGGGTCTGCCAAAACACATTTCCTTTCATGTTTTCCAGATACATACTGAAACAGATAACAGGATTTCAATTCAATTTAGTGACAGAACCAAAGTCAAAAAATACATTGTTGTGTCTCTATATAGACCTCATTACAAGCAGAATGAGAAACCAACCACCAGACTAAGAAGACAATTAGAACAGAAATTGTATAAACATAATTTAATCGCTCCATATAAGCAATATAAAAGGGGTTAAAGGGGGCAATAGGGAAATATACCGTAAACTCTTTCAGAGATCTCGAGAAGTCCATCAGGTGGCTTTCGATAGAATAATTTACGAAATAATGCCATGAGATTTCAGCTAAATCATCCAAATTATAAAACCCTAACTCCTATCCACGCCCGGTTGGTAAAGTCCGTCCTACCCCCAATCAACCGAACTTTATATATGTATATGTACAGGGGAATTGTCCAATTTGAAGGAAACTTGAAGCGATGTTATGAAAATTCAGCTTAATTTTTCTCTGTATAAAATCTGAGTAGTAGATTTGGAGTTAAGTTAGAATGAGATTGTTGACGATGACTGAATTTTGTGTTCTCTTTTTGAGTTTGTTCACTTTTTCTTATTCTTTTTTCTTACACAAAAAGGGAGAAGAAGAAGGAGGCAGGGAGGAAGGAAGGAAGGAAGCTCAGATAAGCTGAATCGTACAGAGCGACTTCTTGAAACGGCACGTCATACGACGACGTGTACGTCACAATTGAATATGACAAACAGATAGTATATCTATTTGTCACATTTACTACTTTGCACCCAGATAAAAGCCCGGGACCTGATGGTTTTAATCCAGATTTTTATCAAGCGTATTGGGCCGATGCGGGGGAAAGAGGTTACAAAGGCGTGTTTGGATTTCCTTAACGAGGGGTGGTTGTCGGTAGGCCTTAATGATACGATAATTGTTCTTATTTCTAAAGTTAAAAAATCGGATAAGATTATTGATCTAAGGCCGATTTCTTTATGTACTGTTATTGTGAGGATTATGACAAAAATACTTGCGAATAGACTGAAATTGGTGCTGAATTCAATTATTTCAGAATCGCAAAGCGCTTTTATTCGAGGGCGTCTTATTACGGATAATGTAATGATTGCATTTGAGGTCGGACACTACATTAAAAGGAAAACAAAAGGAAAAGTGGGTGTGGCGTCTCTTAAGATAGACATATCTAAGGCGTATGATAGAGTTGAATGGGGTTTCTTAGAAATGATGATGACTAAGCTGGGTTTTTGTAGTAAATGGATTAGGTTGGTTATGATGTTTGTATCCTCGTTTCGATATATGGTGCGACATGAGGGTCATGAGGTAGGGCCAATTATTCCTTCCAGAGGTTTACGACAGGGGGATCCTATGTCGCCATATCTATTTCTTATTTGTGCTCAGGGTTTGTCTTCAATTCTTAATGACAAAGTACGCAAAGGCCTAATCCATGGATGTCGTGTTGCTAGGATGGCATCTGAGGTATCTCATCTTTTCTTTGCGGATGATAGTTTTTTGTTTTTTAAAACTTCTGTTGCTGAATGTGCCGCAGTAAAAGATTGTTTGATAGAGTATGAAGCAGCTTCAGGGCAAAAAATAAATTTTTCAAAATCTTCTATCTTATTCAGCTCTAATACAGCTGGTAGTGTTTAAGAGGATATTTGTAGTCTTTTGGGGGTACAGGTGAAAAATAATCATGGCAAGTATTTAGTGAAAGTAGTATGCACACAAGCCAATCATGTTTGATGATAAAGCATATACTTTGTAACAATCTTATTCATTTATTAATAAAAAGTATTAATTTATTAAAGGCTTTTTAATTATCTACATGATGCTGTTTTATAATATGTGATAAACCCATAGTTTTAAGCAATGCTTTTAGAAAAATGATGATGATCATTTTAATGAGATCTAAATTCTTTGAAAGCTTAAAACTAAAATAGTTCCCAATCGTTGGATTACTAAATTGGGGATTAGTGAATCAGGATAGATTGAGATACATCGTTGTTTGCTTCGTTGGATGAGGATGATTGATCTCACGATCATTTGTGTGGAACACTAAAGCAAGTATGTAGAGTGCTTATTAGAGAATAAGTTCTTTCGAGCGTGGCTCATTAAGGAATACCTAATGGAGTTTTATTTGCTCGTCGATAGAATTCTCAGTAGTGATAGTAAGATCAAGTGATCCTTGGACTTGAGATCATCATAGTAGTATCTTGTGTATGATGAGTTATACTGACTTATTCCTTAAGACCCTTAGGGTATATCAAAGGGTATGCTTGGGTATAATAAGTTGTACGTGGAGATAATGTATGATCGATAAAGAATCTACCACTTTAATAAAAAAGAGAAATGTCTATGTGATTCGATAAATGACAACCCAAAGTAGTCTTGGCGGAGAATGAAATTAGAAAGGAGTTTCTAATTTGCATTATTGGGAGTTCATGCATTTAAGGATCGAAATACATATAATTAAATAAAATAAGACTTGATAAAGATAATTCCGTATGCCTTATATTTAATTGAGACATTGTATGGTGGAAGGATTGAATTATGCAGTAACTATTTACTCAAAGGTTCTTTTATGATTAATGTTGAAATCTATATTATCCGGAAAGTCGTTGATCGCTAGGGAGGCTTATCCCTATTGTAGAATAAATATTATTTATTTAAATAAATTAATTGTTTAATTTATTTATTTAAATAAGATTAGAATTGTTCTAATTGATTTATTCACAATAGGTTTAATATGGAGAACCCAAAGGGTCACACCATAAAAGGAAGAATAATTATTTAAGAAGTTAATGGCATAATCGTAATAATATGTTATGTATATTTAAATTTAATCTATGGTGATAGAATAAATTAAATAACTTAATATTTATTATTTAATATTTTAGAAATATTAAATATAAATTAATAAGAGGAGTCTTATTAATATTATTACAATTATTATTATTTTAATTTCTAAAAGAGTTTAGGAATTAATTTAATATAAGTACTCTCATTTATTCCTAATTGGATTAGGAAGGAAAATTAGTTAAAGGAGTTTAATTAATTATCCCTAATAAGATTAGGGAGCTTAATTAATTAAAAGAATTTAATTAATTAAATAAATCCCAATTCCTTAATTGTTAAGGTGGGTTGCCCATATCTATAAATAAGAGAGTCTTATTATGGGTGGTGTGGTTGTTGACTTTTTCAACGTCGACATAATTCCAATTTGTTGGAGGAAGACGCCATTTTTTACATAGAGATAGGAAAACTAGGGTTGAGCCAATATCCCTTCTTCTTGAATCATTATTATTCCTTGGTGGATCACCTCCAGAGGCCAAACATATGGGTGGCTAACGTTGATCAAAGGAAGGAACCAAACCCGGTGGATTCAAGTTCAAGCGAAAGGATTTGGAGGTGAACTTGTACACGAGAAGCTCGATCTTCAAGGGTATGATTTTATTCTTTATCTTTTCGTTTAATTAATAATTGTGCATAAAGGGTGATCTGGGTATATGGTTTGTAAAATTTTTAAACTCTGATTTTTTTACACGTTTCCGCACTTTTATGCAATTTGATTGCGTTCTTGAATATTACAAACCTAACAGTGGCATCAGAGCCAAACTTTTATGCGAATTATTAATTATTTTAATTTGATATGTATATTGATATGTGTTTTGAACAATTGAATTGGGCATAATTTTGTTGTATAAAATTTATTTAAAAAAAAAAGAAAAGGAAAAGCGGTAATTATATTCACGATACCTGTTTTTATTTAATATTCCATGATTCGCTGATTCGTAAGATTACGTGGGTATATCATTTCGTGGTAAGAATCAAATTATCTTAGTAGTGAGTACTACTACGCCGAGGATTCATGTGATTTACCAAGCAGGATTTGCGGATATAATATAAGTAATCATGATTATTACCATTCATGTTTTCTGGTGGTTTCTTGGTGATTATATATTATATATATTATATCTATTACCGTAATATATATTATATATATAATATATATTCTTAATTATTTTATAATTAAAATAAAAGTTTATTTTAATTTTAAAATAAAAGATTTATTTTAATCTTAAAATAAAAAGGTTTATTTTAATTTTAAAATTGAATTTTATGTTAACTAATTAGAGTTGGAATTGGATTGCATGATAACTAATTGGAGTTGGAATTGGATTCTATTTTTCCTTAAATAAAGGAGTTTATTTTGATATGAAATTAGATTTCATATTATTCAAAATAAAAAAGTTTATTTGTGAATAGGAAAAAGAATCAGTCTTTCCTTAAATAAAGGAGTTTATTTAGATATGAAATAAGATTTCATATTATTCAAAATAAAGAAGTTTATTTGTGAATAGGAAAGATAATCAAGTGTTTCCTTTAATAATTTTTTTTTACATGGAATTGGATTCCATAATTAATTAAAATAAAAAAAGAGTTTATTTTAATTGAAAAAGATTTTTATATATATGGAATTGGATTCCATAATTAATTAAAATAAAGGAGTTTATTTTAATTAAAGATTTTGATTAAAATAAAATAGTTTATTTTATTCAAAATTAGATAAATTAAAATAAAATAGTTTTATTTTGATTTAGATTTGGATTAAAATAAAGGAGTTTATTTTGATTCAAAAATAGATTTTATACTAACTAAATTTGCCCATTAAATGATATCAATATATATATTAAATGTTTATTATTCATATGATGAATGTTATTTATTGATGTATATGATGATGTGTATGATAATAAATAGGATTGATTATGACTATTGACCAATATGATTGGATTTTATTTTAGTTGGATGCATGAATGTATGGGTTTTATTAAATGGGGTCTGCGTGCCTCGTCTTCTCTAATTTTTCTTAATGTAAATTCTACTCCCTCCATGTACTTCCCTCGACTGCGATCAAGGTTTCTATTTATTTTAAATAATTTTGTAATAGGAATAGTTAGAATTAATTTTGAAAAATTGGAGATCGAGCAAAGAAGGCGAACTTGAAGACCCGTTTGTAATGGAGCCCAGGGTTTAAATGTAATAGTTATATTTAAATATTATTTCTTACACCCCTAGGTTTGACCTTTTGGTTCACTTGGTGGCTCTAGTGAACCAAACTAGAATAAAAGTCCATAATCAATTCGGGTAGAATATAGTATTCTATATGTGCATGCTTATACTATATATATTATATATTATGCAAACATGTTTAGCATGTTAATTAATACGATAGCGTATTTTATATATATATATATATATATATATATATATATATATGTGCTGTGTCATGTATTAAACAAGATGAGACAAATTAATAACAAAACCCTCAAATTTTTATATTAAGTCCTAAAGCGTTCAAAGATATTTGGAATATCGAACATTCGCCTTTTAGCATGATAAAATTAATAGAGTATTAAATATTTAATATGAGTTTGTTTGTCACCACAAGGCAAGTATTAAGTATTTAAGATGTTAATTTATCACATTTGATGCTTATAATGAAAATTGAACAATATTGTTTTGTTGTGTCACCACAAGGATGATGATTTTTTTTTTGAATATATGGAGTGCTAGTCGGACTTAACTTGGATAATTTTGATTCGGATGTGCCACCACTTGATCAAAATAATCTAAGAGGCAAAATACAAGGAGTTCAGATAGTTGATGTAATTGATAAAAAAAGGTGTCTACCTATTTATTTATATATAGTTTGTTGTGTCACCACAAGGCTATATACATTTGAAATGGGATCCTTATTCTCACTAAAGCAAATCTTTAATCGTATTTTTCTTTAACTATATAAGTGAGGGTAATATAGTTTGAAGAAAATAGTGGGAGATACCAATTTAAAACAAGACCTAATTTATTTTGGTAATTAATAAAAGAATGTATGTTAAAATGTTGTTAATTACAAATTCATTTACGAAATTTTACAATGTCTAAAATTACTATCAACTGCGAAGCATATTAGATGCTAAATTAACGGGTAATCAATTAAGCGGATTGGTTAAGGAATTTGAGAATAATTCTCAATTGAAAAGCTATCTTATGTCCTTAATACGCCTATCCCCCTGCAATGGTTGCAGAATAATGCCTCCGTGGAAGAGATTGCTACTTTTAGAAAGTGGCAAAATGATGCATGATTGGCTCGATCGCATCATCATGCTCGCATCCACGAAAGTAACGAGCTTCAGTCAAGCATGAAACTATGGATGTTTCTTACTATATTCCCGCACATCAAGTAGTTGATGGTGAGGAAAGTGGGACCTGATAGATATCGATATCTAAGGAGCTCTTCCGATCTAGAATGGCCAATGGCACTATAAGATGCATAAAAGTTCTTAACATAATCAATCTGATTGATCAATTAGACAACCTGGTTTTGTCATGGATGGAGAGTTGGGCCAAGATTTGATCTTGCACTCACTCCAGGACTCCTTTCACAATTGTTGTGAATTTTTCATATGAACAAGCTAGATATCGACTTTGTTGATTTGCTTAACATGTTGAAAAATGTTGAGAGTCACTTTCAACCAAGAAAGACCATGTCTTACTTAGTAGGGGCTAAAAGGATCTTCCGAAAAGAAGAACGATTCAAAGAAGGTAAAGAGAAAGGCGTAAACAAAGGATAATAAGAACAAAAGCGATCACGGATAAGAAAGGAGTTTGCTTCTACCGCAATAAGCCCGGGACCTTTGGAAAGAAAGCTGCGAGAAGCATCTTGCAGAGCTAACCAAAAGAAGCTTAGTGAAGTTTCGATAACAATCTGATTTTGTTCATGATTTAAATAAATTTTTCTTTAAGTCGAGGTTCTACTGGGTATTGGATACCGATTTTGGTTATCATAAATATAGATTTATGAAGGGACCAAGCAGAAGTAGAAAGTTAAACAAGATAAGAAATCATATGTGTGGAAAATGAAGCAAAGGTTGCTGCATTATCCATAGAAACTTATAGTTTAGCAATCCCTAAGGGCAAATCTATTAAGTCAATAAGTTGTTATTGTATTCCAGTACTTGTTAGAAACATTATTTCTATTTTATTGTTGGACAATAAAATATTTGGTATTATATTTAAGAACAATTGTTGTTCTATTTATAATAATAATAATGTTTTGTATAGAAGCTGGAATATTACTTAATGGATTTTATATACTGACTTTACGTGAAAATAATTTTGAAAATTGAACAAACTAGTATAAGAAAAGGAGATGATCATTCAAAGAGTTGAATGTATGTATTTGTTGAAATACAAGTGTGAATTATTTGAAAGGTTCAAAGAATTCAGAAGTGAAACAAATTGACAAAGTATTAAGATTCTTTGATTAGGTCAAGGAATAAATACTTGTGCAATAAGTTTCTAGATCATCTCAAATGGTTTTCTCATAATGGACACATCCTGATACGCAATAAATGATTGATGTATCTGAATGAAAAATTGTACCTATATGAACATGGTGCGGTCCATAATGATTTTACCGACATTCCAGTATCCTTCTGGGATAATGTCCTAGAAATGGCTGCATATCTACGAAAATGGTAACCTCAAAATCCGGCCCCAAGACTCCATAAAAGTTATGGACAGGGAGGATTCCTAATCTTAAGTATGTTAAGATAAGGGGTTGTCCAACTTATGTGAAAAGGTTTCAAAAGGATAAGCTTGGGATAAGATTTTATAAGTGTCGATTTGTGGGACATCCTAAAGTAAGTTTAGGGTATATGTTCTATAATCCTACTTAGCAAAAGGTGTTTGTTCATGAAAACACGCTTTCTAAGATAAAGGTGTTTATCATTGAAAGGGCTAGTGGGAGGATAATAGATCTTGAAGAGTTCAAGAACCACAAAACACTATATAAATCAAATAAGAGGAACCTATAGATATACCTATTGTACCACAACCAGAATCGTAGAATCGGAATAAGCATCAAGATACCTAGGAGGTATGGATTCATCATGGATGATGATGATGAGGCACGATCATCATAGAAGATGATGATCCAAAGTTACATATGATGAAGTAAGAGTTCTAGTGTGTACAAAAGTCGTAAATGAGGGCGTTATGACATTTCTAGTATTATATATTGATATACTACGGATAAGGAATAACATGCCAATGCTACAATCAATAATGATAAAGTTGTCTAAACATTCCTCCATGAATGGTTTGGGAAGAGTATCTTAATTGGGGATAAAATCTATATAGATAGATACAACGGGATGCTCGACTTAACCCAAGGAACGTATATTCATTTGATGCTAAAGTCGTTTAGCATGGCAAACTCCAAGAGATGTCTCATGTCGATGAGCTATGGAGTGTATCTCTTAATAGTCCCCCACAGACTCCAAAAAGAGATCACGTGAGTAATTATCATGTATGCAATGAAATATACGAGACCGATGTTGATCGGTCATATTATGAAAAGTTCACTATGAGTGTTGAAAACATCTTAAAGTGCTTAACCCAAGCACTAAGGATGTGATCATATTCATGGTGGGTCTTAATTAAAACTAGAGGGCTTAATGGACTCAAGTTTTCGGAGATGCACTCAAGACGATGAAAAATCCACTTTAAGGTAAAGACTTGGACGATTAGTGCGGTTGAATTGGAAAGGTTCCAAACAAAGAAAGAGTTCTTTGGTTTAGTGATAAAGACAAAGTATATAGCTATAAATGAAGCTCGCAAGTTGATTGTTTGGATTAAAAGTTCATTACGAACTAGGAATAGTTCCTAAGTCTCATCTTGGATCTAAAACATGTGTTGTGGCACTTTCATTTGATTATTGGAATCATTGAAAGATGGGAAATCACTATAGAGATAGTGGACTCTCAAGAACAACATTACATATCCATTAACTAAAGCTTATCCAATGACAGGATAATCGTCACTTGCAGAAGAAGAGTATAAGATACCATGACGATTGGCTTTTAGTGCAAGTGGGAGATTGAAAGTAGTATGCACACAAGCCAATCATGTTTGATGATAAAGCATATACTTTGTAACAATCTTATTCATTTATTAATAAAAAGTATTAATTTATTAAAGGCTTTTAATTATCTACATGATCTTTGTTTTATAATATGTGATAAACCCATAGTTTTAAGCAATGCTTTTAGAAAAATGATGATGATCATTTTAATGAGATCTAAATTCTTTGAAAGCTTAAAACTAAAATAGTTCCCAATCGTTGGATTACTAAATTGGGGATTAGTGAATCCCGGATAGATTGGTACATACGTTAACTTCTTTCGTTGGATGAGGATGATTGATCTCACGATCATTTTGTGTGGAGACACAAAAGCAAGTATGTAGGTGCTTATTGAGAATAAGTTCATCGAACGCGTGGCTCGCTAAGGAATACCTAATGGAGTTTTATTTGTCTGTCAATAGGAATTCTGTAGTGATAGTAAGTACAAGTGATCCTTGGACTTGAGATCATCATAAGATATCTTGTGTATGATGAGTTATACTTTGACTTATTCCTTAAGACCCTTAGGGTATATCAAAGGGTATGCTTGGGTATAATAAGTTATACATGGAGATAATGTATGATCAATAAAGAATCTACCACTTCTAATAAAAAGAAGAGAAATGTCCTATGTGATTCGATAAATGAATGACCAAAGTAGTCCTTGGTTAAGGCGAGAATGAAATTAGAAAGGAGTTTCTAATTTGCATTATCGGGAGTTGTGCATTTAAGGATCGAAATACATATAATTAAATAAAATAAGACTTAATGAAGAATTCCATGTCTTATATTTAATTGGGACATTGTATGGTGGAAGGATTGAATTGTATGCAGTAACTATTTACTCAAAGGTTCTTTTATGATTAATGTTGAAATCTATATTATACGGAAAGTCGTTGATCGTTAGGGAGGCTTATCCCTATTGTAGAATAAATATTATTTATTTAAATAAATTAATTGTTTAATTTATTTATTTAAATAAGATTAGAATTGTTCTAATTGATTTATTCACAATAGGTTTAATATGGAGAACCTAAAGGGTCACACCATAAAAGGAAGAATAATTATTTAAGAAGTTAATGGCATAATCGTAATAATATGTTATGTATATTTAAATTTAATCTATGGTGATAGAATAAATTAAATAACTTAATATTTATTATTTAATATTTTAGAAATATAAAATATAAATTAATAAGAGGAGTCTTATTAATATTATTACAATTATTATTATTTTAATTTCTAAAAGAGTTTAGGAATTAATTTAATATAAGTATTTCTCATTTATTCCTAATTGGATTAGGAAGGAAAATTAGTTAAAGGAGTTTAATTAATTATCCCTAATAAGATTAGTGGAGCTTAATTAATTAAAAGAATTTAATTAATTAAATAAATCCCAATTCCTTAATTGTTAAGGTGGGTCATTTATATCTATAAATAAGAGGAGTCTTATTATGGGTGGTGTGGTTGTTGACTTTTTCAACGTCATTTACATAACTCCAATTTGTTGGAGAGTACGCCTTTTTCTATAGAGATAGGAAAAACTAGGGTTGAGCCAATATCCCTTCTTCTTGAATCATTATTATTCCTTGGTGGATCACCTCTAGAGGCCAAACATATGGGTGGCTAACGTTGATCAAAGGAAGGAACCAAACCCGGTGGATTCAAGTTGAACGCGAAAGGATTTGGAGGTGAACTTGTACACGAGGAAAGCTCGATCTTCAAGGGTATGATTTTATTCTTTATCTTTTCGTTTAATTAATAATTGTGCATAAAGGGTGATCCGGGTATATGGTTTGTAAAATTTTTAAACTCTGATTTTTTACACGTTTCCGCACTTTTATGCAATTTGATTGCGTTCTTGAATATTACAAACCTAACATTTAGGTGCGTCATCGCTTGTCGGGAGAAATAAAAATGAGGTATTTGTTTATGTTAAGGAGAAAGCTTGGCGTCGTATGTTTGGGTGGAGAAATAAAAATATCTCACGAGCAGGGAAGGAAGTGCTTATTAAGTCTGTTATTCAAGCTATCCCTATTCCCTAGCTATATTATGAGTGTGTTTCTTCTACCTATGGATCTTTGTGATGAATTAGAGCGTATAATGAATAGTTATTGGTGGGGGGAAAAGAAAGATGGTTCAAATAATATGCGATGGAGATGCTGGGATAAACTGTGTCAACAGAAGATTCATGGGGGATTGGGATTTAGGAAAATTCATAATTTTAATAAAGCCATGTTGGCAAAGCAAGCGTGGCGTTTACTTTCGTGTCCTACTTCTCTGTGTGGAAAAATTTTTAAGGCTCGATATTATCCTAAATCAGACTTTTTAAAAGCTAAGTTGGGTAATAATCCCAGCTATATAAGACGAAGTATTTTTTCGAGTCAAGATGTAGTGAAAAAGGGTTGTAGAAAAAGGACGGATAATGGATTAAATACGAAAATATGGGGAGAACCCTGGTTAGCCAACTCGTATCATCCGTATGTTGAAACTCTGTCTAATGATGATGTGACGCCCCCAAAATAGGTCCATTCCATCCAACCCATTCTGATTCGCCAAATATATCGTACAAAAATAACTACAACTTTATTAATACATTTGTCGTGCAAAACACGACAACATATATACTGTGAGTTTAAATACAATTATTGTCTTCTAGACAATATACATACCCAAATAAATCCTCATCACAATTATTTATACATTATTTTATAAAAATGGTGAGGACTACTAAACAACTCTCTCTATAACCATCATTCCATACCCTGACTCGTACTCTTACATTCTCGCCTCACGAGAAGAAAAATGGATCAAAAAAGGAAAGGGTGAGCTCAACTAGCCCATAAAGAATAATATTATGACTAAGATAATATACAACAAATTATCGTTAGTCTCCAACAGGAAAAATCTAATAGAATACAATAGACAACCAGTTTTAAATCAACAATCTGCGTGAAACAACAATTCATTAGAAGAGTTAAGTAGAGAATGCAAACTACTATCTTCTATATATGAATTTAAAAGTTCATCGTCGATATTTTATCCTCGTAACATCAATCAATATATATCCGGAATCAAATATTCATCTTTGCACTACAGCCAAAGATATTCATCGTTAAGTCATGTTCATCTAAACACTGTTCATCTTTGTACTACGGGCCAAAGATATTAATCAAGAGTCATGTTCATCTCAACACTGTTCATCTTTTGCACTACGGCCAAAGATATTCATCAAGAAATCATTCATCTGCACTACTGTGCCAAAGATATTCAGTAATATCATCATTTAGGGATCGAGGATGATGAAAATATTTTAAAGGAAACGAATCCAAATGAAACAAAAGAACAAATATTAAGGATTCAGTATTTTAAACAATCCAAGTTCGTAAATACTTCATAAGTAATCGAGTGGAGTAAAATTCAAGAATGATCAAAACATGGATACAATCAAAGCTAGTATCCATAGTAGATATTTTGGACAAAAAGAAGAAATTTCATTTTAATTGAATAAGGTCGATTCGTGAATAAAGTCACAGTATCACGTGAATAGTCCAGTATCGTGAATAAGTAACTCAACACCAAAAGATAGAAATTTCACAAAAAAAAAACATCTTCACGCGCCGTGAATAGTACTAAATGAATAGAACTCGTGAATAAGTAACTCATGAATAGTAACTCGTGAATAAGTAACCCCGACATAAAAAAGTTCCAAATTTGATAAAAATTTCCAACCAATATTTGGATAATGATATTGAAGAAATAATATCATTTTTGAATAAAATAACATCCCTTACCTCGAAAGACAAGATTTTAGTAAAAACAGGATATAAGGCTATGACTTGAACTTGAAACAGAGTATATTTGTTAGGTTTGTAATATTCATCTTGCAATCAAATTGCAAAATTAAAGTAAAAACGATGTAAAAATCGAGTTTAAAATTTTACAAACCATATACCCGGATCACCCTTTATGCACAATTATTAATTAAACGAAAAGATAACGAATAAGAATCATACTTGAAGATCCGAAGGTTTCCTCAGTACAAGTTCACCTCCAATCCTTTTCGCTCAACTTGAATCACCGGGGTTTGGTTCCTTCCTTTGATCAACGTTAGCCACCCAAGTGTTTGGCCTCTAGAGGTGATCCACCAAGGAAGAATAAGAATTCAAGAAGATGGGTATTTGGCTCAAACCCTAGTTTTCTATCTCTATGAAAAGAACGATACTCTCCCAACTATTGGAATTATTACATTATGTTGTAAAAGTCAACAACCACACCACCCATAATAAGACTCCTCTTATTTATAGATGTGGGCAACCCACCTTAACAATTAAGGAATTGGGTTTTATTTAATTAATTAAATTCTTTTAATTAATTAAGCTCCTAATCTTATTAGGGATAATTAATTAAACTCCTTTAACTAATTTTTCTTCCTAATCCAATTAGGAATAAATGAAAGTACTTATATTAAATTAATTCCTAAACTCTTTTAGAAATTAAAATAATAATAATAATTGTAATAATATTAATAAGACTCCTCTTATTAATTTATATATAATATTTCTAAAATATTAAATAATAATATTAAGCTATTTAATTTATTCTATCACCATAGATTAAATTAAATATACATAACATATTATTATGATTATGCCATTAACTTCTTAAATAATTATTCTTCCTTTTATGGTGTGACCCTTTAGGTTCTCCATATTAAATGGGTTGTGAATAAATCAATTAGAACAATTCTAATCTTATTTAAATAAATAAATTAAACAATTAATTTATTTAAATAAATAATATTTATTCTACAATAGGATAAGCCTCCCAATGATCAACGACTTTCCGAGATAATATAGATTTCAACATTAATCATTAAAGAACCTTTGAGTAAATAGTTACCATCAAATAATTCAACCTTCCACCATACAATGTCCCAATTAAATATAAGACATGGAATTATCACAAGTCTTATTTTATTTAATTATATGTATTTCGATTCTTAAAACGCACAACTCCAAATAATGCAAATTAGAAACTCCTTTTAATTTCATTACGCCTTGCCAAGGACTCTTTGGGTTGTCATTTATCGAATCACATAGGACATTTCTCTTCTTTTAATAGAAGTGGTAGATTCTTTATCGATCATACATTATCTCCATGTACAACTTATTATACCCAAGCATACCCTTTGATATACCCTAAGGGTCTTAAGGAATAAGTCAAAGTATAACTCATCATACACAAGATACTATGATGATCTCAAGTCCAAGGATCACTTGTACTACTATCACTACAGAATTCCTATTGATGGACAAGTAAAACTCCATTAGGTATTCCTTAGCGAGCCACGCTCAAAGAAACTTATTCTCTAATAAGCACCTATATACTGCTTTAGTGTCTCCACACAAATGATCATGAGATCAATCATCCTCATCCAATGAAAGAAAGCAACGTATGTATCAATCTATCCGGATTCACTAATCCCCAATTTAGTAATCCAATGATTGAGAACTATTTTAGTTTTAAGCTTTCTAAGAATTTAGATCTCATTAGAATGATCATCATCATTATTCTAAAAAGCATTGCTTAAAACTATGGGTTTATCACATATTATAAAATAAGATCGTGTAGATAATTAAAACCTTTAATAAATTAATACTTTTATTAATAAATGAATAAGATTGTTACAAAGTATACGCTTTATCATCAAACATGATTGGCTTGTGTGCATACTACTTTCAATCTCCCACTTGCACTAAAGTCAATCGTCATGGTATCTCATACTCTTCTTCTAAAGTGACGATTATCCTGTCGTTGGATAAGCTTTAGTTAATGGAAATGTAATGTTGTTCATGAGAGTCCACTATCTCTATAGTGATTTCCCATATTTCAATGATTCTAATAATCAAATGAAAGTGCCACAACACATGTTTAGATCCAAGATGAGACTTAGGAACTATTCCTAGTTCCGCAATGAACTTTTAATCCAAACAATCAACTTGCGACTTCATTTATAGTTATATACTTTGTCTTTATCATTAAACCAAAGAACTCTTTCATTGTTTGGAACCTTTCAATTCAACTGCACCATTGCTCAAGATAACGCTTTATCTTAAAGTGGATTTTCATCATCTTGGTGCGTCTCGAAAAACTTGAGTCTGTTAAGCCCTCTAGTTTTAATTTAGACCCACCATGAATATGATCACATCCTTAGTGCTTGGGTTAAGCACTTTAAGATGTTTTTCACTGACTCATAGTGAACTTCTCCATAATATGACTGATCAACATCAAGTCCCGTATATTTCATTGCATACATGAGTCATTCATGCGACCTCTCTTTTCTAATTTCTGTGGGGACTATTAAGAGAGATACACTCCATAGCTCATCGACATGAGACATCTCTTGGAGTTTGCCATGCTAAACGACTTTAGCATCAAATGAATATACGTTCCTTGGGTTAAGTCGAGCATCTTTTAAATCTATCTATATAGATTTATATCCCCAATTAAGATACTCTTCCAAATCATTCATGGAGGAATGTTTTAACAACTTTATCTTAAGCGATTGTAGCATTGGTATGTCATTCCTTATCCGTAGTATATCAACATACACGAGATTAGGAATGTCACGATGCTCTAATTTGACCCTTTGTACACACTATGTTCATTCTTTTATTAATTACCAAAATAATTTAGGTCTTGTTTTAAATTGGTATCTCCCACTATTTTCTTCAAATTATATTACTCTCACTTATATAGTTTAAGCAAAATCTAATTAAAGATTTGCTAGTGAGAATAAGGATCCCATTTCAAATGTATATAGCCTTGTGGTGACACAACAAACTATATATAAATAAATAGGTAGACAACTTTTGTCAATTACATCAACTATGCAACTCTTGTATTTTGCCTCTTAGATTATTTTGATCAGTGGTGGCACATCCAGAATCAAAATTATCCAAGTTAAGTCCGACCTAGCACTCCATATATTCAAAAGAAAAATATCATCCTTGTGGTGACACAACAAAACAATATTGTTCAATTTTCTTTATAAGCATCAAATGTGATAAATTAACATTTTAAATACTTAATACTTGCCTTGTGGTGACACAACAAACTCGTATTAAATATTTAATACTCTATTAATTTTATCATGCTAGAAGGCGACGTTCGATATTCCAAATATCTTTCAACGCTTAGGACTTAATATAAAAATTGAAGAGTTTGTTATTAATTTGTCTCATCTTGTTTTAGCGGCGCAGCGTATTTATATATATATATAAAATACGCGTCATATTAATGAACATGCGAAGCATGTTTGCATAATACATAATATATATAGTATAAGCATGCACATATAGAATACTATATTCTACCCGAATTGATTATGGACTTTTATTCTAGTTTGGTTCTTTAGAGCCACCAGAGTGAACCAAAAGGTGAAACCTGAGGGTGCAAGAATTAATATTTAAATATAACTATTACATTTAAACCGGGTTCCATTACAAACGGGTCTTCAAGCTCCTTGTTCCTTGATCTCCAATTTTCAAAATTAATTCTAACTATTCCTATTACAAAACTATTTAAAATAAATAGAAACCTTGATCGTGATCGAGGGAAAGTGCACATAGGAGGAGATAGAATTTACATTAGAAAAATTAGAGAAGGCAGTCTGTGAGACCCATTTAATAAAACCCATACATTCGTGCATCCAACTAAAATAAAATCCAATCGCATTGGTCAATAGTCCATAATCAATCCCATTTATTATCATACACATCACCATACGCATCAATAAATAATATTCATCTTATGAATAATAAACATTTAATATATATATTGATATCATTTAATGGGCAAATTTAGTTAGTATAAAATCTAATTTTGAATCAAAATAAACTCCTTTATTTTAATCAAATTTAAATTAAAATAAAACTATTTTATTTTAATTTATCCAATTTTGAATAAAATAAACTATTTTATTTTAATCAAAAATTTTAATCAAAATAAACTCCTTTATTTTAATTAATTATGGAATCAATTCCCAAAAAAAAAAATTATCAAAAGGAAACACTTAATTCTTTTTCTATTCACAAATAAACTCCTTTATCTTGAATAATATGAAATCTTATTTCATATCTAAATAAACTCCTTTATTTAAGGAAATTAGGATTTCTTCCTATCTAAATAAACTCCTTTATTTAAGGAAACATATAATCCAATTTCAACTCCAATTAGTTATTATGGAATCTAATTCCAACTCTAATTAGTTAGCATGAAATCTAATTTTAAAATTAAAATAAACTTTTATTTTAAGATTAAAATAAACCTTTTATTTTAAGATTAAAATAAATATTTATTTCAATTATAAAATAATTAAGAATATATATTATATATATAATACGGTTAGTATATATATATATAATATATATATAATATATAATACGGTAAGTATATATATATAAACACGTGACAAGCTCCTGGACCAGAATTCCTTTTACGGGTTTGCAATATGATTCCTATCAAGTATTCCATGCAACAAGTCTTCACCAATGCAATTACGGAGCAGGATCAAGATTTCAAGAAATTGAACCACGCGGACCACTTCAATAATAACGTAAATGCAGTTTTAATAACGCTTTTTTTTTATATAATTAAATTTTAAACAACAAAATTATGCCCAATTAAATTGTTCTAAACACATCAATATACATATCAAATTAAAATAATTAATAATTCGCATAAAGGTTTTGCTCTGATGCCACTGTTAGGTTTGTAATATTCATGTGCGCAATCAAATTGCAAAATTAAAGCGGAAACGTGTAAAAATCGAGTTTAAAATTTTACAAACCATATATCCCCGGATCACCCTTTATGCACAATTATTAATTAAACGTAAAAGATAACGAATAAGAATCATACCTTGAAGATCCGAAGCCTCTGGGGTACAAGTTCACCTCCAATCCTTTTCGCGTTCAACTTGAATCCACCGGGTTTGGTTCTTTCTTTGATCAACGTTAGCCACCCAAGTGTTTGGCCTCAGAGGTGATCCACCAAGGAAGAATAAGAATTCAAGAAGATGGGTATTTGCTCAAACCCTAGTTTTTATCTCTACATAATAAAAGAACGTATTTCTCCCAACTATTGGAATTATACGTATCAGAAAAGTCAACAACCACACCACCCATAATAAAGACTCCTCTTACTTATAGATGTGGGCAACCCACCTTAACAATTAAGGAATTGGGTTTTATTTAATTAATTAAGCTCCCTAATCTTATTAGGGATAATTAATTAAACTCCTTTAACTAATTTTCTTCCTAATCGACCGAAATTTTTTAAATAAAAGGAATTTCCTTTATTTATTATTTTGAAATAGTAAGGGTTGATTTGATTAATGTGGATAGTTAAGGGTTAAATCATCAAAATATTTCAAAATAAGCAAGTGGTTATAAAATATTCATTTTTTCGGGAATATCGTTTTTGGTAGTGGAATATTGTTGGGAATATTCGTTTGGATGGTGGAATATTAAATGCTTTGTTGGGGAATATTAAATGCAATGACGGTATGACCGTGTGGGCCCATGTGAGCGATTGGATGAAAAAGCGACAAAATATAAGTAGTGTGGTTAAAAAATGGCGTAGTTATTCTGAATTAAAGGCATTGGAATACCCGGTGGTTAAAATCTGATGTCTGGCGTGGTTGCGATGATGGCGCGGTGGGCGTATTGTATTGTTGAATTATTGATCCTTACGTGAAGGAAGGCTACTTTCGATAATTTTCACGGTAATTTTTCACGATTATTCTTATTGATATTTTATTTTATTGATTTGATAATTCTTTGCGTTGATATTTTATATTATTGTTGTTTGATAATTGTCTTTGCCTGATATTTCCCATTATCGGATCGATAATTCATATTATTTGAATAATATTATTAGATAACATTATTGGCGATGTCTAGAAAGTTACATACAGGAGAGGTTTGGTCACACTAATTTGGCGCCCGATGAGGAGAGATCCTTATTGGAAAGCCCCCTCTTTCTGAGGAGCGACTGGTTGTCGTAAATGTGATTACGTAATATTATTTGTGAATAATTAATTATTGATTCATATGATAAGAAATATTTATTTTATATGAATATAAATGATGGATTTATTTATGTGGTTATTAATGAAGGAATTAATGTTGAGGTGTTTTATCGGTATTTTATCGGATTGGAGGTATTAAAAAATCAAATCGGGGTTTTGAGATATATTGCGGGGTTATAATTTTTAATCAAATAGTTGGATTGTTGTAATTTTTGGGTATGTTATACATACATAAGTTGAGTATATGTCCACAAATTTTGAGCAGATTAAAAAAAATGCGAATGATTTGTTGTGAATTTTAAGAGGTGTCGGATTAGGAAATTAGGTTTATAATTGATTTTGGTGGAAAATTCTAGAATTGAGTGGGCCCCACTTGTGGTTGGTGAAAAAATGTGCTGAATTTTATTTCAAATGTGGTGGGTGGCAATAGTAGCGAGTAAAAAGCCATCGGTGCTTGGTCGAAATGCTGCTTGGTGGGCTAACATTTTCTATAAAAGAAATTTAAGTTAGAATTGAAAATCACACGAAACAGTTTTTTCTCTCTTTCTCTCTCTATATTATTGGCGTATTTTGTGAGTATTTAGATACTTTGAGAGTTCTTTATTCGGTACAAGTTTCATTCGGCATCACTTGAGCCTTTCCTTAGAAATCTTGATTCTTTGAGGTAAGGGATGTTATTTTCTTCTCGAATGATATTAATTCTTGATATCATTATCTTTGAAATATTGGTTGGTACTTTTTATCAAATTTGGAACTTTTTTCGTATGTCGGGGTTCTATTATGATGAGATTCTTATTCGAGATTCTTATTCATGAGTTCTTATTCAGATTCTTATTCACGATTCTTATTCACGAGTCTTATTAAGTGAAGCGTGAAGATGTTTTTTTGTGGAATTTCTATCTTTTGGTGTCGAGATTCTTATTCGCGTATCGGCCTTTATTCACGTATCTGACCTATTATTCACGAATCTGGCTTATTCATAGAAAAATGAAAATTTTTCTTTTAAGTCAAAATATCTAATACGGATACTAGCTTTGATTGTATCCGTGTTTTGATCATTCTTGAATTTTACACCCTTATGATTATTTTTGAGGTATTTTTGGACATGGATAAAACAAAATACGAATCCTTAATCCTTAATCCTTGTCATTTTGTTTCCTTTGGATTCGTTTCTTTAAAAATATTTTTCATCATCCTCGGTCTTAAATGATGATATTATTGAATCTTTGGCTTTGGTAATGAATGAGATGAATGATCTTTCTGAAGAATATCTTTGGCTTTGAAGTAGTGCAAAGATGAAGATGAGCGGTGTTTAAATGAAAGTGATGAATATCTTTGGCTTTGTAGTGCAAAGATGAGCAGTGTTTAAATGAACATTATGGTGATGAATATCTTTGGCCTTTAGTGCAAAGATGAGCAGTGTTGAGATGAACATGTGGATTGATGAATATCTTTGGCTGTAGTGCAAAGATGAATATTTGATTTGAGATGAATATTGATTGATGTTATTGGGGATAAAATATTGATGATGAATTTATTAAATTCATAGATTATAGTAGATTTCATTCTCTACGTAACTCTTACATGAATTATTATTTCATTGCGAATATTGATGCGAAACTTGTTATCTATTGTATACATCAGTTTTTTTCCTGTTGGAGACTAACGATAATTTGTTGTATATTATCTTAGTCGTAACATTCTTTCTTGGGCTAGTTGAGCTCACCCCTTTTCCTTGTTGTTCCATTTTTTTCTTCTCGGGAGGCGAGAATGTAGCGAGTCTTAGTCGGGGTATGGAATGAAGGTTAGAGAGAGTTGTTTAGTAGTCCTCACCATTATTGTAAAATAATGTATCGATAAATGTGATGAGGATTTATTTGAGTATAAATATTGTATACAGAAGATAATATTTGTATTTAAACTCATTGATTTTATTGTTGTGATAATAAAGTTGTAGTTGTTTACGTACCATGTATTTGGCGACTCGAGAATGGGTTGGATGGAATGGACCTATTTTGGGGGCGTCGCGGTTAATATCGAGCTTAGGGATATGATCTCTGGCGGAGATCGGGGAATAGAACTAGGGGAGGCAGCGAGTAAATCCTTTGCTAGTGTGTGTCTACTAAGCTTATTTGTTAGTTAAGTCGGTATATAGGGATATTATGATGATTGATTTCCTTAATTAACCCTTGTTTTATAATGATAATTGAGAATGTCATTTGAGAATATTAATAGTGGTGTAAATGAGGCCAGTGGAGATGCACATACTTGAGCGAGGAGAGCGTGCAGCAGTGGCAATGTACCTCCTGTGAATAACACCTTTGGCGAGATGATGAGCGAGGGGATGTTTAGAAGCTTTTTGCGGTTCATGCAAAATCGAGACGAGGAGACTTCGTGTTCAAAATCTGAGGAGGAGATGATAGCGATTCACGGGTGGTCACGACCAAGCGGTTCAAAGAAGTTGGGACCACGAGTGCAGGGAAAGCGGATCCGATCATGGCGGAAACATGGGTGAAACAAATTACAAGATATTCGATGTCTTGGGATGCGAAGAACGAAAGTTCCATTTCGCTACTTTTATGTTAAAGTGGCGGCGGCGATTCTTGGTGGGAATACGTGAAGCGTACCCATTCATTTGCCTTTCGGCGTATCGTGGGAGAGCGTTTGAAGCAGTTCGATGACAAGTACTTCCACGAAAGTATTACGTCGTATGAAGGAAGTGGAGTTTATTAGATGGGCGAGAATAACATGGCGGTGTCGATGCTGGCGAAGTTTGCGGAGTTATCGAGTTTGCACCTCATTTGGTGGAGAATGAGAGCATGTATGGCGGATGTTTACGAGAGAGGTTTGAAAACGGCGTCGTCGATATCTCATTTCTCGTAAATTTTTTCTCTCTGACCGGATGTTGTAAGCGAGGGGCTCGGTTGTTGAGGCGAGATAGCGAAATACGTTCAATGGGGACCATAACGAGGATCGTACCAGAAGATAGCGAGTCATCGAATAGCGATAACCGGTGGAGAAAGAAGAATACGGACAAAGGCGGTAAACCACTCTGGTGGTAATCGTGGCCGTGAAAATAGAAGAAGCGAGTTGGGAGGAGATTTTAAAAGGAGATTCAAACAGCGACCGTGTGAAGGCGTCGGCGCTTGATGTGTATTGGTTCGAGGAGGAGAAAGACCATCGGTCGTATGTTACAAATCACGGGGAAGAGGGACATATCATTAAGCGCCTAGCGTTTAAGGTATGCTATAATTGTGGAAAAGAAGGACATATAAACGAAGTTATGCGATATCGAAACCTAGTCTAGTGTGCGTGAATGGTGACTCGAAAGGATGTCGAGAAAAGTCAAAGTCGGCGATTCACGGAAGGCGTTTGTCGTGGCCGGTCAAAATCGAGAGGACGACGACGAAGTTAGCGGGTTAGTTAATTATAAATTCTTGCGAAGTTTATACCTTACTGAATCTGGGTTCTACCCATTCTTTTATCTCTCTTGCTTGCGCTCAGCGTTTGAACTTGACTACGGAGAAATTAGACTTTGACTTTATTTATGGAGACTCAGTTAGGAGAAACTTTCATTACATCAGTTGTTTAAAAATCTTGTTTGATTGAGTTGGCTTTATCACATTACACATTAACCTTATTTTATAGAGATATTTGCTTTTGATGTGATTTTAAGGTTAACTTACTCATCATACCAAAATTGATTGCTTTTGTAAGGTTGTTAGTTTTCATATTCTAAGCAACTTTGTTATTGAATTCAGCGATCAAACCATTGTAGTCAAACATTTTCATATCAAAGCCATGAAGTCATTCGTTTATTACGGATGTCGAAGTTTTCTTAGTCCGTGTTATGGATTTGAATAAAAAACACGTCGATTTGAATAATATTCTTGTTGTTATTGATTTTTCTGGCGTATTTCTGAAGAATTTCTTGGCTTACTCCCAAAGCGATATTAAATTTTGTATCGACTTTGAACGGTACAAAACTCATTTCTAAAATCTCATATCGAATGGCTCTATTGAACTTGAGGAGTTAAAAATTCAACTATAAATTTGGTACACTGAGCCTTTATCTTGTGACTTCCTTTGTGGAATTCACTAAGCGAGACTCTCTGTAGGGGCGTCGTATTAGATGCGATAGTAAAGCGATAGGTGTCATTGTGACGTCTTATCGAGGTTGGGATATGAGTCGCGATTGAAACAACCTAAAGTCGATGTCGAAATCGTAGTTTTAGAAGCTTAGTTGGTTATTATCGGAGATTCGTTGAAGGATATTCTCGAATCGCTATTAACGCGTCGTGGTGACTCGTAGAGATACAAAATTGAATGGAAGCGAGGAATGTGGGAAGAGCTTGAAGAACTCGAGAGGAGACTCATTTGACGTACGTGTTACGACCGTGCCATCTGGAAAAGCGAGCGTGGTAGGCGGCGTGTTGAGTAGAAGATCGTATCAAATCTGAGTACGATATTGTCAAAGACTAATTTAAGTATAATATACAAATAATAGAGATGGAGATGAAAACTCTAGGTACCCGCGTGATGATATCTGATGCGTGATGATATCTGAGTATAATCGACTTTAATCGATAAAGTTAAAATTTATTGAAGCTACTGCGGGTGATGAATTTGAAGAAGGAGGTCGAAGTTGTTATTTAAAAGCGAGAATCGGTGAGGTGAGAAAGCTCGAACCTTGATTTATTAATCCATTTGAAATTCTCGATCGAAAGGGCGTGGCTATAGACTCGTTTTACCACCAAGTATGGCGTGTTCATAGCGTTTTTCACGTATCGATGTTACGTAAATATGTGGACGACCGAAACACGTCATTGAGTTAGAAGCAGGGACGAGATAGCAGAAGACTTAACGTCTGAGGAGGTACTGTCAAGATTTTGTAGAGGAAAGAACATGACCTATGTCTGGGGTTATACCATAAGTTAAAGTTTTGTGGAGAAACCATCTTTATTGAGGAAATGACACGGGAGTTGGAAGCGAAAATGAAAGCGAGGTATCTTTACCTTTTGAAACACACAGTGCGTCGTCGATTTCGAGGGCGAAATTTCATAAGGAGGGAGGTTGTAAGACCGAAATTTTTTAAATAAAAGGAATTTCCTTTATTTATTATTTTGAAATAGTAAGGGTTGATTTGATTAATGTGGATAGTTAAGGGTTAAATCATAAATATTTCAAAATAAGCAAGTGGTTATAAAATATTCATTTTTGTCGGGGAATATTCGTTTGGTGGTGGAATATTAAATCTTGTCGGGGAATATTCGTTTGTCGGGGAATATTATTGTCGGGGAATATTAATATGTAGCGACCATGTGTGTGGCCCATATGTGAGCGATTGGATGAGAGAAAGCACAAAGTTTGGGTGGTTAAAAATAGGCGTAGTTATTCTGAATTAAAATTTGTTGGAATACCCGGTGGTTAAAATCTGATGTCTGGCGTGGTTGCTGATGGCTTTGCGGTATTACGGTGTGTATTGTTGAATTATTGATCCTTACGTAAGAAGGCCTTACTCGATAATTTTCACGGTGAATTCTTATTCGATATTTTATTTTATTGATTGATAATTCTTTGCGTTGATATTTTATATTATTGTTGTTTGATAATTGTCCTTTGCTGATATTTCCCATTATCGGATCGATAATTCATATTATTTGAATAATATTATTAGATAACATTATTGGCGATGTCTAGAAAGTTACATCTAAGGAGAGGTTTGGTCACACTAATTGCGGCGCCGATGAGGAGAGATCCTTATTGGAAAGCCCCCCTCTCACAGGAGCGACTGGTTGTCATAAATGTGATTACGTAATATTATTTGTGAATAATTAATTATTGATTCATATGATAAGAAATATTTATTTTATATGAATATAAATGATGGATTTATTTATGTGGTTATTAATGAAGGAATTAATGTTGAGGTGTTTTATCGGTATTTTATCGGATTGGAGGTATTAAAAATCAAATCGGGGTTTTGAGATATATTGCGGGGTTATAATTTTTAATCAAATAGTTGGATTGTTGTAATTTTTGGGTATGTTATACATACATAAGTTGAGTATATGTCCACAAATTTTGAGCAGATTAAAAATGCACGAATGATTTGTTGTGAATTTTAAGAGGTGTCGGATTAGGAAATTAGGTTTATAATTGATTTTGGTGGAAAATTCTAGAATTGAGTGGGCCCCACTTGTGGTTGGTGTGAAAAAAATGTGCTGAATTTTATTTCAAATGTGGTGGGTGGCAATAGTAGCGAGGTAAAAGCCATCGGTGTGCTTGGTCGAAATCTGCTTGGTGGCGGGCTAACATTTTCTATAAATAGAATTTAAGTTAGAATTGAAAATCACACGAAACAAAGTTTTCTCTCTTTCTCTCTCTATATTATTGGCGTATTTTGTGAGTATTTAGATACTTTGAGAGTTCTTTATTCGATCTACAAGTTTCATTCGACATCACTTGAGCCTTTCCTTAGAAATCTTGATTCTTTGAGGTAAGGGATGTTATTTTCTTCTCGAATGATATTAATTCTTGATATCATTATCTTTGAAATATTGGTTGGTACTTTTTATCAAATTTTGACTTTTTTTTATGTCGGGGTTACTATTCATGAGTTCTTATTCTTATTCACGAGTTCTTATTCATGAGTTCTTATTCTTATTCACGAGATTCTTATTCACGAGTCTTATTAAGTGAAGCGTGAAGATGTTTTTTGTGGAATTTCTATCTTTTGGTGTCGGAGTTTCTTATTCACGTATACGGCCTTTATTCACGTATCTGACCTTTATTCACGAATCTGGCCTTTATTCATAGAAAAATGAAAATTTTTCTTTTAAAGTCTAAAATATCTAATACGGATACTAGCTTTGATTGTATCCGTGTTTTGATCATTCTTGAATTTTACACCACTTATGATTATTTTTGAGGTATTTTTGGACATGGATAAAAAAATCACGAATCCTTAATCCTTAATCCTTGTCATTTTGTTTCCTTTGGATTCGTTTCTTTAAAAATATTTTCATCATCCTCGGTCTTAAATGATGATATTATTGAATATCTTTGGCTTTGTAGTCTGAAGATGAATGATTCTGAAGAATATCTTTGGCTTTGGCTGTTTAAAGATGAATGCTGAAGAAAGATGAATGTTTAAATGAACATAATGGTGATGAATATCTTTGGCTTTAGTGCAAAGATGAGCAGGTGTTTAAATGAACATAATGAAGTGATGAATATCTTTGGCCTTTAGTGCAAAGATGAGCAGTGTTGAGATGAACATGGTGGATTGATGAATATCTTTGGGCTGTAGTGCAAAGATGAATATTTGATTTGAGATGAATATTGATTGATGTTCTGAGGGGATAAAATATTGATGATGAATTTATTAAATTCATAGATTATAGTAGATTTCATTCTCTACGTAACTCTTACATGAATTATTATTTCCATTGCGAATATTGATGCGAAACTTGTTATACATTGTATTATCAGAGATTTTTCCTGTTGGAGACTAACGATAATTTGTTGTATATTATCTTAGTCGTAACATTCTTCTTGGGCTAGTTGAGCTCACCCTTTTCCTTGTTGTTCATTTTTCTTCTCGGGAGGCGAGAATGTAGCGAGTCTTAGTCGGGGGTATGGAATGAAGGTTCTAGAGAGAGTTGTTTAGTAGTCCTCACCATTATTGTAAAATAATGTATCGATAAATGTGATGAGGATTTATTTGAGTATAAATATTATACAGAAGATAATATTTGTATTTAAACTCTGATTTTATTGTTGTGATAATAAAGTTGTAGTTGTTTACGTACCATGTATTTGGCGACTCGAGAATGGGTTGGATGGAATGGACCTATTTTGAAATTGGAATCTCGCGACTTTTTATAGGAAATTCAATTCTCTACAACTTTACTGAGAAGAAAATTTTTCTAAATTCCAAATAAAAATTGATCGAAATCCATAAAGCGAAGCGATTTTCTGTTTATAATCAAATTTCGATCGATAATGTGTCCACCAACACACAAAATATGTGTTAAACATTTAATGCCACAAAAATACTCTTCCTCCTCATATACTCATATATTTCACATTCATTATAAAAATATCACCGTTAATATATTATTAAAATAATATATTTAAATGAATTATTTTATCGAGAAAAAGATAAAATATTAATTTTCAACAATTGTCATTTAAAAATTTTCTCCATCTATATCCACATAAAATTAATATTTTCCTCATCATATAAATCAATAATTAATTATTCACAAATAATACTGAGAATCACAAGATCTTGCAACGGTAGTAGTTTCAAGGAAGAGGGCTTTCAATAAGGATCTCTCCTTCTTGGTAGCCGCGATTAGGTGACCAAACCTCTCCTTAGATCGAACTTTCTAGACATTGCCAATAATGTTATCTAATAATATTATTTAGGATAATATGAATTATTGCTTCGATAATGAAAAAATCTTGTGTAATGACAATTATTGAAACAACAGTAATATAAAATATCAATGCAAACAATTATTGAATCGATAAAATAAAATCTTGAATAGTAATTATCGTAACAATTATTGAGTAGTGCCTTCTTACGTAAGAATCAATAATTGGTGCAATCTGTGTCTTCTTCAACAACGCGCAGCATTAGTGTGTTTTAACCATAGGGTATTCCAACGATGATAATTGAATAACAACTTCTGTAGATTATTTATAAACAACTTATATTTGTCGTTTTTTTCATCCAATCGCTCAAGTTATGGGGCCCTAAAAATTTGCATTGTAAATGCGAATATTCCCCGACAATCAAATATTCCACGACCAAACGAATATTCCCAAACAATAATGAATATTTTATAACCACTTGCTTATTCGAAATATTTGAGTATTTTACCCATAACTATCCACATTAATCAAATCAACCCTTACTATTTCAAAATAATAAATAGAGGAAAATAAATTTCATTTATTAATAATTTGGGGTCTTACAGATGAGTTAGTTGATGTGACGGTTGATGCTTTAGTAAAATCGGGGTTTGAAGAATGGGATGAAGACATTGTACAGGGGATGTTTGAGGTTAGAGATCAAGAGGCAATTTTGGCTATTCCTTTGCCGAAATATCCAAACGAGGATTCGTGGTTTTGGGCATGGGACTCTAAACGCATGTATTCGGTAAAATCGGGATACAAATCTCAGTGTGTGTCAAATATGCAGGTTATGGCACCTTCGATTACAGATTGGAGGTTTATATGGACGCTTAAAATACCTCCAAAGGTTCACAACTTTATATGGAGAGCTATGGACGACTGTTTGCCTGTAAAGGTTAATTTATTGGCGCGCCGAATAATTTCAGAATCAAATTGCTCACTGTGTAACCAGGCGGACGAGACGATAGATTATGCGCTTATAGGATGCCCTGTTGCTCAATTCGTATGGGCAAAAGGCCAAGTCAATGCATCGCCTGACACAACAGAAAAGTTAATCACATGGTGGAACAGGAGCAGAATTATGCGGGTGCGGTCGGTAATGGAGAGGTGTGCTTGTCTATTGTGGGGAATTTGGGGAAATCAAAATCATGCAAAGTGGAAAGGACAAGCAAAATAGCCGAGTTTCGTCATCAATCAAGCATCACTCTGCCAAACAGAATGGCAGTCTACACATATATCAGCGGCGGTGATAAAAGGGGTGCATCAGGAAAAATGGCTGATGTGATGCCCCCAAAATTAGGTATACATCACCCATCTTGGGTCGTCAGATACATGGTACAAAATTCAAATACAACTTACTAATACAACTGTCGTGTACAATACGACAAAACATAACTGTGAGTTTGAATACAATTATTGTCTACTAAAGATTATACAAATTCAAAAGGAGTCCTCATTACAATTATTAACACACTATTTCGCGAGAATAGTGAGGACTACTAATCTTATCCTCCGGATCGTCACTCCGTTCCCGACTAGTCCCTGCTATGTTCTCATTTCTTCAAGAAAACAAAGTGAAAGAAAGGTGTGAGCTCAACTAGCCCAAGAATAAAATATTATGACTAAGATAATCTTTGAATAAATTATCATTAGTCTCCAACAATGTTAAAGCGATAAAATATAATAGACATCAAGTTTAAGCTGCGATTGGAACAAGTAATCCATTAAAAGAGTCAAGTAGAAAATAAAATCTACTATATTTTATGATTAAAAGGTTTTTCATCCTTTGTTATCATTTGGGACTCGACTTAATAAATAATCCACATCATCGAATCACCCCCGCACTACGACGAGGATATTCTTTAGTATCACGACCACAATTATCTATGCCTACTACGCCAAAATGATTAAAAAGGTTTTTCATCATCATTATCATTTGAGACTCAAATTTTAATAAATAATCCACATCATCGAATCACCCCGCATTACGACCAATGATATTCTTTAGTATCACGACCACAATTATCTATGCCTTATGGGCGAGAATATTTGTGTATTCATTAATGGTCATGATCATGCCAACAAACTTGTCCATCAATGCACTACAGACCAATGAGAACTTTACCACATCATTTTGTAACATTACGTGTAAGACCCCTGACTTTTATAAATAAAGATGAATTTTCTATAAATATTATTTTTGAATATTATGGAATAAATTTGATATAATGTTATAGTTGTGGGTAATATTTATAAATTTTGCAAAGTACGCAAGTGGTTATATTATTCGATTGGTGGGGAATATTCGGTTTAGCGAGGAATATTAAATCAATAACTCAATTATTGGTGGACCCCACAACGTAATTATCATCGGATCGAGAAAGCGACAAAAATATTTTATTGAAATAATGGCCGGAAGTTTTACCGTTGATCTTGTTGAACTACTTTCGGTAGTAAAAAATAAAGAATATGTCGTGTGGTTGCACAAGTAGACACCGGTATTGATTATTGATGCTTATGTGAGAAGTCACTCGGTTTGATTCCATTATTATTTCGATTAATAATATGAATTATTATAGCGATAATGACGTTTTGTTTTATTCAGTATTATTAACGTAATAAAAGCGAAACATCTTTTATATAAAAATGAGAATACTTTATTAAAGTTATTCTATAAATAAAATATATTATATTTTATTATGCATAGTGTTGCATAGTGTTTTTGCATAGTGTTGTATAGTGTTTGTATAGTAAAATATTTTTATATAAATAGAATATATTATATTTTATTTAAAAGATTTTGCTTTTAAATATGGACCGTCGATTAAAGTAAATCAATACGGACCGTTCATGGATTAATTACTATGCATTCTATTTTCCTATAAATGAAGCTCATTCCTTCATTATTTTCTTACTTAATTCATTGAAACTTTAGAGAGAAACTATAGAGAAAGAAGAAAAGTATTCTCGCTACTTCACTTTCGCCAATATTCAGTTCTTCTAAGGTAGGGAATATTATTTGTTGTACTCGTAAGGGATATTATTCTTTTGTATTCATGAAGAGAACTTGATTATTCCGTAAGACCCAAACTTTTATAAATAAAGATGAATTTTTTCTATAAATATTATTTTTGAATATTATGGAATAAATTTGATATAATGTTATAGTTGTGGGTAATATTTATAAATTTTGCAAAGTATGCAAGTTGTTATAAAATATTCGTTTGCCTGGGAATATTCTTTTTGTTAGGGAATATTAAATCTAATGGCTCAATCATTGGTGGACCCCTAAATGTAATTATTGTCGAGATGAGAAAAGCGACAAAAATATTTTATAAAAATAACTACGGAGGTGTTACCGTTAAAAGCTGTTGAACTACCCGGTGGTAAAAAGATTAAATACGTGTCCTATATTGATCATCATCTGACTTATTATTAATGAAATTTAATTTTCTCTATTTATTATTTTGAAATAGTAAGGGTTGATTTGATTAATGTGGATAGTTAGGGGTAAAATCATAAATATTTCAAAATAAGCAAGTGGTTATAAAATATTCATTGTTGTTGATTTGGGGGAATATTCGTTTGGTGGTTATAAAATATTATTGTTGTGGGGAATATTGGTTTGGTCGTGGAATATTCGTCTTGTCGGGGAATATTAAATGCGATGGCAGTATGACGACCATAATATGGGCCCATGTGAGCGATTGGATGAAGAAAGCGACAAATATAAGTTGTTTAAAAATACTTGGCGTAGTTATTACAGATTAATCTTGTTAAAATACTCGGTGGTTAAAAACACGGTAGCGTTGTTGCGGTATTGCACCGATTATTGATTCTTACGTGAAGGCTTTACTCGATAATGGTTACGATAATTCTTATTCGGTATTTTATTGAGTTAATAATTCTTTGCGTTGATATTTTATATTCTTTGTTGTTTGATAATTGTCATTACGGTATTTTTCATTATCGAAGCAATAATTCATATTATCTGAATAATATTATTAGATAACATTATTGGCGATGTCTAGAAAGTTACATACAGGAGAGGTTTGGTCACCTAATTGCGCTTGTGAAGAAGAAATTCTTATTGGAAAGCCCCTCTTTCACAGGGCGCACTTTGGTTGTCGATATTGTGATTACGTAATATTATTTGTGAATAATTAATTATTGATTCATATGATGAGAAAAATATTGATTTTATGTGGATATAGATGATGGAAAAATTTTAATGTGACAATTGTTGAAAATTGAAATTTTATCGATATAGATAATATATTATTATATTTTAATAATATAATAATGGTGATATTTTACAACGAATGTGGGATATATGAGTATCACGAGGAGGAAGAGTATTTTTGTTGCAATAAATGTTTAAAACATGTTAAACATGTTGGTGGACCCCATTTATTATTTGAAATTTGATTATAACTTTATAAAATCGCTTGGTTTGTGGATTTGGTCAATTTTGTTTGGAATTTGGAAAAACTTTCTTACGCAAAGTTGTAGAGAATTGAATTTCCTATAAAAACTCGCGAGATTGAATTTTCTGATAAAAGGGCTATTTATTATGAATTATTGAAGTTACGAAGCTCAAAATAATTAATTTTTGGAAGTTTTAATTATTTTTATTATGAAAAACGTTTTTGTCATTAAAGGTGGGTCTTGCATGTGATGTAAATGCTGAATTCAGATCCTTAAAAGTGGGCGTAGGAATTTGTAATATTAATATTAATATTTTATTAAATTTTACGCTTTGGTGTTACAAGCATTTTTTCTATAAATAGGGTCTTAGGTTAGAATTGAAAATCACACCGAAGCTGAAGTTTTCTCTCTCTATATTATCGGCGTATTCTTGTGAGTATTTTGAGTATACTTTGAGTATTGTTATCTACGGTGCAAGTTCAAGTCTATATCAGGTGTTTATTAGAAATCTTAATCTTTCGAGGTAAGGGATGTTATTTTCTTCTCGAATGATATTATTTCTTGATATCATTATCTTTGAAATATTGGTTGGAACTTTTTATCAAATTTGGAACTTTTTGATCGGGGTTATTTATTGATGAGATTCTTATTCACGAGTTCTTATTCATGAGTTCTTATTGATTCTTATTCAAGTCTATTATCAAAGCGTGAAGAACTTTTTGTGGAATTTCTATCTTTTGGTGTCGGATTCTTATTCACGTATCGACACTTATTCACGATATCTGACACTTATTCATGAAAAATAAAATTTTTCTTTTTTGTCAAAATATCTATTACGGATATACTAGCTTTGATTGTATCCATGTTTTGATCATTCTTGAATTTTACACCACTATGATTATTTTTGAGGTATTTTTTGACATGGATAAAAACAAATCTGAATTAATCCTTAATCCTTAATCCTTGTCATTTTGTTTCCTTTGGATTCGTTTCTTAAAAAAAATATTTTCATCATCCTCGGTCTTAAATGATGATATTATTGAATATCTTTGGGCTGTAGTGCAAAGATGAATGATTCTGAAGAATATCTTTGGTAGTAGTCTGAAGATGAGCAGTGTTTAGATGAACATGACCGGTGATGAATATCTTTGGCACTGTAGTGCAAAGATGAATATTTGATTCGGATGTATATTGATTGATGTTACGGGGATAAAAGATGAGCGATGAACTTTTAAATTCATACATAGAAGATAGTAGTTTGCATTCTCTACTTAACTCTTCTAATGAATTATTATTTCATTGCGAATATTGATTTAAAATTTGTTGTCTATTGTATTACTATTAGATTTTCCTGTTGAAGACTAACGATAATTTGTTGTATATTATCTTAGTCATAATATTCTTTCTTGGGCTAGTTGAGCTCACCCTTTTCCTTTTGTTCCATTTTTCTTCTCGGGGAGGCGAGAATATAAGCGAGTGCAGTCGGGGTATGGAATGAAGGTTTTAGAAGAGTTGTTTAGTAGTCCTCACCATTTTTGTAAAATAATGTATCGATAAATGTGATGAGGATTTATTTGAGTATAGATATTATGCAGAAGATAATATTTGTATTTAAACTCACGATTTCTTGTTGTAATAATAAAGTTGTAGTTGTTTACATACCATGTGTATTGACAACTCGGAATGGGTGATGTATACCTATTTTGGGGGCGTCGCGGTTGGTATCGAGCTTAGGGATATGATCTCTGGCGGAGATCGGGGAATAGAACTAGGAGGAGAGGCGAGTAAATCCTTGTTAGTAGTGTGTCCTACTAAGCTTATTTGTTAGTTGGTCGGTATATAGGGATATTATGTGATATATTGATTTCCTTAATTAACCCTTGTTTTATGGCGGTATTTGAGAATGTCGTGAGAATATTAACAATGGAAATGAGGCCAGTGGAGCGCTTTGTACTCACCAGCGAGGAGAGCGTCAGCAGTGGTGATGTTCCTCTGTGAACAACACCATTGAAGCGAGATGATGAGCGAGGGGATGTTTAGAAGCTTTTTGCGATTCATGCAAAATCGAGACGAGGAGACTTCGTGTTCAAAATCTGAGGAGAAATGATAGCAATTCACGGGTTATCACGACGAAGCGATTGAAGTTGGGACCACACGAATTTAAGGAAAGCGAGATCGATCATGGCGGAAACATGGGTCAAACAAATTGCAAGATATTCGATGTCTTGGGATGCGCGGAGAAACGAAGGTTCCATTCGCCACCTTTATGTTAGTGGCGAGGCGGACTCTTGGTGGGAATCGTGAAGCGTACCCATCGGTACTTTTCGGCGTATGTCTTGGGAGCGTTTGAAACTATTTAATGACAAATACTTTCACGAAAGTGTTCGTCGTATGAAGGAAGTGGAGTTTATTAGTTGGAGCGAACAACAACATGGCGGTGTCTCGATGCGAGGCAAAGTTTGCGAGTTATCGAGTTTGCACCTCATTTGGTGGAGAATGAGGAGCGTATGGCGGATGTTTCTTAGAGGTTTGAAAACCGGCATCGTCGATATCTCATTTCTCATAAATTTTCTCTCTATTAGGATGTTATAGTGAGGGCTCAATTATTAGGCGAGATACTTGAGTATGGTCGTTGAGGACCATGACGAGGATCGTACCGGAGATAGCGATCAGCGAATAATGATAACCCGGCGGAGAAAAGCAGACGGACAAAAATGGTAACCACTCTGGTGGTAATCATAGCCGTGAAAATAGAAGAAAAGCGAGTCGGGAGGAGATTTTAAAAAGGAGATTTAACAACGACCGTATGAAGGCAGCGGTCTGACGTGACAAGCTGGTTCTAAGGAGAGAAACGACCACCCGGTCATATCTTTATAAATCACGGAAAAGAGGACATATCGGTCAAGCTATCCCTAGCAGTTCAAGGTATGCTATAATTGTGGAAAGGAAGGACATATAAATTTCGAGATTATGCGGTAGCGAAACCTAGTTAGTGAGGGGACGGTGACTCGAAAAAGTATGTCGAGAAAAGTCGAAAGTCAGCGATTAGGGAAGAAGCGTTTGTTGTATTTGGTCAAAATAACGAGGAACCAAGCGAGGTGATCACGGGTAAGCTATTTATAAATTCTTGCGAAGTTTATACCTTACTTAATCTACGGTGCTACCCATTCATTTATCTCTCTGCGTGTGCTCAGCGTTTAAACTTGACTCAGGAGAAATTAGACTTTGACTATCTGTGGAAACTCAGTTAGGAGAAACTTTCATCACATCCTTTGTTTATAAATCTTGTTTGATTGAGTTGGCACCATCACCTTACATTGACCTTATCTCTTTAAAGATACTTGCTTTTGATGTGATTTTAGGGATTGATTGGTTAACTACTCATCATACCAAAATTGATTGTTTTTCGTAAGGTTGTTAGTTTTCATATTCCTAACTTGACTTTGTTATGCAATTCAACAACTAAACCATTAAAATCAATCATTTGTCATATCTAATCATAAAAGCTATTCGTTTATTGAAAAGCGGATGTCAAGCTTTCTTAGCCCATGTTATGGATTTGAATAAAGACACGTCAAATTTGAATAATATTCTGTTGTTATTGACTTTCACGGCGTATTTTCGAAGAACTTCCGGTCTACCCCGAGCGTGAAGTTGAATTCTTTATTGATCTTGAACACAGTACAAGCCCATTTCTAAAACCCATATCGAATGGCTCTATTGAACCGGGAGTTAAAGGTCCAACTACGAGGAATTGTTGGACATCGGTTTCATTAATCTCTAGTACATCTCCTTGGGGTGCTCTGTTTTATTTGTAAAGAAGAAAGGCGGGAGTATCGACTTTTGTATTGACTATATCGGGGAATTGAACCATGTCACCATCGAGAATAGGTATCCTCTACCTCGTATTGATGACTTGTTTGACCCGATTCTGAGGGCTGATTCTTTTCAAAAATCGATCTTAGATTACGGATATCATCGGTGAAGATTAGGCGAGGATATTCAAAGGCGCCTTTAGAACTCGGTATGGGCATTATGAATTCTTAGTCGTGTCTTTCGGGACTAACTAATGCTCTATGACTTTCATGGATATGATGAGCCAGAGTATTGAGGAATATTTGGATCGGGTTCGTTGTTGTCTTTATTGATGACATCCTCATATATATTCAAAAGTCGTGAAGATCATGAGCACCATTTAAATTTGGTACTCAAAGGCCGTGAAAACAAACTATATGCCAAATTGAAGAAATCACGAGTTACGGCGAGGAAGTAGCATTCCTTGGGGCGCGTGGTGTCGAAACATGGAGTATCTGTTGATCCGTGAAGATTGAAGCAATCTGAAGTTGGGAACAGCAAAGAAGTCGGTGGGTGAAAATACGTAGCTTTTTGGGCTTATTTGGTTATTATCGGAGATTCGTGGAAGGGTTTTCTCGAATCGCTACTCCATTAACTTCGGCTAACTTTCGGAAGGATACAAAATTCGTTTGGAGCGAAGAATCGAGAAGAGTTTCAAGAGCTTAAGAGGAGACTTATTTTATTTTGTTCTAACAATACCATCTGGTTCGGATGGATTTGTTATCTCTGATGATGCTTGAGCAAAGGGTTAGGATGTGTTCTCATGCAGCGTGGGAAAGTCATAGCTTTATGCCTCATGACAACTTAAAAGAGTATGAGAGGAATTATCCTACTCGTGATCTAGAGTTAGCGGCCCGATCGTTTTCAGCGTTAAAGATATGGAGGCCTTATCTATATGGGGAGAAAGTGGAGATATATTGGACCATAAAAGCCTTAAATATTTCTTCACTCAAAAGAACTCGACATCTGGCGGTGACGTTGGCTCGAGCTATTGAAGACTACGACCACACTATTGATACCATCACGGAAAAGCGAGCGTGGTGGTGACGCGTTGAGTAGAAGATCATATCGAGGAGCGAGTGCGATGATGTCAAGTATCGCGTAGAGCCGACTTTAATAGAAAAAGTTAAGGTTGCTCGAGCCGCAGGCCGGGTGATCGTATGAAGAAGAAAATACTGAAGGAGCTATTAGGGCGAGAATTGATGAAGAAGGAATACTTGAGTCCACTCTAGACTTTGTGTTCTAACGACTACGATTTGAAGTACAAGATTATGATGGAGGCACACTGATACACCATTTGCAATCCATCTGGAAGTACTAAAATGTATCGTGATCTTGACATACATTTTGGTGGAACAATATGAAGAGAGAGATTGCAAAGTTTATCTCGATGTGTTTAACTTGTCGGCGTGTAAAGGCGGAGCATCTAGTACCTAAGGGTCGTTGCAACCACTTGAGATTCGAAATGGAAGTGGGAACACATTACCATGGATTTAGATTACGGGTCTTCCTACGGTTTCTCAAGGCATCAATCTTATTTGGGTTATTGTTGATAGATTAACCAAGTCTGCTCATTTCTTGCCGAATCGGAGACTTATTCCTTGAGCGTCTTGCTAGTATATGCGTGAATGAGATTGTGAGGTTGCATGGCATGCTGTATCCATAGTTTTGGATCGTGACCCAAGATTCACTTCAAGATTTTGGGTTAGCTTGCAAAAAGCTATGAGCGCAGTTTGCGATTTAGTTCGGCATACCATCCCCAAGCAGGACGGATGATCGAAAGGACTATTCAAACTCTTGAAGATCTATTAAGACTACGTGTCCTAGACTTCAAAGGTAGTTGGGATAAGTATTTACCATTGGTGGAATTCTCCTACAACAGCAGTTATCGGCAAGTATAGGTGTGGCTCCATTTGAAGCATTATATGGGCCGAAAATGTCGATCTCTCGATATGTTGGGATGAGGTGGGTGAAGCAACATTGTTGGGACAGGAGAGTTGAAATGCGTATATGACTGAGAAAAGATCAAATGATTCGACAGCGTATACAAAGCGGCACAAGATCGACAAAAGAGTTATGCGGATCTTCATCGAAAGGGCGTGGAATTTAGTGTAGGGGATCGTGTATTATTGCGAGTTGCTCCGTGGAAGGAGTTACAAGATTTGGGAGAGAGGAAAGCTCGATCCACGATTTATTGGTCCATTTCAAATTCTTGTTAGGAAGTAGGAAATGTAGCCTATAGACTTCGCGTTACCTCAAAGTATGTCTCGTGTTCATAATGTGTTTCACATATCGTACTGCCGTAAATATGTGAAAGACCGAACCACGTTATAGAGTTAGAAGCCAGGACGAAATAATAGAAGACTTAGCGTATGAGGAGGTACTGTTAAGATCTTGGATAGGAAGGAGCATGTCCTACAGCATGAAAAAGTCATACCACAAGTTAAAGTTTTGTGGAGGAATCATCTTTATAGAGAAATGACACAGGAATTGGAAGCGGAAATGAAAGCGAGGTATCCTCACCTTTTGAAACACAGTGCGTCGTCGATTTCGAGGGCGAAATTTCATAAGGAGGGAGGTTGTAAGACCCCAACTTATTATTAATGAAATTTAATTTTCTCTATTTATTATTTTGAAATAGTAAGGGTTGATTTGATTAATGTGGATAGTTAGGGGTAAAATCATAAATATTTCAAAATAAGCAAGTGGTTATAAAATATTCATTGTTGTCGGGGAATATTCGTTTGGTCGTGGAATATTAAATCTTTGTCGGGGAATATTAAAAATGCGAGTAGCGACCATGTGTGGGCCCATGTGAAGCGATTGGATGAAGAAAGCGAGCAAATATAAGTTGTTTAAAAATAGCGGCGTAGTTATTCACAGATTATCTTGTTAAAATACCGGTGGTTAAAACACGATGTAGCGTTGTTGCCGTGCGGTATTGCACAATTATTGATTCTTACGTGAAGCCTTTACTCGATAATGGTTACGATAATTCTTATTCGATATTTTATTGAGTTAATAATTCTTTGCGTTGATATTTTATATTCTTTGTTGTTTGATAATTGTCATTTACGGTATTTTTCATTATCGAAGCAATAATTCATATTATCGAATAATATTATTAGATAACATTATTGGCGATGTCTAGAAAGTTACATCTAAGGAGAGGTTTGGTCACTAATTGCTTGCGCGATAAGAAGAAATTCTTATTGGAAAGCCCCTGCTTTCACAGGAGGCGCACGGTTGTCGATATTGTGATTACGTAATATTATTTGTGAATAATTAATTATTGATTCATATGATGAGAAAATATTGATTTTATGTGGATATAGATGGAGAAAATTTTAATGTGACAATTGTTGAAAATTGAAATTTTATCTTTTACGATAAAATAATTAATTTAAATATATATTATATTTTAATAATATAATAATGGTGATATTTTACAACGAATGTGGGATATATGAGTATCTGAGGAGGAAGAGTATTTTTTGTTGCAATAAATGTTTAAAACATGTTAAACATGTTGGTGGACCCCATTTATTGGTGAAATTTGATTATAGCTTTATAAAATCGCTTGGTTTGTGGATTTGGTCGATTTACATTTGGAATTTGGAAAAACTTTCTTACGCAAAGTTGTAGAAATTGAATTTCCTATAAAAACTTGCATGAGATTCAAATTTTCTGATAAAAGGGCTATTTATTATGAATTATTGAAGTTACGAAGCTCAAAATAATTAATTTTGGAAGTTTTAATTATTTTTATTATGAAAAACGTTTTTTTGTCATTAAAAGGTGGGTCTTGCATGTGATGTAAATGCTGAATTCAGATCCTTAAAAAGTGGGCGTAGGAATTTGTAATATAATATTAATATTTTATTAAATTTTACGCTTTGGTGTTCTAGCATTTTCTATAAATAGGGTCTTAGGTTAGAATTGAAAATCACACACAAAAGCTGAAGTTTTCTCTCTCTATATTATCGGCGTATTCTTGTGAGTATTTTTGAGTATACTTTGAGTAGTATTGTTCTGACGATTGCAAGTTTCATTGCTTTATATCAGGTGTTTAAATTTAGAAATCTTGATCTTTCGAGGTAAGGGATATTATTTTTTCTCGTAATGATATTATTTCTTGATATCATTATCTTTGAAATATTGGTTGGAACTTTTTATCAAATTTGGAACTTTTTCATATCTATTCAATTTCTTATTCACGAACTTTTGGTTCATGAGTTCTTATTCGATTCTTATTCACGAGTACTATTAAGCGTGAAGCGTGAAGATGTTTTTATTGGAATTTCTATCTTTTGGTGTCGGAGTTTCTTATTCACGTATCTGGCTTTATTCTTATCTATTATTTATTCATAGAAAAATAAAATTTCTTCTTTTTTGTCAAAATATCTATACGGATACTAGCTTTGATTGTATCCATGTTTTGATCATTCTTGAATTTTACACCACTATGATTATTTTTGAGGTATTTTTGAACATGGATAAAAACAAAATCTGAATCCTTAATCCTTAATCCTTGTCATTTTGTTTCCTTTGGATTCGTTTCTTAAAAAAATATTTTCATCATCCTCGGTCTTAAATGATGATATTATTGAATATCTTTGGCTTTTGTAGTGCAAAGATGAATGATTTCTGAAGAATATCTTTGGTAGTAGTCTGAAGATGAGCAGTGTTTAGATGAACATGACCCAGTGATGAATATCTTTGGCTTTGTAGTGCAAAGATGAATATTTGATTCGGATGTATATTGATTGATGTTACGGGGATAAAAGATGAGCGATGAACTTTTAAATTCATACATAGAAGATAGTAGTTTGCATTCTCTACTTAACTCTTACAATGAATTATTATTTCATTTGCGAATATTGATTTAAAATTTGTTGTCTATTGTATTCTATTAGATTTTTCCTGTTGAAGACTAATGATAATTTGTTGTATATTATCTTAGTCGTAATATTCTTTCTTGGGCTAGTTGAGCTCACCCTTTTCCTTTTTGTTCCAGAATTTTTTTCTTCTGAAGGAGGCGAGAATATAGCGATGCAGTCGGGGTATGGAATGAAGGTTTAATAAAGAGAGAGAGTTGTTTAGTAGTCCTCACCATTTTTGTAAAATAATGTATCGATAAATGTGATGAGGATTTATTTGAGTATAGATATTATACAGAAGATAATATTTGTATTTAAACTCACGAGTTTTCTTGTTGTAATAATAAAGTTGTAGTTGTTTTACATACATGCCATGTGTATTGTGACTCGGAATGGGTGATGTATACCTATTTTAAATTCTTATATCATTGTCATCATCCTCATGTTATTTATGTTGAAAGTCATCGTGTGGCTGTAGTGCGTAGATGGACTTGGTATGATTATGACGAGAGACTACCGATTGTAATTATGGTAGTAATGTTACAAATGATGTGGTAAAAATCCTCGATTAGTAGTAGTGCATTGATGGACGATTGTTGGCATGATCATGACCATTAATGAATACACAAATATTCTTGGCGTAGTAGTCATGAATAATTGTGGTCGTGATCTTAAAGAATATCCTTGGTAGTAGTGCGGGGGTGATTCGATGATGTGGAATATTTATTAAAATTTGAGTCTCAATATATATTGATGATGAAAAACCTTTTAAAACCTAAAAGATAGTAGATTTTATTTTCTACTTGACTCTTTTAATGGATTGCATATTCATTGCAGTTAAACTTGATTTATTGTATTTTATCGGTTTAACATTGTTGAAGACTATTGATAATTTATTTTGCATTATCTTAGTCATAATATTTCTTCTTGGGCTAGTTGAGCTCACCCTTTCTTTCACTTTATTCTCTTGAGAAATGAGAATATAATTTGGGACGAGTCGGGAAGCGCAGTGATGGTCACGAAGATAGCATTAGTAGTCCTCATTTATACGTGAAATAGTGTGATAATAATTGTAATGAGGACTCCTTTTGAGTTTGTATAATATCTAGTAGGCGATATTTGTATTTAAACTCACGATTTTATGTCGTATTGTACACGGCAGTTATGTTAGTAAGTTGTATTTAAATTACATACCATGTAAGTGGCGACCCAAGATGGGTGATGTATACCTAATTTTGGGGGCGTCGCGGTTGGTATCGAGCTTAGGGATATGATCCTGGCTAAGATGTGAGAATAGTACTAGGAGGGAGGCAGGGAATACCTTATTTAGTATGACCTACCAAAGTTTATGTCTTTATTTTATTGGTTGGTCGGAAGATAGGGATAATTTGTTACATGTCAATTAACCTTTTGTTTTGTGGCGATGTCTGAAAATGACATCGAGAATGTTGAGAATATGATGGAATGAGGCGATCGTTGATTCATTACATATCAATAATCGAGGATAATGTGCATCGGGAAGGCGACAATCCTCATGCAAACAACAACAACGACCAAATGATGAATGATCGAATGTTCGGAGGCTTTATGCAATTTATCTGCGGCAATGAGAGCGACTCTCATCCAAAGCGTGGGGTGGAAACACGGAAAACTCTCGGCGGTCACCATTAAACAATTCAAAGGAGCTGGGACCACCGGAGTTTAAGGGTGAGCCAAAACCACTTACGGCGGAAGCATGGATAAAGCAGATTACAAGATATTTGATGTCTTGGGATCTCCAGAGAGCAAAAGGTTCCCTTTTAACGCCTTTATGTTATGTGGAGAGGCGGATTCTTGGTGGGAATCGGTAAAAGCGTACTCGACTTCTTTATCTTGAAGATATCTTGGGAGAAGTTCGGGAGTACATTCAACGACAAATACATTCACGAAAGTATTCATGATGAAGGAGGTGGAATTTATCAAGTTGGAACAAAACAATATGGCCGTGTCATGATCTGAAGCAAAATTTGCGGAGTTATCACGGTTTGCATCCCACTTGGTGGATAATGAAGAGAGAATGGGCGAATGTTTTTAAGAGGTTTGAAGCGGGAGATACATCAACATCTTATTTCTCATAAAGCGTGTTTGTATTTAGATGTTGTAAATAGGGCTCGATTAGTGGAAGCGATAATGAGTCAACCTGACTAAAAAGAAGCGGTAAGCAAAATTATAATACCGGTGAGAGTAGTCATCGAGCGGTGACAAAGCGTGGAGGAATCAACGGGCGGATATGGTAACCACGGTGGTAATCGGGCCAAAACAATAAGAATGGACATTTCAAGAAGCGGAGATTCAATGATGGTGGAAAGGCGTCGGCACCGGCACCCGTTGTTAAGGAAGGAGAAAGACCACCTATCATATGCTTGAATGCGGAGGAGAGGACACATCGATCAAAGCTGCGTCATGTGCAGTCAAAGCATGTTATAATTGTGGAAGAGAAGGTCACTTAGCTCGATTTTGTCGTTCATAGAAGACAAATTCAGCTAGGATGGAAGCACCAAAAGGCCGTCCCGAGAAAATTCAAAAGCCAGGTAGTCTGAGGAGGCGTTTGTTGTGACCTCCCAAAGAACAAGGAATCCGAATGAGGTCATCATCAGAGTAAGCTTATCATAAACTCTAATGAAGTCTATACTTTATTTGATCTGGGTTCTACCCATTCTTTTATTTCTCTACTTGCGCTCATCGATTAAATTTGACTCAGGAGAAATTAGACTTTGACTTATCTGTGGAAACTTCGTTTGGGAGAAACCTTCATTACATCCCTTTGTTTATAAGTCTTGTTTGGTTCAAATCGGTACCCTCACATTACACAATCGATCTTATTTCATTAAAAATACTTGTATTTGGCGTGATTTTAGGGATTGATTGGTTAACTACTTATCATACAAAAATTGATTGTTTTCGTAAGGTTGTTAGCTTTCATATTCCTAATAACCTATTATCTTGAATTCAAACGACCAAACCATTAAAATCAATCACGGTCATCTCAAGCCATAAAAGCTATTCGTTTATTGAAAAAGCGGATGTCAAGCTTTCTTAGCTCATATCATGATTTAAACAAAAATACGTCGGTTTTGAGCGATATTCCTATTGTTAATAAATTTCTGGCGTATTCCCAGAAGAACTTCTGGCCTACCCCAAGCGTGAAATTGAATTTTGTATCGACCTTGAACCCGATACAAAACCTATTTCAAAGCCCCATATCGAATGGCTCTATTGAACTTCGGAGTTAAAGACCCAAGCTGAGGAATTGTTAGACATTGGCTTTATTAGTCTAGTACTTCTCCTTGGGGTGCTCTGTTACATTTCGTGAAGAAGAAAGATGGGAGTATGCGACTTTGTATTGATTATCGGGAGTTGAATCATGTCACCATCAAAAATAGGTATCCATTGCCGCGTATTGATGACTGTTTGACCCGATTTGCAAGGAGCCAAATTCTTTTCAAAGATTGATCTTCGTTAGGATATCACCCGATTGAAGATTAGAGCCGTGACATTCCAAAGGCGGCTTTCGGAACTTCGATGCGGGCATTATGAATTCTAGTCGTGTCCTTTGGATTGACTAATGCTCTCTTTGCCTTCATGGATATGATGAGCCAAAGTATTCAAGGAATATTTAGATCACTTTGTGGTCGTCTTTATTGATGACATCCTTATTTATTCCAAAAGCCGTGAAGATCATGAAAGCAACACTTGAGGTGACACTCAAAAGCCGTGAATATAAGCTTTATGCCAAGTTGAAGAAATGCGAGTTACGGCTTGAAAGTAGCATTCCTTGGGCACGTGGTATCAAGTCGTGGAATATCCATTGACCCAGCCAAAGATTGAAGCTATTCAAAATTTGGGAACAACCTAAATCGATGGAAAAGTCGTAGCTTTCTCGGTTTAAATTTGGTTATTATCGGAGATTCGTGGAAGGATTTTCTCGAATCGCTACTCCATTATTTCGGTGACTCGAAAAGATACAAAGTTCGGTTGGAGCGAAGAATGTGAGAAGAGTTTTCAAGAACTCGAGAGGAGACTTATTTATTTTGTTACGACAATACCATCGGCTCGGAGGATTTGTCATCTCTGGTGATGCTTGAGCAAAGGGTTGGGATGTGTTCTTATGCAACATGGAAAAGTTATAGCTTTATGCCTCGCGACAACTCAAAGAATATGAGAGGAATTATCCTACTCGTGATCTAGAGTTAGCATTGTTATCTTCACTTAAAATTTGGAGGCATTACTTGTATGGGGAGAAAGTGGAGATCTTACGGATCATAAAAGCCTCAAATATTTCTTCACTCAAAAGGAACTCAACATGCGACAACGACGTTGGCTTGAAGCTATTGAAAGATTATGATCATACCATCCAATACCATCTGGAAAAGCGAGCGTGGTAGGCGGCGCATTGAGTAGAAAATCATATGCAATCTGAGTGCGATATTTATCGTATGAGCCCATTTTGTGTGACTTGCAAAGGATGGAGATAGAGTTAAAGACTCGAGGGGACGCGTGTGATGATAGCAAGCAGTATCGTGTAGAAGGCAGACTTTAATCGATAAAGTTAAAAGGCTGCTCAAGCTGACGGACACGGAGGTGATGCGTATATGAAGAAGAAAGTGCAAGAAGGTCTTATCTAGGAAGCAAGAATCGATGAAGAAGGAATACTTGAGTCAACTCCGGACTTTGTGTTCTAACGACCACGATTTAAAGTATAATATCATGATGGGGCGCACAACACACCATTTGCAATCCATCTGGGGAGTACCAAAATGTATCATGATATTCGTAAATACATTTTGGTGGAAGCAATATGAAGAGAGAGATATTTGTTTATCTCAAGGTGTCTAACTTGTCAGCGAGTTAAAGCGGAGCATCAAGTACCAAAAGGTCCATTGCAACCACTTGAAATTCGAGAATGGAAGTGGGAGCACATTACCATGGATTTCGTTACTGTCTTCTAAGGTTTCTCAAGGCATTGATGCGATTTGGGTCATTGTTGATAGATTGACCAAGTACGCTCATTTCTTACCAAATCTGAAACTTATACACTTGAACGTCTTGCTCGTATGTACATAAGCGAGATTGTAAGGCGCATGGTATGCGGTATCCATAGTTTACGATCGAGACCCAAGATTCACTTCACGATTTTGGGTTAGTTTGCAAAAAGCTATATGAGCACAGACTTACGGTTTAGCTCGACATATCATCCTCAGACGGACGGACGATCGGAGAGGACTATTCAAACTCTTGAAGATCTATTAAGACTCTGTGTCCTTGATTTCAAGGGAGTTGGGACAAGTTCTTACCATTGGTGGAGTTTTCCTACAACATTGAGTTATCAAGCAAGTATTGGCATGGCTCCATTCGAGCGTTGTATGGAAGAAAGTGTCGATTCTCGGTATCTTTGGGATGAGTTGGGTGAAGCAACGTTGTTGGGGCCGGAGTTGAGATGCGTATGACTACGGAAAAGATTCAAACGATCAAACAACGTATAAAAACCTCACAAAATCGATAAAAAGAGTTATCTTGATCTTCATCGAAAGGGCGTGGAATTCGATATAGGAGATCGTGTGTTGTTAAAAGTTGCTCCATGGAAAGGAGTTACAAGATTTTGAGAGAGAGGAAAACTTAATCCTCGATTCATCGGTCCATTTTAATCCTCGATCGAGTAGGAAGCGTAGGGCTATAGACTCGACTTTTTACTGCTTGAAATATGTCTCGTGTTCATGCGTTTTTTCACATATCTATATTACGTAAATATATGAAAGACCCGAACCATATTATTGAGTTAGAGCCGGACGAAATAGCGGAAGATTTGGCGTATGAAGAGGTTCTGTTCAAATTTTGGATAAAAAGGAACATATTCTACGCTCGAGGTTATACCTCAAGTCGAAGTTTTGTGGAGGAACCACGATGTTGGGGAAATGACTTGGGAGTTAGAATCGAAATGAAATCAAGGTATCCTTACCTCTTTGACATACCAGTCGCGTACCCTAATTTCGAGAGGTGAAATTTCATAAGAAGGGAGGTTGTAAGACCCTCAAACTTTTATAAATAAAGATGAATTTTCTATAAATATTATTTTGAATATTATGGAATAAATTTGATATAATGTTATAGTTGTGGGTAATATTTATAAATTTTGCAAAGTATGCAAGTTGTTATAAAATATTCGTTTTGGTGGGGAATATTCTTTTTGTTAGGGAATATAAATACAATGGCTCAATCATTGGTGGACCCCTTAATGAATTATTATTTGATTGAGAAAGCGACAAAAATATTTTATAAAAATAACGGCGGAGGTGTTACAGTTAAAAGCGTTGAACTACCCGGTGGTAAAGAAATGCGATGTCTGGCGTGGTTGCGTAGTAGCACACGGTATTGATTATTAATCTTTACGTGAGAAGTCACTTTCAATTTATGCTCAATTATTCTACGATAATTCTTTGCATCATATCTCTTATATTATTGATTCAATTATTGTCGCAGTATCATACGTATAATATGTTATAGTATTAAATCAATAATTTGAGACGACAAGTTATAAATGATTAATAATTGTTGAAAGATTAAATATGTGTTATGATTTGTGGTAAGTTTGATTATTTTATCGAGAATATTATATGTCATCATCTAAGAGTCTCTAAATCGATAGTAATTACCTTTGTGAATAGTAATTACCTTCGCCGTCGATAGTATTTACCTTCGTCGATAGTAATTACCCTTGTGAATAGTATTTACCTTCGTTAATAGTAATTACCTTCGTCGATAGTAATTACCCTTGTGAATAGTATTTACCTTCGATCGATAGTATTTACCTTCGTTAATAGTAATTACCTTTCTTGAGCGTCGAACCACTTGTCGTTTCACATTCTGGCGTCAAACCACTTTTCTTTTCACATCATTAGTCGTCAAGCCCACTTGCTTTTTTTCACACGGCGGTCTTTAAGCTAGAAATCTTCTATAAATAGAGGCCTAGGGCTTCATTATTTTCACGAATTCATTCAAGCTATAGAGAGAAAAGTATAGAAAGAATAAGAGAAAGAAGAAGAGTATTTTGTTACTACTTCTTCTGCTTGCGATATTCAATCTCCTACCAAAAGTAAGGGTGTTATTCTTTCTTATTCATGAAGAGAAGCTGTTGTTATTCCATTGCTTAATATTACATTGGAATAACTTTGTATCTGTGGTTTACCTATACTTGGTGACATTCTTTATTATTCATTTGGAACATCACATGCATGTGTTTTACAGGACTGGTTAAAATCTTTATTATTATTTTGTTGGAACATCACATGCATGTGTTTTTACCGGACTGGTTAAAATCTTTATTATTACTGTTGGAACATCACATGCGTGTTTTTTACAGGACCTAGTTCCGTCTTTATCATTCTGTTGGAATATCTATACGTGTGTTTTACAGGATGCTGGTTCCATCTTTATTATTCCGTTGGAACATCATCGGTGTGAATTTCACGACTGGTTTCGTTATTTATTATTACATTGGAATAACTTTGCATGTATGTGATCTATCGCGTGCGTGGTGATTTCTTTTGTTATTCCATTCTTTATTATACCCGGTTGGTTAAAACTTTGACTTCTATACTCCATGAAATTAGTGGAATATCCTTGATATTTGTGTTTCATCCAAAGATATCTTTTCATGAAAATATTCTTACGATCATTCTTGAATTTTACTCTACAAAAGCGATGTCGTGTTGATAATTTGGGCGTTAATAATTCTGGATAAAATAATTCTTGAACTTGTTTTATTGAATTCTTATATCATTGTCATCATCCTCATGTTTATATTATGTTGAAAGTCATCGTGGCACATGTAGTGCATAGATGGACTTGGTATGATTATGACCGAGAGACTATTGATTGTAATCATAATAGTAATATTACAAATGATGTGGTAAAAATCCTCGATGGCCGTAGTGCATTGATAGACGAGTTGTTGGCATGATCATGACCATTAATGAATACACAAATATTCTTGGCCGTAGTGCATGAATAATTGTGGTCGTGATACTAAAGAATATCCTTGGCCGTAGTAGTGCGGGGTGATTCGATGATGTGGAATATTTATTAAAAGTGAGTATCCATATATATGATGATGAAAAACCTTTTAAAACCTAAAAGATAGTAGACTTTATTTTCTACTTGACTCTTTTAATGGATCAGATATTCATTGCATGATTAAACCGATGTTATACATTGTATTTTATCGGTTTTAACATTGTTGAAGACTATTGATAATTTATTTTGCATTATCTTAGTCATAATATTTCTTCTTGGGCTAGTTGAGCTCACCCTTTCTTTCCTTTATTCTCTTGAGGAAATGAGAATATAAATTGGGACGAGTCGGAAGCGAGTGATGGTTGTAAGACCCAAACTTTTATAAATAAAGATGAATTTTTCTATAAATATTATTTTTGAATATTATGGAATAAATTTGATATAATGTTATAGTTGTGGATAATATTTATAAATTTTGCAAAGTATATGCAGTTGTTATAAAATATTCGTTTGGTCGGGAATATTCTTTTTGTTAGGGAATATTCATACTGATGGCTCAATCATTGGTGGACCCCTAATGTAATTATTATTCGGATCGAGAAAGCGACAAAAATATTTTATAAAAATAACGGCGGAGGTGTTACCGTTAAAGCTGTTGAACTCCGGTGGTAAAGTACAAAGAATACGATGTCTGGCGTGGTTGCGTAGTACAGCGGTATTGATTATTGATGCTTACGTGAGAAGTCAATTCGCTTATGCTCAATTATTGCTATGATAATTCTTTGCATCATATCTCTTATATTATTGATTCAATTATTGTCACAAGATCATACGTATAATATGTTATAGTATTAAATCAATAATTGAGGCGACAAGTTATAAATGATTAATAATTGTTGAAAGATTAAATATGTGTTGATGAAAAAAAATGATGATTTGTGGTAAGTTTGATTATTTTATGGGGGCTCATATGTCATCATCTAAGAGTCTCTTCATCGATAGTAATTACCCTTGTGAATAGTATTTACCTTCGTCATATAGTAATTACCCTTGTGAATAGTATTTACCTTCGTCGATAGTAATTACCTTCGTCGATAGTAATTACCCTTGTGAATAGTATTTACCTTCGTCAATAGTATTTACCTTCGTTAATAGTAATTACCTTTACTAGGCCGCCGAACCACTTGTCGTTTCACATTCAAAGTCCAAACGACCGTCGAAGCCACTTCGCTTTTCACACACGGCGTGTCTTAAGCTAGAAATCTTCTATAAATAGAGGCCTAGGGCTTCATTATTTTCACTTAATTCATTCAAGTTTATATAGAGAGAAAGTATAAAGAGAATAAGAGAAAGAAGAAGAGTATTTTGTTCTTTAACTTCTTTGCGAGTATTCAATCTCCTACCAAATATAAGGGTGTTATTCTTTCTTATTCATGTAAGAGAAGCTGTTGTTATTCCATTGCTTATTATTCTGTTGGAATAACTCGTATAATGTGGTTTACCCTATACTTGGTGACATTCTTCTATTATTCTATTGGAACATCACATGCGTGTGTTTTACAGGGACTGGTTCCGTCTTTATTATTATTTTGTTGGAACATCACATGCATGTGTTTTTTACAGGACCGGGTTAAAATCTTTATTATTACGTTGGAACATCACATGCATGTGTTTTTACAGGACTCGGTTAAAATCTTTATCATTACATTGGAATATCCTATCTCGTGTGTTTTACAGGGATCTGGTTCCATCTTTATTATTAGTTGGAACATCCCACATCGGTGTGAATTTCACACGACACGGTTCCGTTATTTATTATTACGTTGGAATAACACATGTCTGCTTGATCTATCGCATGTATGGTGATTTCTTTTGTTATTCCATTCTTTATTATACCCGGTTGGTTAAAACTTTGACTTCTATACTCCATGAAATTAGTGGAATATCCTTGATATTTGCGTTTCATCGAAGATCTTTTCATGAAAATATTCTTACGATCATTCTTGAATTTTACTCTACAAAACAAAGATCATGTTGATAATTTGGACGTTAATAATTCCCGGATAAAATAATTCTTGAACTTGTTTTATTGAATTCTTATATCATTGTCATCATCCTCGTGTTTATATTATGTTGAAAGTCATCCGTGGGTTTGTAGTGCATAGATGGACTTGGTATGATTATGACCGAGAGACTATTCGGTGTAATCATGGTAGTAATGTTACAAATGATGTGGTAAAAATCCTTAGTGGTAGTAGTGCATTGATGGATTTGTTGTTGGCATGATCATGACCATTAATGAATACAAAATATTCTTGGCCCGTAGTGCATGAATAATTGTGGTCGTGATCTTACTAAAGAATATCCTCGTAGTGCGAGGGGTGATTCGATGATGTGGAATATTTATTAAAGTGAGTCTCAACTATAATGATGAAAAACCTTTTAAAACCTAAAAGATAGTAGACTTTATTTTCTACTTGACTCTTTTAATGGATTAGATATTCCGCCGCATTAAACCGGTTGTTCATTGTATTTTATCGGTTTAACATTGTTGAAGACTATTGATAATTTATTACGCATTATCTTAGTCATAATATTTCTTCTTGGGCTAGTTGAGCTCACCCTTTCTTTTCACCGTTCTCTGTGAAATGAGAATATAATTTGGGACGAGTCGAGGGAAGCGAGTGATGGTCTCGAAGATAGCATTAGTAGTCCTCACTATTACGTGAAATAGTGTGATAATAATTGTAATGAGGACTCCTTTTTGAGTTTGTATAATATCTAGTAGGCGATATTTATATTTAAACTCACAGTTTATTATGTCGTATTATTACCACTTACGGTTATGTTAGTAAGTTGTATTTAAATTCTGTACCATGTAAGTGGCGACCCAAGATGGGTGATGTATACCTAATTTTGGGGGCGTCACATCTCAGCTATAACAGTGATGAAAAACCTTTTAAATCATAAAAGATAGTAGATTTTATTTTTTACTTGACTCTTTTAATGGATTGCTTGTTCCGCTGCAGTTAAACTTGATGTTTATTATATTTTATCAGTTTAACACTGTTGAAGGCTAATGATAATTTATTCTGCATTATCTTAGTCAAAATATTTCTTATTGGGCTAGTTGAGCTCACCCTTTCTTTCTTTGTTCTCTTCGAGGAAATGAGAACATATTTGGGACTTAGTCGGAGAAGCTGAGTAATTGTCCGGAGGATAGCATTAGTAGTCCCTCACTATTACGTGAAATAGTGTGATAATAATTGTAATGAGGACTCCTTTTGAGTTTGTATAATATCTAGTAGATAATATTTGTATTCAAACTCACGATTTATGTCGTATTATACATGCGATGATTATATTAGTAAGTTGTATTTAAATTACGTACCATATCGACTACCCGGGATGGGTGATGTATACCTAATTTTGGGGCGTCATACGGTTGGTATCATAGCTTAGGGATATGATCCTGGCTAAGATGTGAGAATAGTACTTAGGAGGGGGAGGCAGAATACCTTATTTAGTATGACCTACCTAAGTTTATGTTTATTTTATTGGTCGATCGAATATAGGGATAATTTGTTACATGTCAATTAACCTTTTGTTTTATGGCGATGATTCGAAAATGACATCCGAGAATGTTGAGAATAGCAATGGAGCACAAAGCGATCGTTGATTCGCCACATATCAATAATCGAGGATAATGTGCATCAGAAGGCGACAATCCTCACGTAAACAACAACAACTTGACCAAATGATGAATGATCAAATGTTAGGAGGCTTTATGCAATTTATGCAACAATGAAAGTAGAGCGACTCTGTCCAAAAGCGTGGGGTGGAAACACGAAAAACTCGAGGCGGTCATCATTAAACAATTCAAGGAGCTGGGACCACCGGAGTTTAAGGGGAGAGCAAAACCACTTCGGCGGAAGCATGGATAAAGCAGATTACCAAGATATTTGATGTCTTGAGATGCTCAGGAGCAAAAGGTTCCTTTTCGGCCTTTATGTTTGGCGGCGGAGGACTTGGTGGGAATCGGTAGAAACGTACTCAACTTTCTTTGTCTTGAAGATATCTTGGGAGAAGTTAAGGAGAGTCATTCAACGACAAATACTTTCCGAAAGTATTAAGCCACACATAAGCGGTGGGGTTTATCAAGTTGGAACAAAATAATATGGCCAAGTATCGCATGTCTACGAGGCAAAATTTGCGCGGAGATATCACGATTTGCGTCCCCACTTGGTGGATAATGAAGAAAGAATGGCGCGAATGTTTTTAAGAGGTTTGAAGTCGGAGATACGTCAACATCTTATTTATCATAAAGCGTGTTTGTATTTAGATGTTGTAAATAGGGCTCGATTAGTGGGAAGCGCGATAACGAGTCAGCCTTAACTAAAAGAAGCGGTAGATTGACAAAATTATAATACCCGTAGAGAGTAGTCGTGAGCGGTGACAACAACAAGCGTGGAGGAATCAAGCGGGCGAGATATGGTAACCACTTGGTGGTAATCGTGGTCAAAACAATAAGAATGGACATTTCAAGAAAGCGGAGATTCAACGGTGATGAAAAGGCGTCAAGACCAAAGACACCGTTGTTAAGGAAGGAGAAAGACCACCTATCATATGCTTCAAATGCGGAGAGAGGACACATCGATCAAAAGCTGCGTCATGCCAGTCAAAGCATGTTATAATTGTGGAAAGAAGGTCACTTAGCTCAATTTTTGTCGTTCAGAAGACAAATTAAACTAGGATGGAGGCACCAAAGGTAGTCCCGGAAAAGTCAAAGCCCAGAAGTAGTGTGAGGGAGGCGTTTGTTGTGACCTCCCGGAGAAGCAAGGAACCCGAATGAGGTCATCACGGGTAAGCTTATCATAAACTCTAATGAAGTCTATACTTTATTTGATCTGGGGTTCTACCCATTCTTTATTTCTCCTACTTGCGCTCATCGATTAAATTTGACTCGGGAGAAATTAAACATTGACTTATCTCGTGGAAACTCCGTTGAGAGAAACCTTCATTACATCCCTTTGTTTATAAGTCTTGTTTGGTTCAAATCGGTACCCTCACATTACTGTCGATCTTATTTCATTAAAAATACTTGCATTTGGCGTGATTCTACAAGGATTGATTGGTTAACTACTTATCATGCAAAAATTGATTATTTTCGTAAGGTTGTTAACTTTCATATTCCTAATCAACCTATTATGCGAATTCAAACGACCAAACCATTAAAATCAATCACGGTCATCTCAAGCCATAAAGCTATTCGTTTATTGAAAAGCGGATGTCAACCTTTCTTAGCTCATGTCATCGATTTAAACAAAAATACGTCGGTTTTGAGCGATATTTCTATTGTTAATAAATTTCTGACGTATTCCCAGAAGAACTTCCCGGCCTACCCCGAGGCGTGAAATTGAATTTTGTATCGACCTCAAACCCAGTACAAAACCTATTTCCAAAGCCCCATATCGAATGGCTCTATTGAACTTCGAGGAGTTAAAGACCCAACTACTGAATTGTTAGACATTGGCTTTATTCGTCTAGTACTTCTCCTTGGGGTGCTCCCATGCTCATTCGTGAAGAAGAAAGATGGGAGTATCGACTTTGTATTGATTATCGGGAGTTGAATCATGTCACCATCAAAATAGGTATCCATTGCCCGTATTGATGACTGTTTGACCCGATTGCTGAGCCAAATTCTTTTCAAAGATTGATCTTCTTCGTTCGGATATCACCAATTGAAGATTAGAACCACGTGACATTCCAAAGGCGGCTTTCGAACTTCGATGCGGGCATTATGAATTCTAGTCGTGTCCTTTGGATTGACTAATGCTCTCTTTGCGCTTTCGTGGATATGATGAACCGAGTATTCAAGGAATATTTAGATCACTTTGTGGTCGTCTTTATTGATGACATCCTTATTTATTCCAAAATCCGTGAAGATCATGAAGCAACACTTGAGGTCGACACTCCAAAAGCTTCGTGAATATAAGCTTTATGCCAAGTTGAAGAAATGCGAGTTCGGCTTAAAAAAAGTAGCATTCCTTGGGCAAGTGGTATCAAGTCATGGAATATCGGTTGACCAAAGAAAGATTGAAGCTATTCAAAGTAGGAACAACCTAAATCGATGACCGAAGACGTAGCTTTCTCGGTTTAATTTGGTTATTATCGGAGATTCGTGGAAGGATTTTCTCGAATCGCTACTCCATTGACTTCGGTGACTCGAAAAAGATACAAAGTTCGATTCGGAGCGAAGAATGTGAGAAGAGTTTTCAAGAACTCAAGAGAGACTTATTTCAAAGACTGTTCGACAATACCATCCGGCTCGGAGGATTTGTCATCTCTGATGATGCTTGAGCAAAGGTTGGGATGTGTTCTCATGCAACATGGAAAAGTTATAGCTTTATGCCTCGCGACAACTCAAAGAATATGAGAAGAATTATCCTACTCATGATCCGGGTTGGCGGTATTATTATCTTTCAGACTTAAAATTTGGAGGCATTACTTGTATGGGGAGAAAGTGGAAATCTTTACGGATCATAAAAGCCTCAAATATTTCTTCACTCAAAAGGAACTCAACATGCGACAACGACGTTGGCTTGAACTGTTGAAAGATTATGATCATACCATCCAATACCATCTGGAAAAGCGAGCGTGGTAGGCGACGATTGAGTAGAAGATCATATCAGCAATCTGAGTGCGTTATTGTCAATGAAAGGCCCATTTTGTGTGACTTGCAAAGGATGGAGATATAGTTAAAGACTCAGGGGGACGCGTGTGATGATAGCGAATATCTGAGTAGAACCGACTTTAATCGATAAAGTTAAAGGCTGCTCAAGCTACGGACACTGGAGAGATGCGTATGAGAAAGAAAGTGCCAAGAAGGTCTTTATCTTAGGAAGCAAGAATTGATGAAGAAGGAATACTTGAGTTAACTCCGGACTTTGTATTCTAACGACACGATTTAAAGTATAATATCATGATGGGTACACAACACACCATTTGCAATCCATCACAGGAGTACCAAATGTATCATGATATTAAATCATACATTTTGGTGGAGCAATATGAAGAGAGAGATAACACATTTATCTCAAGGTGTCTAACTTGTCAACGAGTTAAAAAGCGAGCATCAAGTACCAAAAGGTCCATTGCAACCACTTGAAATTCCGAATGGAAGTGGGAGCACATTACCATGGATTTCAATTACGGTCTTCCTAAGGTTTCTCAAGGCATTGATGCGATTTGGGTCATTGTTGATAGATTGACCAAGTCTCGCTCATTTCTTACCGACACGAGAAACTTATACACTTGAACGTCTTGCTCTCGTATGTACATAAGCGAGATTGTAAGATCGCATGGTATTCCCGGTATCCATAGTTTCGATCGAGACCCAAGATTCACTTCACGATTTTGGGTTAGTTTGCAAAAAGCTATGGAAGCACGGACTTACGATTTAGCTTCTAAGATATTATCCTCGAGACAGACGAGCGATCGGAGAGGACTATTCAAACTCTTGAAGATCTATTAAGACTTTGTGTCCTTGATTTCAAGGGAGTTGGGACAAGTTCTTACCATTGGTGGAGTTTTCCTACAACAATAGTTATCAAAGCAAGTATTGGCATGGCTCCATTCGATCGTTGTATGGAAGAAAGTGTCGATTCTTCAAGTTATCTTTAGGATGAAATTGGGTGAAGCAACGTTGTTGGGATCGGAGTTGAGCACGCATGACTACGGAAAAGATTCAAACGATCCGACAACGTATAAAAACCTCACAAAATCGACAAAAGAGTTATCTTTGATCTTCATCGAAAGGACGTGGAATTCGATATAGGAGATCATGTGTTGTTAAGAGTTGCTTTCCATGGAAAGGAGTTACAAGATTTAGAAAGAGAGGAAAACTTAATCCTCGATTCATCGGTCCATTTTAATCCTCGATCGAGTAGGGCGTAGCTATAGACTCTTTTTTCGCCAAATATGTCTCGTGTTCATAACGTTTTTCACATATCTATGTTACGTAAATATGTGAAAGACCCGAACCATATTATTGAGTTAGAGCAGGACGAAATAAGCGGAAGATTTGACGTATGAAGAGGTTCTGTTCAAATTTTGGATAAGAATGAACATATTCTACGCTCGAGGTTATACCTCAAGTCAAAGTTTTGTGGAGGAACCACGATGTTGAGAAATGACTTGGGAGTTAGAATCGAAATGAAATCAAGGTATCCTTACCTCTTCGACATACCAGTGCACGTACCCTAATTTCGAGGGCAAAATTTCATAAGAGGGGAGGTTGTAAGACCCGAACTTTTATAAATAAAGATGAATTTTCTATAAATATTATTTTTGAATATTATGGAATAAATTTGATATAATGTTATAGTTGTGGGTAATATTTATAAATTTTACAAAGTATGCAAGTGGTTATATTATTTGATTGGTCGGGGAATATTTGGTTTAGCGAGGGAATATTAAATGCACAACTACTCAATTATTGGTGGACCCAGCATAATGTAATTATTATCGGATTGAAAGCGACAAAAATATTTTATTGAAATAACGGCGAAAGTTTTCACCGTTGATCTTTGTTGAACTACTTTCGGTAGTAAAAGAAATGAATGTCGTGTGGTTGCGTAGTAATATGCGGTATTGATTATTGATCTTTATGTGAGGAAGTCACCTCGGTTTGATTCCATTATTGTCGATTAATAATATGAATTATTATAAGCGATAATGACGTTTTGTTTTATTAGTATTATTAACGTAATAAAGCGAAACATCTTTTATATAAAGCGTAATACTTTATTAAAGTTATTACTATAAATAAAATATATTATATTTTATTATGCATAGTGTTGCGTAGTGTTGCGTAGTGTTTGTATAGTAAAATGTTTTTATATAAATAGAATATATTATATTTTATTTAAAAGATTTTGCTTTAAATATGGATAGTCAGATTAAAGTAAATCATCTGGACCGTTTCATGGATTAATTACTATGCATTCTATTTTCCTATAAATAAGCTCATTCCTTCATTATTTTCTTACGAATTCTTTGAAACTTTAGAGAGAAACTATAGAGAGAAAGAAGAAAAGTATTCGCTACTTCACTTTGCCAATATTGAGTTCTTCTAAGGTAGGGAATATTATTTGTTGTACTCGTAAGGGATATTATTCTTTTGTATTCATGAAGAGAACTTGATTATTCCATTCCTTATTATTACATTGGAATAACTCGTATATCGCGGACTACCCTATACTTGGTGACATTCTTCTATTATTACGTCTTTATTATTCTATTGGAACATCACATGCGTGTGTTTTTACAGGACTGGTTAAAATCTTTATTATTCATTGGAACATCTTGTGCGTGTGTTTTACAGGACTGGTTAAAATCTTTATTATTCTGTTGGAACATCACATGCTGCGTGTGTTTTGGGACTGGTTAAAATCTTTATCATTCTATTGGAATATCCTATCGTGTGTTTTACACGGATGCGGTTCCATCTTTATTATTACATTGGAACATCACTGTCGGTGTGAATTTCACGACTGGTTCCGTTATTATTATTACATTGGAATAACACATACATCTGGCAATCTGCGTGCGTGGTGATTTCTTTTGTTATTCCATTATTTATTATACCCGGTTGGTTAAAACTTTGACTTCTATACTCCATGAAATTAGTAGAATATCCTTGATATTTGCGTTTCATCCAAATATCTTTTCATGGAAATATTCTTACGATCATTCTTGAATTTTACTCTACAAAACGATGATCGTGTTGACAATTTGGACGTTAATAATTCCCGGATAAAATAATTCTTGAACTTGTTTTATTGAATTCTTATATCATTGTCATCATCCTCATATTTATATATTTTTTAAAAAGTCATACATGGCGGCTGTAGTGCGTAGATGGACTTGGTATGATTATGATGAGAGACTATTGATTGTAATCATGGCCAGTAATGTTACAAATGATGTGGTAAAAATCCCTCGGTCAGTAGTAGTGCATTGATGGACGATTGTTGGCATGATCATGACCATTAATGAATACACAACTATTCTTGGCGCGTAATGCATGAATTATTGTGGTCGTGATCTTAAAGAATATCCTTGGCCAGTAGTGCGGGGTGATTGATGATGTGGATTATTTATAAAAGTGAGTCTCATTTATAATGATGATGAAAAACCTTTTAAATCATAAAAGATAGTAGATTTTATTTTCTCTTGACTCTTTTAATGGATCGCTTGTTCATCAACGCTTGATTAAACTTGATGTTTATTATATTTTATCGGTTTATCCTTTGTTGAAGGCTAATGATAATTTATTCTACATTATCTTAGTCATAATATTTCTTCTTGGGCTAGTTGAGCTCACCCTTTCTTTTCTTTATTTCTCTTGAGGAAATAAGAACATATTTGGGACGAGTCGGGAAGCGGAGTAATGGTCCGGAGGATAGCATTAGTAATCCTCACTATTACGTGAAATAGTGTGATAATAATTGTAATGAGGACTCCTTTTGAGTTTGTATAATATCTAGTAGATAATATTTGTATTCAAACTCACGATTTATGTCGTATATTACTACATGAGTTATATTAGTAAGTTGTATTTAAATTACGTACCATGATATCGACTACCCAAGATGGGTGATGTATACCTAATTTTGGGGCGTCACAACAGTATCGAGCTTAGGATATGATCCTGGCTAAGATGTGAGAATAGTACTTAGGAGGGAGAGAGGGGAATACCTTCGCTAGTATGACCTACCTAAGTTTATGTCTTTATTTTATTGGTCGGTCGAGAATATATGGATAATTTGTTACATGTCAATTAACCTTTTGTTTTGTGCAAGATGTCGAAAATGACATCCGAGAATGTTGAGAATACTTGATGGAGCACTGAGCGATCGTTGATTCGCCACATATCAATAATCGGGATAATGCATGCATCGAGGAAGGCGACAATCCTCATGCAAACAACAACACCGACCAAATGATGAATGATCGAATGTTCGGAGGCTTTATGCTGATTTATGCAACAATGAAAGAGAAGCGACTTCTCATCCAAAAACGTAGGTGGAAATAATGAATGAATGAGCTTTATTTATAGAAAAATGAAATGCATAAGAACTAACTCATGAGCGGTCGAGATTGATTTACTTTAATCGACGGTCCATATTTAAAGCAAAATCTTTTAAATAAAATATAATATATTCTATTTATAATCTAATAAAACGAATAACTTTATAAAAGATTTTACTATCTGAAACACTATCTACGAACCACTATGCAAATACTACGCATAATAAAATATAATATATTCTAATTATTGTCTAATAAAAGCAGATAACTTTATAAAAGTATTACATTTTTATATAAAAAGATTTTCCTATACGAAAACACTACGCAGAATATTTATGCAACACTTATCATAATAGAATATAATATATTCTATTTATAGAATAACTTTATAAAAGTATTACATTTTATATAAAAAAAAAATTACGTATTATTACATTAATAATACCAACAAAAGCTGAGTGACTTATCACTTAAGATCGATAATTAATACTGAGTAATGCTTCTTACGCAACCACAGCAGATATCTCATTACTTTAACACAGGGTGTTTCAACGATTAACGGTAAAACTTCCGTAGTTATTTTCATAAAAGTATTTTTATCGTTTTCTCAATCAAATAATAATTCCGTTAATGGGGTCCACCAATGATTGTCTTAGTTATACGAATATTCCTGTTAAAACAAATATTTAAAACCAATCGAATATTATATAACAACTTGCGTACTTTGCAAAATTTATAAATATTACCCACAACTATTATATCAATTTCACTCCATAATATTCAAAATTAATATTTATAGAAAATTCATCTTTATTCAAAAGTTGGGGTTTTTACAATTTGAAAGCATAAGTTGGGAAATGGAAATCTGATGTAGATTTCTTATTTGTTTAGTGGCGAAAAAAAGATAGATTTTGGATGCATTATACGAGGCTCAACTGGTTCTTTTGTAGCTGCTATGCAAGGGCCCAAGCCGGGTAGTTTTTCTCCAATTTTAGCGGAGGCGATTGGACTACAGGAAGCGTTATCTTGGCTAAAGGATGCATCGTATCACTCTATCGTTGTGGAAACTGATTCCCAAATAGTATCAAATGCAGTTAATGGTGAGGATATTTTTTATTCAAGTTTAGGAATTATTATTGATAATTGTAGAGCCATATGTAAGGCGATAAATCAGTGTCGTGTAACGTTTACTAGACGATCAACGAATGTGGTAGCCCATAGCTTAGCTAGATCTGCACGTTCTGTGTCTGATCAGAGGGTCTTTGAAACTGTTTGTCCCTCTTTTATCTTGGATGTAATTGCTGCAGATTTGAATGAATAAATCTATTATTGTTTGCGTCAAAAAAAAAAACTTTGTCCGTTTCAAAATTAATAATATTATTTAATTTTTAAAATAAAACGATGTTATATTAAATTCATTTAATTTTAATTAATATTATCACAATCATCTTAAGTACCCTACAATAATTAAAAACTCCATCAAATAAATAAATAAAAATAGTTAAAAGAGGACCTTTTACACATGGTGATTTATGATTGATTATACATAAAAGGAATTAAGATGAGATTATTTGGTTGAAGAAGAAGAAGTAGGGAGTGGCCATGGCTGATAAAATATAAATATCAAAAAGAAGAAAGAAGAGTTAAGATAAAATATATAGGGAGTGGCCAGAACAAAGCAAACTACTTGTCTTCTTAATTTCCCTTCTGTTTATCTAGTAGCTGAACAAAGTTTGTACAATAAATATGTACAAGTAAAGGTTTATTATGAGGACTGAGATTATAGATTAAAAGCAATCTGTAGCCGGCTCAACAGGTTTAACAAGAAATCACATAAACAATTATTTGCCAATGACTTGTTCCGAAATCCAGATCAATCAAAATACTTTGAAATATAATTGGCATGGTCCTACTCCTGTTGGAAGCATTATTATGTTTGTTGAAAAAGTCCTACATCTAATTTCTACTCTCTTTTCCAAAGTAGAAAAGCACTTGGCATACATTAAACTTTGGATTTATTTTATTTTAAATTTTTATGAATCATACCAATTTTAGAAATTTCATTTATGGTATCTCTAATTTTGGTCAGAAGTGTTTGACCAAATAAACAATTTTAATAAAATTAATATTAAATGAGTTTCATGAACTTCAAATATTCAACTGAGTTACCTGTTTAGTATGATCCAGGAGTTTATGCCGTGATTGTGGATTTTATAAATTTTTCCAAACTGTGCTTACCCCTTATCCATCCTTATGTCCTATTGTTCTTATTTTTTATAAAAAGTATATATTGTTAGCTTTTTAAAGTTATTTTGCAAAAAATTTAAATTCAAAGTTAGTTAGTATAGATTCTTTTAATTTAAATCAATACAATGTTGAATATTATAAATTATCTAAAATATATTTCTTTTTTTATTTTATAATTTTTAATGAGTCATTTTAATTTTGAGTTAAAAATTAATGATCATATAATTATTTGGAATAGAGAGTATTATTTAATTATAAAATATGTCATCTATAAAATGCTAATATTTATGAGTATTCCCTTTTAACATTCTAAAAAAAGTTACTACTATTCTTTTCTTTTATTCTTCATTTAGTAGAAAATATATATATATATATATATATATATATATATATATATATATATATATAGCTGGAAGGGGGTCCACAAGGATCTATCAAATTCACCATTATAACTTAAGGTGTGAATATGAAATCAACAATTTCAATTAAGTTTTTCACTGTAGCTTAAAAATAATTGTTATACCAGTTTAAAGTAATTTATTCTCCAAATATCTAAAATTCATTCACAACAGATTCCTAATAGATTCTTTTATCCACATTTAAAAATATATCAATAAATCGATGATCCAATGCTTTTCTTATCCTTATATAATTTTTATTTTAATCCCTATATATGATTTATTTCCTCGGGATAAAGGGAATCAAAAAAAGCGTTCTATTTATGTAAAATGACATTTCACACCTTATTTATTGCAATTTTATGTTGGTTAAAGGATCTTATCACTTAATTCTTTGATTTGGGTATGCTTATCAAATTCACTCATTTTATTTTTTAAACAAAGGATTTAAAGAAGAAAGATAACTATAAAAAAAATTAAAAATCATCAAATTTTGATTTTGAACATTTTTGTAAAATATTACTAATAATTATATATTTTATTATTTTATAATTAAAATAAAATTCTCATAAAAACATAATGATCGTTGCACATTTTGATTTCTAGCAATATCTATTTTTAAATTAAAATAATTACAAATTTTAAATTCAAACAAAATTACTTTTAAATAAAAATAGTTACAACGTTCAAAACATGATTTGATTTGTTGGAATTTTCAAATTTTAACTTTTAAATTTTAATTTTAAATTTTAAATTTTAAAATTAAAGGAATCAATATAAAGAATCTGTTGGGTACATAGTGAAAAAATTGAATCCCTATCCTACAGAATGACCTAATAGCATTGCAGAGTAGGGATAAAGATAAATAAACTGTTGTGAATGCAACTCATAAAATAAACCTAAGTAAATGTATATAAAAAATAAACCTAAGCTATAATTGATAACATAACTTCTTTAAATATAAAAAAGTTAATTTTAAATTTAATACACTTATATAGATAGCAAAAATGCTTGCTTGCTGTGTAAAACCACATATCCAATGGGCCGAACTAAATTCTATCCTATCTTGCTATCCACAAAAAACACATGACCCAGACTGCCGGAGGCCCAGAGTATAAAAAGTCGAGGTGTCTCCTTCTGAGCCTGAGGACCTGCCCATTATCTGCATCCGCATTGCCAAAGGGAAGGCTAAGGCTGCCTTTTGGCTTATCATCTTCAGTGGGGTGGGGGGTCTCCTTTCTGCTTCAAATGGCTTGCAGAATTGCAGATTCCGGCTTCCTTTTCACGGTAACAACTGCTCTATCTCTTAACTCGGCGAGTTGCGTATGAAATTGTCCTATTAAGTATCAATTCTACATGTTTGTATAATGCACTTTTCATTAATTACAGGGCTCCCTACAGAGGCCACTTCAGACCCCTAAATTTTCCCGACTTAATACTCCAGGTATTTGTGCTTCTTTCTCTCTCTCTCTCAAAAAATGGGTTGGTGTTGGGAGATAGATGGGTCTTCCTTCTTTGGCAAAAGGGGTATTATTATCCTGGTTGTCGACTTGCATTATACCACTCTACTTTAAAAATATCCAATTAAACCAAAATTAATTGGACGTAAACATATACTAAAAAAATAAATAAACAGAACACCAAGTGAGATAAAATAAAAGAAAAGGTGGCAGCCACGTCATATTATTGTCATCTTCAACCTTCAACAGTTGGGTCAACCCGACCCATATAGGTCAAAAGCAAGCCATAACTCTCTCATTTTTAACTCCAAATCATGCAATTATGCAAATAATATGTCAAAAATTTGGGAGTGGGAGTGAAAGAGGCACAGTTATTACCATGTATTATGGTCAAAAATGGTGGTTTGGGGCCAGGTGGTTCTCAACCCATGTTCATTTGTTCTTCTTTGTAAAGTACAAATCACTCATTAAATAGATTCAGTAGGTTTTTGATTAACTAATCATTCAATTTATTCTCGTTTTTCTTCTCTTCATGGAACCATGAAGTAGTTACTACATGGATACAAAGAGCAGCAGCTTAAGGTAATCTTACTTGGGGCCACAAGCTAAAAGGATACCTATTGTTCCTTACTTCCTTAGTTCTCTTCCGCCCGAATAAGGCTCTGTAGGCAGCAAATATCTTGTTTCTCACTCTCTTTAGTCTCTTATGATTGTTCAGGAACAAGAGAGAGAAGGAAAAAAAATTATAAGAGAAAATGAATTGGAAGTTTTGTCATTTTCATTTTCACATTTTTTAGTATTATTTTTTAGCCATGTAATTAATATTTTGATTTCTTCTTATTTTTGAGCTGCCACGTAAGAAAACGATGACGTCCATCCAATTTATTTGACGGAAGAGTTAAGCAATAGTTTTTAAAAAGTTCAATCGATTAATTGGATATTTTTGGTGTAATGCTTAAAAGTCGACAACTACAATGTGATAATACCCTTTTTGCCGGTCTTCTTTGTTTTCTCCATATCTTTTAGTATAATCTTGAAATTGGTTTCATTCTGATTTTGTACTTTATTATAGCTTTAGAGTGGTCATCTTGGTTACTTTTGGGATGGCAGTCAAAACCCAGTCTTTAATTGAGTATGGAACCAATATTTACTTATAATTGTCACTGCAAGTAATGCCCTTAGAGGTCTAAAATATAGACCAATTATAAAAATTTGGTTGCGTCTTGATTTTAAGACACTATATCTGCTCCTTTAGTTGGTTGAGTAAAAAGTTTGTAGCTATGCAATTTCTTTTCTCAAGTGCTCGATTCCTATGGCACAACTACTAAACTAAACACTCATAAATTTAGGGGTAATTGTGGATTTTTTTCCTTAAAATTTGGAAATTTGGTAAGTGGAACTCTTTTTGTGGAAGGATGAGTATTACTTTTTTGGCTCAAACTACATATTGTTAACTGTAACTAATTATATTTATTCCATTCATGTATCAACCACATACCTGCAGAACTCTAAAAGCAAAACTCTAATAGTAACTAGTTATATCAGTTTATATGAGCACCTTATAATGCTCATGATGATAGACAGGCACATATTACTTGAAGTTGGAATGTCTACCCCAGAAAAGAATCCAACACCAAAAATATTTAATTCCCTTGAGAAAGAGTAAACTTGTTCAAGCTGTAGCAGTTCCGGCTGCATCTTCTCCAGCAGACAGCACAGAATATAGAAGACAATTATGTGAAAGTTATGGCTTCAAGAAAATTGCAGAGCCACTTCCGGCTAATGTTACATTGAAGAATATTATTGATTCCCTCCCCCAAAAGGTACTTACCAAAAGTATTGAATTCATGCACCCAAATTCTATCCGTCTCTTTTATTGACCGATGAAACATGTTCTACATATAACATCTTGGAATTGTCTTCCACATGGATTCTTGTGCTTACTTCTTCTATTTGGACTATGTTTCCCTCATCTAAACTTCAACACATTCACTTAGTTTTAAAATGATGCTATTCTATAATAAATTGGAGCAACTTTCTCACCAAATTGAAAATTGTAACGACAATTCTTCCCATTTTGAATTGTATAATTAATCATTCAATGATGAATGATAATTAATAATTCATGCATTTATCTTTTCTTTAATTTCATATTGATCCGTAATTATGATAGAAAAGCTTGGCAAGGAGCCTTGTGATATAATCTGACTTTCAATAAGCATATGGTCATGAAACCTGTTGAACATAACTGAAGTCTTCTTGGCATTTCTAATACTTTCTTTTAATCAAAATTTTGTTTAAAGGTGTTTGAGATTGATGATGTGAAAGCATGGAAGTCAATTTTGATAACTGTATCTTCCTATGCATTGGGGCTCTTCATGATCTCCAAAGCCCCATGGTATCTACTTCCTCTGGCTTGGGCATATACAGGAACTGCAATCACAGGGGTAAGTTCTGTTCTGTGTATATCTTTTCTTTGCATTTGATTGCTTCCTTTTACTTTTTTGCCTTAAGTTCATAAACCGAGGGAAGTATACTTCTTTTCTTTTTCTTTTTCTTTTTTAAAAAAATATAAGAAATGTTGAAAATTCCATATGTTTCTCACTGTCCGGCAAGAGAAATTGATCTAATCCAAATTATTTGAACCTCTCTCTGTCTGATCATTTATGTTCTTCAAAATTCTCCATATTCTTGCCCTTTTGGTCTCCAAGTTCTGAATGGAGGCTTAGTTTGTTTTTTCTTTTACATCTGCTATGGATCCAACTTTTTTCTTTCTTTTCCCCCCTAAAGTTCTTTGTTATAGGCCATGACTGTGCACATAAATCATTCTCAAGGAACAAATTGCTGGAAGACATTGTTGGAACTTTGGCCTTTTTGCCGCTGATATACCCCTATGAGCCATGGCGTTTTAAGCATGATCGGCATCACGCAAAGACAAACATGTCAGTATGACATTCTTTTTATTATTTATTTTTGTCAAAATATAAAATTGGTTGGCATAAGATAGATTAAAGTCATTTGTTAAGTGTCCGTTATGCATTGTGATGTGGAGAAGACTATGAGAACATAATATTTGTGTTTTAAATGTAATTATGCTACTTCTTTTCTGCATTTGGATGGTTTACTCAAAAACTAAGATTAAACTAAAAATGCTAAGTGATTAAAAAACTGATTAAATTTTTTTGAAGTGTATTTACTTCTGTGACTTTATTGTTCAACTATATTAGTTGAATTACATACCTTATTTCTTGGAGAAATAATACCTCCCAATATAAGCGAACAATACATGCAAATGGAGAATTTAGAAAGAAAAAAGTGGATACTCGATAAAAGATGATTATAATATACAAAGAAGCAGTAGGTACATGGTTTCATGTATCTGGGCCTTAATGGAAATTCTAGTTCTTAACTTAACATACTTGGAGATGCAGAGTTTCAAATATGCAGCAGTTTTTCAGTTACTAGAATACTTGTTTTGGCTTTACGCGTGCATGGTGTGCAGCATGTGCCTTTACAATTTGCCAACAACATTAACAATCTTGTTGGGTTGATCTAATTAAGTCAGTTTCCATAGCAGAAAAATGTCAGATTATTAATGCCACATTCCAGAAGTAAAAAATCTGCCTTTCACCCAAGTAATTATTGAATGCTTCATGGAGGCAGCATAGCTAAGGGTTACAAGCATTGGATATCTTATACAACACACTTTTGGTTGAGCAATCAGATCTTAGAACTAGAATGACTGATTACATTTGTAGAATATATCACCGTCTTGAAGTCTGATAGGATTGTAGTTGCGTTTTTAACTTTGGGATACATGCCACTCCAAATATATGGCCAATAATTCTGCTGCTCACTGACATACTTGGGCCACCTTCACAAAGTTCCAACTGGTTTCTGAAAGCAATATATTATACCTCTCCTGACTCGTATGTTACCTACAAGGCTACAACTGATCATGACCAGAAATTCCTTCAATTAATTAAGGCCATTTGGTTTAGTTAATTTGCTTTGATTTACATGGAATAAGCAGGATAACATAAAATTATTTTACTTATAAGTTATAAATTATAAATTTCTTTTAACCTGAACTAGGTGTCATTATTTGCTTTATTGCTCTACAACTCCAATCCATATTTTCTATTCCAAAGAAATGTTGTTAGAATCTTGAATGATATTGGATTGAATAGGTTAGTGTTAGAATATATAATGTAGACTGCAGCTCTATCAAAGTTATTACTTTATTGCAAATCCAATCAGGGTTTGACATTGCAATTTTCAGTTGACTAATCTGAACATCTTGTATATCACTAACAATTGCTAAAAACTTCATCTATGTGTCGCATCATTCTGTGTATATGTGCATGTGTCCAAATGCTTGTGCCACCCAGGCACAGACTACAAATGCTTTTTCTTTTTCTTTTAAATCTATTTGTGGGTTGTGTGGGAAGGGGCTATTATGCCTATTTCTTTGAAAGATTGGTATCCTCTAATTTATATTTACTGATAAAACTCCACCTTTCAATTCCAGGTTGTTGGAGGATACAGCTTGGCACCCTGCTAAAATTGAGGAGTTTAATTCAAGCCCAATTTTCCGTAAAGCAATTATTTTTGCTTACGGTCCATTACGGCCTTGGATGTCTATAGCTCACTGGTAATTCTGTTTGATAAAGTGCTACGTTATTATGAGAATAATGATGTCATGTTTTCTTTCTGGGTGAAAGCAATTATTATTAGATTTGATAGGACGGAATCTATCTTATTGTTATCACTTTTTATTTTAGGTTGATCTGGCATTTTGATCTGAAGAAGTTCAGACCGAATGAAGTTCAAAGGGTGAAGATAAGTTGTGCTTGCGTATTTGCATTCATGGCAATTGGATGGCCATTGATTGTCTTCAAGACAGGGATGATAGGATGGATCAAGTTCTGGTTAATGCCGTGGTTGGGTTATCACTTTTGGGTAATATGACCTTTTCACCTCTTCCTTATGATTTGGAGACAGTTAGATTGGTTCATTTATGAAAAAGAAAAAAAAGCATGTAGTTTGTTTTGCATTGTTGAGTCAACGAAACATCAAAGTAATGAAAACCATGGGATCAGTGTGCCTTATTCAAAGCTAACTGCCTGAACCCCACTGGATATTGCCACAATGGTGGCCTAATTACAAGTCTTAAGTTTAAGTTTTGTAAGACCTCAAGAATTCCATAGATCTTGGTATCAGACCTTGTAATTTGTTCCATTCTGTTCCAAAACTTTGTGCACTAAATTTAAACTTGGATTTTACATGTTCGGTCAGAACATTTCAATGGCAAATTGCAGATTTTTCTCTTCTTCATTACAGTACATTACTCCACTAAATTTGTTACTGATAATTCCCAAGCTAAAAGTGTCAAGTAATTTGAGTTTGTATGACTCGATGTGGGTGGGAAGGTCAAGTCCTAGTCCTATCATATTAGATTTGCCATTATTTTTCTTTCAGTCAGCCTTCCCACAATTGAGTTTGTCGAATAATTTAGCTAATCTGTTACTTTCTAGGAACCTCAAGTCTGGATGCTTCATCATTTTATAGAAATTTGGTTCATCTGTCTTAACACTTGTGTTGGGCAGGTCAAGTCCTAGTCTTACTAAATCCACAGATGAGTACTTTCTTTCTAGGAACAATGGTCCATCATTTTATAGAAATTTGGTTCATCTGTCTTAACACTTGTGTTTACCTTTCAAATCCTCAGATGAGTGGAATGCAGCTCAGGCCCAGCTTACTGGCACAGTTCATTGTGACTATCCTCGCTGGTAATGGATCCCTTCTACTTTAATTTCTGTTAATTATTTCCCTGACCAAATTGTTATAATACCTACATAAGTAGGTTGAGTACATGTTTGAATAGCAATGGTGAATGGGCAAGATACTTTTGAGAGAAGAAATAAAACATATTGGGAAGAGTCTTATATTTGGTTGTTTTGGCCGTTTTTTCTTACGTCCTTGACAGAGCTTCGAGGTAGTCCTTTGTAATTTCTTAATATATTTGTGCTCTTTTTAGCACTGGAAAGTGCAATAATGCTGGCTACACTGTCAGTTTCTTATAGTTTCTTTCTTTTTATATTTTTACATTCCCTTCTCCATCTTACTGATGTACTGACATTATTTCTCCATCTTCTCTCTCTCCCCGCCCTTAATTATATCTTCCACTCCTTTATCCTTCTTTCTCATTGTTTCCATTTCTATAAACAGCAAAGTAGGGCATGCTTGATGAGTTTTATTAAGCATTTCTATAGTTGTACAAATATTTTAACCCATCCTGATATTTCAAGCATTTCCTATCTGCCACTATTAGTTCAGTCACCAATATTTAATGAGACCATAAAGGAAAGTGTGAAAAAGAGAGATTCTGTATTCTAATACTGATATTTTGTCCAGATCAATTAGCTCGAGTCTTTAGAATTATTACTGTTAACACCAAATTTTGTACGCCTGACGAAATCACCAAAACAGCAAGCCAAAATCGCGTTAACGGTTGACTGTATTGTTGTGAAATCAAACTCACGAAATACACTCACATAAACATAAACATAAACAAAGAGATATAAAATATGAATTTGTGTCATATGCTATTGTCCCGTTGTTTGTCCCAAAACCCTTGCTTGTTGTTGTATTTATAGATGCCATGTCCATCAAAATCCAATTAGAAGTAGAAGTTTTTTTTAGAATCACCTTATAATTGTAATTAATGGCTGATAGATTCCTCCCCAAATTAGATCTCCTTATCCCACCAAATACCAAATAAGGAAACACAATCTTACTTTAATAAGGCCAAAATATATATATGGGCTAACACTAAATCTGGTCCATTAAATAAATTGGGTTAAACCTTGGCTAGACCCAAATAATCACACCCCAACAATTACCATTATAGTTCCAGCGTCCTATTAATTTAGTTTTCAGTTGTGTAATTATCAACAAAAAGAGTCTGCTTAATACTCTTTATTTCTCCTCAACAGGATAGAGATCCTGTGTCATGATATCAATGTCCACATCCCCCACCATATTTCTTCAAGGATTCCAAGCTACAATTTGCGGGCAGCTCATCAATCTCTCCAAGAGAATTGGGGAAAAGTACGAGTAACTAGCTTTTTTTTATTCTCTGCATGTTTATTACTTTTTAATCACTTCATCTCATCGCCATGAAACTATTTTAATTTTTTTCCGATAGTAGTTAGATGACCCTTTTTCCTTGTACTAAAAAAGGGAAAAAGAATGTAGCAGAGGAACGTGAAAATTGCATGAAGAGATAATAACATGGCATCAAAGTGCCATTATGTTACTGTACTTGCTAGTAAATTTACTTTTGTTTTATCTGCTTTTTACATCAACAGTATCTGAACGAGGCTACATGGAATTGGCGGCTAATGAAGACGATATTGACTATGTGTCATGTCTACGATAAGGAGAAAAACTATGTCGGTTTTGACGAGATCGCCCCTGAAGAATCCCTTCCGATCACGTTTCTTAAAAAAGTAATGCCTGATTATGCTTGATACTATATCGGTGTATGTTAGGGCTCCACCTCCTAATTAATTTAATTTATTAACATGCTATTATCATCTCTTTTGGAATGCTTTCCCTATTACTATAATTTTCTAACTACCATTTTTTATTTCTATAATATAAAAGGCAGAGTAGATGATTTTTATTTTAAAGAAGCTTCAAGGTAGTTCACAGACTTGTTCTAAATGCTTATTTTTAATGAAGACCTATTGCATGGATTAATAATCTCGAGTATCATGGTCCTCTTTGGACAAATTACAGCTATTGGCAATATTTTTTCTATACATGTTTTAGTAGTACATGATATTCTTTTATCTAGCACTGGCCTGTATTTTATAATGGATGCCTGACAAAGATTTCTGCTAACAGAGTAGTATCTAGTCTTATAAATATGTAAAAATATTTCTGACTAGACTCGGTGGATAGAGCTGTAGTTGAAACTTAAAAATGAAAATCAATTTAGCTACAGAAAGTGCTGGCTGGCTACTAAAAGAGAGAAAAGGGAAATGCCGGCTAAATGAAAAGGGAACACGCCCCATTTTGGACTTGAAAACTTAAAACTAGTGGATTGTAGGTCTATCCGCATTAGTGAAATAGATATAAAGTTGTTAAATGGGCATATTAAAATTGATTAAGCAAGAAATCCTAGTGAATTCTGTAGGCATAACTGCAGGAAAGAGGATTTGTTCGTTGCCAAGAAACTGTTAACTCGAGTCAGATTTGTGGCCAGGCCAAAATTTTTTTTGCAAGACTAGGCAACTTTGTCCAGAATGATCTGTCAGCTAAAATAGCAGTTGTAACTGCTCACACATGCATATAACATTTGTATGTGTTTAGAATCTTACAGAGAGAGAGAGAGAGAGCACTTGTTCGCATGAGATTTGAAACCCATATGGAGAAGAATCATCTTTATAAAAGTAAAAGTAAAAACTAAATAGAAGATAAACTGATAAGGGTATTATTCAAAAGAGATCTTGAGCCAAGTTGTTCCAACTTTCAAAATCCAAGAAATGGAAAGAGCAGAGACATCGAGTTTTGGTTGTTAAGCAATCAGTTTCATTTCTTTGTCATATTATGATAAGACCCTGTAACAATATATAACTTTCTCCTAGCCTATAAGCATTCAGCTATAGTTCCATTTCGTCCCCTACAATCTAAAAGACGAACAAAGAACACTTGAAACTTAATTCTAAAGAAACAAGCAAGTCTTAACCAGAATCAGATAATAGGCGGAGGTGGAGTTTCCCATATATCGAACACATTTTCTTCGCTGTGAAGAGCAAAAAGCCGATCGCCCCCAATGGAAAAATCACAAATTGAGCCTCCATAACTTCTTCGAAGCCTGGATGTTAATACCCAATCAGGACCACAAAACACTGAAATACTATCATTCATGGAAGAAAAGAGCTGCCCCTCATGTAATGCGAGTTTGGGGTAGCACTGTTCATCAGGCATTTTTCCCTTCATTAACCGACTTCTTGAGCTCCACCTCACACTCCCAGTTCTACTTCTCAAATCCATAAACCCTAAATCCTCGTATTCATTCACCACACAAATAGAACTAGTGTCTTCCATGGCAATTGCATCACGAACCCGCCTCTCATCCGACAATCTTTCATCCATTATAGGACTTCCAACATCGGACCAAGACCAGACCATTTTTTTGTCTCTAAAATCCAACAAACTAATGTAACAGTTGTCTTTCCTTGGAAACAAAGTCGACACCAACAAACAATTTGTACCATTTAACCATTGGAGTTTGTCTGCATCACCAAGTGACCAGCCGGGTGGTTCATAGAAAAAATCAATCTGTTGTCCAGTGTTTTGGTCCCAAACACCAATTCCATACTCATTGCTCCTACCTTTACAACTGGAAAATATTTTGTTATCTGAACTAAAACTCAAAGCACCAGCTGTGTAGCTCTTGACCTGGTTTTCATGCGTGACATGAAATTTATACCTGAGCTCCCCTGTTGATGCAATGAACAACCCCATCCCACCATCCCCACGACCGAGCCGCTCACAGGCACTGATCACTAGGTGGTCCGAATCGATCCAACCTGCATCATTAACCCTTTGGTAATCAAGATTGATTGGAGGGTGTTCTTCTTGCATCCAATCGAACACATGTACCATACTACCATGAGCCACACAGCACCCACCATCAGGACCGGCACGAATGGCAGTTCCGTCGCCAGGAGCACGGCCATTGATGGACCCCGATAGTCGGAGCCTGTTTCCATCAAATGGGCCCCACTTGGCTGTCCGGACATGATCAAGAAGGCCATAAAACAGGGCTTCTCTGTATAGGAGTTTTTCAGGTATGTTTGAGGGAGAGTAGAGCTCCCCTGTTCTGAGGAGGTCAAGAAGGATGGAAAAGCAATCCGGGTTCCGATCGATGAAAATGTGTTCTGTGGCACTATCTTGAACTTGGAGGTTCCAGTTTTCATCAAACATTGATCCGAAGTATGAATTCCGCCCAGCATTCGCAAGGGTTGTGGCTGTTGTTTCGTAGATTTTACCACCAACATTGAATCTCACTCTGTCTCTCTGAATTACCATGTTTCAAAAATTGAAACTTTGAACAAAGAAAAGCTCACCTCAAATAGGAAAGACAGGAGTTTGAAAAAAGAAAAGTACAGATTATGTTAATATAACTTGAAAATGTTTGCCCAATTGGGGAAAATCAATAAGAACGAAGCGAGAGACGGAAGAACTGGATAGAAATAACATGGAAGAGTTGGAGAAAGTAAGTAAGATCGATCTGGGTGGGTATTGAGGAGGGAAGGAAGGATTTGAATGGTGGGTTTTTAATCTCGTAAGATTTGGTGAATCGGAGTGGTTTAATTTCGTCTCAGTTGATTTTATCTCCCTCTTCTCCCTCTGCACTTTCCACGTTTGTCCTGCCCAATTTGGTCTGAACTCAACATTGACAATGGTCGCTTTCTATCTGGGCTGGGGTCCAGTTTTCGTCGTTTTTACCCCGACTAATATTGACCGTTAGATGGGTTTCAAAACTTCCATCCAAAGGTCTCCGATTAAAACTTTTTTAGTTGTTAGTTATGGAAAAGTCCGCTCGTATTCTTGAATTGAATTTCTAATAACAATTGAAATAGTCCACCCCTCCTCTCCCCTATGCAATCAACATTTCAAACTTTTAATCGAGATATGATTTTTTATTACCACCTAAATATGCTTCCTCAATTTAATCCTTATAACACCAATTTATTACTCCACTACTTATAATAATATCAACTGGTTCAATAGTTTTAGGAAAACTTTTGATTTTAATTTTATAAATTAGTTTCAATAATAATAACGAGGGTCGATGTTAGGTGGACTTAGATCCTCCTCATTATACTTTACTTCTAATTTCATTCAATACATCATTTTTTTTTTATACTGTATTATTATGCAATATGACTCGTTGTTTATCTTTTACTTTTAGGAGATTACTAAAATCATAGATTAAATCCACTAATTAACTACGAACTACACATGCTTAAAGTTGAATTATTTATAGGGTTAAGTTCAGATGAACACCTGAAGTTTGGGCGGTTTTTCACTTAACCACCTATAGTAAGTAAAGCTACATTTAGACACCCGACTTTTTGAGTTGAAGTGAATAACTGCTTTCTGTCATAACTCTGTTAGTTAAGTTGGATAAAGACTTAATTACCCTCCTTATATATAAACAACAGATTTGAGAACAGAGAAAACCATTCACAGAATGTATATCCCCAAACTAAAATTTAAGAATAGCTGCTAAACTTATCAGAGAATTAGAACACGAAATCAAAACCTCATTTATCAAAACACCATCACAAAATCCAAAATCAACAACAATTACACACATAATCACAAAAAGACTTGAAATTACAAATGACATTTAACAGAGTGACGAACGTAATGGGAGTAATCTAGCTTGACCTCGGCGAATCTTTTCTCAAAATCTATGTATACAACTATAGAGAATGCATAAACAACATAAATCTAGCTATTATAAAACATACATCTCTTATAAAGCAGAAAGCAACCAACCAACCAAGAAGGAAAGAAGAGCAAATAGAAGAAACATACATATGACACCCCAAAATAGGTATACATCACCTATTCCGAGGTTACATAATACATACAGATGCGAAACAACTACAACTTTATTATTACAACAAGAAAGCTGTGAGTTTGAATACAAATATTATCTTACATAATATCTATACTCAAATAAATCCTCATCACATTTATTGATATATTATTTTACAAAATGGTGAGGACTACTAAACAATTCTTTCTAAAACCTTCATTCCATATTTCCCACTGCTGCGTACTCCATTATATTCTCGCCTCCCGAGAAGAAAAATGGAACAAAAAAGGAAAAGGGTGAGCTCAACTAGCTCAATAAAGAATATTATGACTAAGATAATATACAACAAATTATCGTTAGTCTTGACAGGAAAAATCTAATAGAATCTGATAGACAACAAATTTTAAATCAATATTCGCGTGAAATAATAATTCATTAGAAGAGTTAAGTAGAGAATGCAAAACTACTATCTTACATGTATGAATTTAAAAGTTCATCGTCTATCCTTTATCCTCGTAACATCAATCAATATACATCCGGAATCAAATATTCATCTTTGCACTACTGTGCCAAAGATATTCATCGATTAAGTCGTGTTCATCTAAACACTGTTCATCTTTGCACAACCGGGCCAAAGATATTCTTCAGAAATCATTCATCTTCAGACTACTGGGCCAAAGATATTCCATAATATCATCATTTAAGATGAAGATGATGAAAAATATTTTAAAAAAGCGAATCCAAAGTGAAACAAAATGACAAGGATTAAGGATTAAGGATTAGTACTTTTTGTTTTATTCACGTCAAAAAATACCAAAAAATAATCATAGTGGTGTAAAATTCAAGAATGATCAAAACATGGATACAATCAAAAAGCTAGTATCCGAATAGATATTTTTGGACAAAAAGAAGAAATTTTATTTTTAAATTGAATAGTCTTCAGATATCGTGAATAGTCAGTATATCGTGAATAGTAACTCAAACACCAAAAGTTAGAAATTCAAAAAACATCTTCACGCTTCATGAATAGTACTTCGTGAATAAGAACTCATGAATAAGTAACCCGACATGAAAAAGTTCTAAATTTGATAAAAGTTCCAACCAATATTTCAAAGATAATGATATTGAAGAAATAATATCATTTGAGAAGAAAATAACATCCCTTACCTCAAAAGATTAGTACTTTTAACGGAATCTAGGGTATAGTCTTTGAAGGACTTACTTGACCGTCTAACAATACTCAAAGTATACTCAAAATACTCACAAGAATACGCTCGATAATATAGAGAGAAAACTTGATTTACGGTGTGATTTTCAATTCTAACCTAAGCACCCTATTTATAGGAAAATGCTAGAACACCAAAAAAGAGAAAATTTAATAAAATAATAATATTTCTTAAAAATATTCAAGCCCACCTTAGAAATCTGATTTCAGATCATTTATAACACATGTGAGCCACTCAATTACAACAAAAAACGTTTTTCTTATTAAAAATATTTAAAACTTCAAAATTAATTATTTAGAGCTTGAACTTTAATAATTCACAATAAATAGCCCTTTCATCGGAAAATTGAATCTCGCTTGAGTTTTTATAGGAAATTCAATTCTCTACAACTTTGCAGAAGAAAGTTTTTCCAAATTTCAAATAGAAATTGATCAAAATCCACAAACGCAAGGCGATTTTGATTGTTATAATCAAATTTGATTCGATAAATGGGGTCCACAGACATGTTTAACATGTTTTAAACATTTATTGCAACAAAAATACTCTTCCTCCTCAGTATACTCATATATCCCACATTCGTTGTAAAAATATCACCATTATTATATTATTAAAATATAATAATATATTTAAAAGAATTATTTTATCGAAAAAGATAAAATTTCAATTTTCAACAATTGTCACATTAAAATTTTTCTCCATCTATATCCACATAAAATCAATATTTTCCTCATCATATAAATCAATAATTAATTATTCACAAATAATATTACATAATCACAATATCGACAACAGTGCGGTTCACAGGAAGAGGGGCTTTCAATAAGAATTTCTTCTTCTTGGTAGCTTGATTAGGTGACCAAACCTCTCCTTTAGCGAACTTTCTAGACATTGCCAATAATGTTATCTAATAATATTATTAGGATAATATGAATTATTGCTTCGATAATGAAAATACCGTGTAATGACAATTATGAAACAACAATGAATATAAAATATCAACGCAAACAATTATTAACTCGATAAAATCTCGAATAAAGTAATTACGTAACCATTATTGAGTAGTGCCTTCACGTAAGAATCAACAATTGGTGCAATACTGGTGTCTTCTCTTGTGTTTTAACCACCGGTATTTTAACGATGAGATGATGTAACAAGTACAACCGTTATTTTTAAACAACTTATATTTGTCGTTTTCTTCATCCAATCGTTTTTAGTTATGGGGCCCACACATGGTCAAGGCTTCGTTGCATACGAATATTCCCGATAAGTACGAATATTCCACAACCAAACGAATATTCCAAACAACAATGAATATTTTATAACCACTTGCTTATTTTGAAATATTTGCGTATCTTACCCCTAACTATCCACATTAATCAAATCAACCCTTACTATTTCAAAATAATAAATAGAGAAAATTAAATTTCATTAATAATAAGTTGGGGTCTTACAATACATCTCTTATAAAACAGAGCAATCAACCAAATTCCCAAAGCCAAATAACCCGGTATTGTACGGGTATTTTTAGTGTCTTGAGGAATTTGAGCACCAATTCTGATTATCAACAATATGTGTAGTAAATCCAAGTCCTCTGTTTGCCACGCATTGCTGAATGTTGGACTGAAAATCAAATAAGATCCGAACATCATTGGTCTTAGATTTGATTTTCTGATTACCACCACCATGATCGAATAAGCAAGCCAACTGATGAACAAACAATTTGATAAGGACCTGTAATCCTGCGTATGCATAATGCGAACTGTTGATATCCCATGAACATGACCAAGCTGCTGCCTAAAAATATAGTGTCATTCAGATACATAATTTGACTCAAACAACAACGAAAACCATAGAAACAATTAATGGCTCGTAGAGCGTAAAAAAGTTTTAATTAAAGTCTTAACAAATGGTAACTCTTGATTAAAATTAACTATATACAAAGAATTAAAGCATGTTAATGAAGTTTACGTGTCTTAAATCCATAGAGAGGCGCGAAATAACCCTTGAAACAAAAAGCAATTCACTATTTTACCCATTTCGCTGCCTAAAACCACAAGTTGAAACTATTGTTCCCAAAATAGTCTCACTTTACCTAGATTGTACCCATAATTCACTATTTTACCCATTTCGCTTTGTATACTGGTGGTGTTGAAGAAAGGTATTCCTACGGAACATGTCCCTTTCTTCAACCCTAATTTCCCACTATTTCATCTTCTAGCAGAGAAAAACCTAGGGTTTCCCAAATCCCTAAAACTCGTTTTTGCTCACAAATGCAGGATTTTACGGGAGAAATTTACGCTTTCGGATTCTAAAAACTTCTAACAAGATTTTCTACTCAGAACCCCCCCGGTAAGCCATTAATTCTAAAAAACAACAAGATTTTCTCCAACAAGATTTGGGGTTTTGTTAAAACACATAAAATAGATTTAGAATAAGAAGAAAACAAAACCATTCTCTTTTGTCTCTCTCTCTTGGCCGAATCCAATCTCAAGAGCCCAAACCAGATCAGATCCAAACCTAAGACAAAGGGATGGGTGGGGTGCAGGGACCAGATCCATGAAGGTTGAAGGGAGAATAAGAGGATAAGAGAGGAAGAAGAAAGGGACATTTCAGACATTTACTAGGTTTTTTTTTTTACTCTTACAGTCCTTTCTCACGCACTTTTGGTGTTTGACATACACGCCCGGTTAAGTTGGATGGAAAAAGTGACGTTTTCACTTTAACTCAAAAAGTCGGGTGTCTAAATGTAGCTTTACTGACTATAGGTGGTTAAGTGAAAAATCGCCCAAACCCCATATGGTCATCTGAACTTAACCCTTATTTATATATATATATATATATATATATATATATATATATATAATTTCTCTTCTCATAGTTGAGTGAATCAACTTAAAAATGACGTTTACAAATTTATATGAATTGTGGAGGTGTAGACGACGATATTTAAGTTTTATTTATTTTATTTTATTTTTACGATACCATTATGCTAAATCCTAATTGGAGTTACTTCCAAAAATATTTCTCAAATGACATTATAAACGGTGTCTTCAGACTTCAGATGTGTAAAATCCTAATACTCGGATTCGGTTCGATTTGAAAAAATTGAACTCGAATTCAACTTCAACTTAGATTCGATAAGGAATTTCTAATTTTGTGCCGATTTTATCTCGGATTATACTCATACCTACTCTTAATTACCGTAAGTCTTTCGACTTCGTTTACAAAGCGAATTACTTCGTGAGCATTCAAATCGAGTTTGAATATGAACCATTTCATTTAATCTTTGAACCACTACATACTAAATGGATTATTGAACTAATGTTTATATATAAAAGTTTTTTTTATTATTTATGTAACGAAATTATAAAGAATGTAATACAAATTGATAATCAATTCATTGATTTATTCAAGCTTATGCAATTTAATGGAGTACTACACTTTATAAACTATATATAAAGATTGATACACATTACATATTTAGCTTGTTAGTATAGATCAGACCAGTATTCGAATATGATTCATCGAGTATGTAGAGTATGGTTCGAAAAAAAAATGAAATATTCAAATATTAATCTGAACGAACATTGATATACTCAAATTCGATTCATATTTCATTAAACAAAAAATGAGTATGAATTATATTCGACTCGAATCAATTTTAAATTATATTTCGAACCAATCTCGAGTCCGCTCGACTTACACCCAAAGTCTTCTTATTCTTTCAATGTCAAAAAATCTATGAAATTGTTAAATAGGATAAATTATAGAAATCCCAAACGTCTGGAAGGATTGTAATGAATCAGTATATGGAAATAACTTTCCTTCATTGAATATATCATGTTTTTCTTTAAACAAATTAAGTGACAACTACTAACATTCTGTCTATGAGTTTGGAACCCAAAAAAAAAAGAATAAAATTTATAATATAAAAATAAAAGAATGTAAAAATTTTATTTTTTATTTCATATTGTTATTTAGTTCATAAAAAAAAATTAGAAAAAAAACTTAATTTTTTTACATTTAAATTATAAAGTTGCCCTACTTTTATTATATTTATAATTTAGATGGTATAATAGAGATTATAAAATGCGATCTTATATTATTTAGTTTTCCGTCCAAATATATTTAGACATAAAAGTTTGAAAAAAAAATAATTAAGTTTTTTGTCAATTTCTTTTACTTTTTTGTTCATTAAAAAATTAAAAACAAATAAATTAAAAAAAACTTAAATTTTCGTCAATTTAAATTTTTTTTTTTTTTCATCTATTTTAAAACTTAGTAACATAGTTTTAAATCTTTCTAGTCTAGACTCTATAAGTAATGTAATACCAATTAAAATGACTAGGTCAGCCAATTTTCAGTAATAAAAGTTTTCAATGGGTTTGGACGTTGGCCAAATTTCACTTTTGAGAATAATGCTAGAGAAAATAAAGTAAATTTTTTTTTTTTTTTTTTTTTATTTTCTACAACTTAAAAACTCTGAGACTTCTATTTAAGTTTTTTTAATATAAGTTAAAATGAAAAAAAAAACTAAGGAAAGTGGTGTCTTTGAGGTTTAGTTAGTGAATAAAAGAAAAAAAAACTAAGGAAAGTAAATGCATTTTGAGTCAAAAATTCTCTTATCACTTTTTAGAAGAAAGCTAAACACTAAATAAAAAATTACTTCTTCATTTTATTTTTCTAAAATATTCCATCCATTTCAAATATAAAATAAATATAAAATTTTTTATAAAATCAATTTCTTTAGATTATATAAATATCAAAAAATATTTGACGAAATTAAATTACAAATAATATAAGTATACACTCCCTCCGTTCTTAAATAAGTGACGTTTTAGAAGAAAAAATTTGTTCCAATTTATTTATCGTTTACAACTTTCTAGGATAATAAATTATTAAATTTTCTATATCACCTTTACCTTTTCTCATTGTCCCAATAAATTATCTTCCTTGTATTAATAGTTTTTAATTTTCTATAAAAGGGTAATGATAAAATTTAGTGAACAAATTTTAATTATTAAATGATAGTATTAAATAAATTTTTTAATTCATATATAAAAATCTTAAATAATATTTATTTAAATACTTATTTAAGAACGGAAGTATGTCATTATGTCAAATTGTCAATATCATAATTCTGAGTTAATAGAAGTATGGATCAGCAAATGTGTTTCCACCACGTACATAATGCAACTTATGCAAGTGGTATCACTATCTTTACCGATAACATCACAACTCTTATTTTTGGTACTTCTCAAAAATAATTTATAAGTTCAAAAAATTAGTCATAAACGAATATGTGAAGAGTAAAAAATTATTTATAAATTAGTTTGACTAACTTATAAGTAGTTCACGAACATGCCTATTCGTCAATGACTTATTTTAAAATAATTTATAAGTCATTTTAAGTTGTAATTTATAAATAAAAGTGTTCGACACTATTTTACTTATAAGTTAGAAATTAAGTTAAAATAAAATGTAAAAGTGTTTAATTAAAACAACTTATAAATTAAAATAAAGCATAAAAGATTACTAAAATAAAGAAAAAAAATCATTACATTTGATCAATTTTATTTATTTTAAAATGACTGAGTCATAGAATAAGCCATACACAACACAAATAATAAAAAATCCTACTTATAAACTTTATTAGTTTTTTAACATAATTTTCATTTTCTTAATGTATATACAAAGTACAAACTATAGTTAACCTATATTCATCCTATTATTTTAAAAAATTCACAATTTATATTTATTATTAGTTTTGTAATAAATATCAAGTAGGAAATATTTTAATTAATATTTTATTTATTTCAATAATTTTAAAATGTATTATTAAAAAAAATGTTAATAAGTATTTTACCGAATATTACTAAGAATAATTTAATACTCACCACATTTCGAATAAAAATTTTTATTCTTATTTTAGGTAATCAAAATTAAATATCTATTTAACTTAAATAATTTATTTTTATAATAATTTACCTATAATATCTTATTATTAATTGTTATATTTTTATATTCTTTATACATATTTATGGAACATCATTATTAATAATATGTATAAAATTATGTCATTAAATGAGAATTTAAATGTAAATAATTTTATCATTTTATTGTTTTTCTACAAAAAGTTAATCAGGACTCAGAGTATTAATTATTATATTCATCAAGGGAGTTGGACTTGAGGATTTGTAGGGTTTAACGCTCTGTTTTGATTTCGTCCCCTCTCCCTCCCCTTTGTAACAGGAGCCGACATCTCAACGCGGCGCACTCTATCTACAAGAAATTCATACATTTCATCTAGGGCTTTAGATACAACAAAGGGCACACACACACACACACACACACACATAAATATATATATATATATATATAGATAGATTTTCATATCGAGGATTTTGTGTACTCTTGTCTCCGATGATGGCTGATAGAACTCTGGCGATCAATTACCCCTCAGAATCCAACGCCCCAGATAAGTTATCTGACCTAACCGCATCGTCATCAGATTTATCTCTCTTCCAGAGGAAGATCGAATTCCATCTAGCCCGGAAAACATTCACTGGGTTCAGTAATGGAGGCGGAAACTTTCGGTTGGAGACTTTGAACCCTAACAGCTCAAATCCACAGAGAAACGATCCCAAACCGATTCTGAATGGGAAGAAGGTAGATGGGTCAGAGGAAAATGGGGTGGATCCTGAGCTCAATTTTGGGATCACTTTTAGGAGAATTGTGAGTATGCTTCATTTTACTGTCTCAGTTTATGTATGGTATCTGTAAACTAGTTGGCTGTTCATAGTCTTAGTTCTTTGTATCATTTGAATGGTCATTTCTCAAAAGTATGGTTCGAATTACTGTACTAAATGTTATTTTTATATTTTCCCATCCGAATCATTGTTACAGTGAATATAATTTGTTGTATGAACTGTCTTTTTTCACTGAAATTTATGTTTATTTCTTTTGTATTTACTCAAAATCATTGTTATGGGTGGAATATAAAATTTTGGCATGAGTCATGACTTCAGTTGTTGGTCACTTACATTTCTATGTTGTTGTGTTTTTTTTAATTCATCTCAAGTCTCAAATGCTCCTTCAAATACTGTTTTCCCCTTTTTTTTTTGTTTCCTTTTCTATTTGGTGTATTATGTTGTTTCACGGGATATACATTGTCAATTTTTTTTTGGATTCAATGCTTTTTCCCTTGGGAGTTATATTGTGTGGTTTTAATTCTTCTGGCATCATGTATATATTCAGTTTTTTTGCTTGTCGTTTTCGCTTGATAGAAATGTTATTTGGTTTGAAGATATCCAGTATCATAATGCTAGCAATAATTTTCAGGGTGCTGGTTTGGAAAATCTCGGAAATACTTGTTTTTTGAATTCAGTATTGCAGTGTTTGACATACACTGAGCCCTTGGCAGCATATTTACAGAGCGGAAAGCATCAAACATCTTGTGAGTCTCTCTTTCTACTTCTTAATTTCTATCAGTTCTCAAAGCCAGACATCTCCTTGCCTATTGTAAGATTATTCTAAATTACATCTCTTGTACACTTATAAGTAGAGCGATGGGGAGCCAATTATATTAAATTGATTTAGAAGCAAACCTCACAATAAGCTCTGAGCAAGTGTAGGACTTCAAATAAGAGACATAATGAAGATATTATATGCATGAGAAAATGGAAAATGAAAGTGAATCAACATTAATTTGTGGTCCCACCATGTTTAAATCTTAGAATTGGGTACAGGATCTTCGTTCTCATTGGCTCAGTTATTTTACAAGTTCATGTTAGGCCTTCATAAGCAGTCTAGTCTTTTTAATTGGTATCTGGCCAACTCTATAACTACAATAGTACAATATTTAGCATCTAACAAGTTTTAATACTGGGGTGTGGTGATGCTTATGTTTTCAACCCAAGTTACTAGCTTCCCTTGGGTAAAAATGAAAAAGAATTTCTTTTATTGTATTTATAATTAAAGACATGAACTTAAAATCCTGTGTGTACAGCAAGTGAACTTAGATGTACAAACATGTAGTTCTTGGTGTCGACTTCATTATAGAGAAATGTCATTAGAAGTTCAATACTTCAATTATTCTTGGTGTCTACTTGATTATTGAAAAATGTTATTAGAAGTTTATTTAACAAAATAGTTCTTGACTTGCATAATTTGACATGACAGTAGCTTTATTTGGTATAATTTTGAGAAGATCACATTGACTAAAACGATAGAGGTCAAGGTGTCAAAAGTTGAGAATCTAATTTCATTTAAGACTTGATAATTTATTTATATTTAAATGCAATCAGCCATCGTAAAATGACGGTGATAGTGTAGCCAATGCTTGAGTCATACAAGGAACCATGCAATTTATTATTGGAATTTCCTTCTTATTATTTCTTAAGACCAACCCCAAGACATTTCTGTTATTTATTTTAAAATAGATTGCTATTAGATAGTGTCACCTCACGGCTCACATTGCCCATGTTAAGGTAGCTATGAAGTAGGATAGCGATGGAGCATGATAGATGATCATTTTAGTAAAGATAGCGAATAGTACATATGGAGAAGTCATGTATTTCATTTCCTAGTATTATGATGATGAAGAAAAAACAGATTATTGATAATGTTTTATCTCTTTATCCCAGTCTTCTCCTTCATTTCCCCTAATTCTGCGTTTCTATCTTCCCACTTTCTGATTTAATATCTTTTTCTTCTAAATTGGTTCCATCATTTTTATGATCTAGGTTTAATCCTAGATTTTTGTTCATGTAATAATTTGAATTTTGTTGTATAAAGTTATAAACTTCGAGTTTAAACCTTTAAGTTTTGTGCAAAATTTAGAAATGCCCCCCGGGGCGCATGCGTGTGTAAGTAAAGCAAATTTGAATATTTGATGAAGGATTTTAGACAAAATTGATTGACAGCAAGGATAACTCATTTAAGCCATAAATAAAGAGATTTTAAATTGAAATTTAAGTTCACAATTTTCATCCAATGCATTTACTCATTTTTAAATTTGTCAACCCAAAGAGAAGATGGCACTAGTAGAGCTTGATTTTTTTTGAATATTTCTATTCTCAAAGAAGTTGCAGGCAAGCTGTGAACTGAACCAATGGGGTTTCTTTCACAGGTCTTTCTACACCCTACCCATGTAGAGAATATCAAAGAATCTTCAAGATAGATTTAAGTATTGAGAACATTACTATCATTTCTGTCAGCCCCAAGAGGATAAATGGTTTAAAAGAAATTATTTTTTGAGTGTAAAATTTCTTGAGAACTCAAATTCTCTTTGCGATATAGACCGTGAATTGTCACTCAACTTTTGGCTCCACATTTGCAATTTTGGTTGAGCTCGGAATCCATAATTCCCAAGTATGTTTGGTTGAAGTCTTGTAAGGGAAACTAGACTTGCATTAGGAATATTGTTGATGCCTTAACTATATATCGAACTATTCAATTCTGCATGCGACTCTTCAGCTACCTTTTTTATCTCCTTGACTTGTGTTGGGAAAGATATTAATATTCTTCTGTTCTAATAATTTGTTTATGAAGGTCGCACTGCTGGATTTTGTGCTTTGTGTGCAATCCAGAAACATGTTAGTCGTGCTCTACAGTCAACTGGGAGAATATTAGCACCTAAGGAGATAGTCTTAAATTTGCGGTGTATCCTTTTCATGGTTTATTAATTTCGTGATTATCAGTTGAAGTTACTTATAGAGTGTATTTGTATCTTCTATATTTGTTTTCAACTTCTATATGTGAACATCTACTTTCTGATTGGGGGCTGATGAACTTGTACTGTGACATTTAAGTTTCAAAGATAAAAACTGTTCACCTATAAATCCTCAATCTCCCAATCATTTTGCTTATATATATTTTTATTGTAGTTGAGAGATTAAACAATTTTTGAAGGTGTACAATTTTCTGTAAATAGATTGAAGGCCAATATTCTGTCCCAAATTAGTTGTCCAGAATTGTCAGCTTAATTTCTATACAAAGATTAATGTTTCACCATTTTTTTTAAAGTGACCCCATCAACCTGATATGTGTACTCCATCTCAATCTCCGACTTTGAACTTAGTGTGGCCTACATTTTTCTATAATAACGTAGTATAAGACGTAATAAAAGGGAAAAATTGAAACAAATATTGTGTATTTAGTTTCTAAAAATGTATCAAAACCATTTGTGAACAACTGAATTGGCCACCATTTGGAATCCTTTGATTTGTTCTGTTACTATTCTTGAAATAGTATGTTGATAAGTATTGAGGATGTTGATGTTTAAATCATGTCTACTTGGTTTTCTCAAAAGGCTGATATGGTCATTCATTTTGCACTAAGAATACCTTTTGACTTTTAATAGAGCCTCGATCATTTTGAAACAAAAATAAAACTCAAATGTGAAGCCTTTTTGAACTAAGCGATACTTAATCCTTCTTCACCACCTCCAAAAAAGATACAAAAAGAAAAGGAATTTCGATAGAGCTGAGGCAAGTTATTTTCATCCCCACATGATACCACAGTGCACAGTCATCTTCACCAAATACCTTAAACTATAATGAAGTAAATATATTCTGATATTCCCAAAATAGGGGATTCTAATTCACTTGAAATTCTACTCTTGGAATCCTTGATCATGTAATTAGGCATATCACGCAATTTCCGAAATTCCAGGCAGGAGGATGCTCATGAATACATGGTGAATTTGTTGGAATCAATGCACAAATGTTGCTTACCTTCAGGAGTGCCTAGTGAATCACCAAGTGCTTATGATAAAAGTTTGGTCCACAAGATCTTTGGTGGTCGCCTACGCAGTCAGGTAACTCTTTACTCGGCTATGTTCTCTGTCCCTATTAAGTAGAGGTAGATGATATACTGTCTTTAGGTATAAATCATAAATTTTTTTTGACTAAATGGTGTGAAATGTAAGAAACATTTCTTAATGGAGTTTCTTATGGTGCTGCAGAGAATTTTTTCCAGTTCTTATGCTCCTTCCTTTTTCATTTGGTCACAGTCTCATTGTTTGTTTCAGGTGAAATGCACGCAGTGTTCTTTTTGCTCCAACAAGTTTGATCCATTCTTAGACTTGAGCCTCGAAATTGTGAAGGCTGAGTCTTTATACAAGGCACTCACTCATTTCACTGCCAAAGAGCAGTTAGATGAAGGGGAGAGGCATTATCAGTGCCAGCAGTGTAAGCAGAAAGTTAAGGCTCTCAAACAGCTTACTATTCACAAGGCACCTTATGTTCTTACCATCCACCTAAAGCGGTTTGGTTCGCATCTAGCTGGACAAAAGATTGACAAGAAGATTCTTTTTGGGCCTACATTGGACTTGAAACCTTTCGTAACTGATCCACATGTAAGTTTAGTTACTTTATTAAGGTACTAGATATATTTCGTTTAAAAAAAACATTTTTGAAATTTAGAAACTAGTAAAAATTTGAGTGCTTTCTGAATATTTCAGTAAATACCACTTGTTTCATGCATGCCTTTCCATGTGTCCTTTAAAAATTCAATTGGAGTTTTGTTATTGACTGCAATGAACAGTGGACATAAAATGAAAGAAGTGTCGACTCCCTATGTCTATGTGCTCCTCGGTATTTGCATACATCTTCACTATTTCGTTGTGTATCTCCCTCGTACTTTTGCATTTTGTTTGCTGTGTAAGGCATCTGTTTCACTCTCCAAATGCACTTTCTCTAAAATCTTGAAGATTTTAATAAGAAAAAAAAAGAGAGATGAGGAAGGGATAGAAGAGGAGGAAAAAAAGTGGAGTCGCCTTCTCTCTTATTGTCTTGGAGTTTAGGAAAGAAAAAAAAAGAGAAAAGGAGGATTTTTTTACTTTTTAATACACACACAGTTAATTTCTCTCCAAATTTTCTCATTTTTAAGAAGAAAATTTTGGAAAGAAAGTGGGTTTTTTTTTTGTTTTTTTCCTCCCTTGTTTTTCCTTCCTGAAAAAAATTCAAAGATGTGATAGTCGATAGACACCAATCACATTCCATTTTTCTTTCTTTTTTTCTCTTATTTTTTTTACTAACAGAGACAGGTTGCGAAAATTCACACTAGTTTTTGAGTTCATGAAAACATGATTTGGCAAGGGAATTAGTGATGTATAGGAGGCATTAGTGATGGTGTCTCCATGTGCACTCTGGTAGGATACTTGGGGGTGTGCCAAATCTACGAAACATGAATATCACCCTTTGTCCCATTTTAACAGAACACTATTTTTAGCTGCGTTTGCCATGTATTTTAAGGTGTTGAAATCAAACTACATTTACCTGCCTAGATATCTTCCCAACATGCATCTGAAAATATATTTTCAGTATATTTTTAGGAGAAGTGATATTTGTACTTCATTCTACTTTTAGAATGTACTCCCCTGTCCCAAATTAAATTCCCAATTTTGACTTTTTTATGTCAAATATATTAATATATTTTTTAAATTATAAAATTTGGGGTTAGTAGTAAAATGTATATACTTTCTTTAAGTTATAATCTCTTCACCTATATTTTGCAAAAAAAAAGTACAAAAAATACTTTTAAAAATAGTGAATTTGACTTTAAAAAGTCAAAACTGGGCATTTAATTTGGGACGGAGGGAGTAGCAAATAACATACTAGTTCCTCATATATAGAAGATGTATTTTACATTCTTACTATTTACTTTAAAATCTATGAGGGACTAAGTGACTAACATGTCACTTGCTGCAGTCTAAAAATTGAGGGCCCTCAAATGGTAAAAATTGGAGTGTAAATATCATTTTACTATTTGTTTTGTACATAAGAAATATATGTTTTCTCAGAATGTTACGAAATCTGTTTGGATCACAGATTAAGAAGGGGTTAAAATTTGTGGTGATTGATTTTGTTCATTACCTATAATCAAATACGTTAATCAAGTTTTCTTAATAACTTTTAAATGGTACTGTCAGCAGCATCATGTAGTTGGTATATATTGCTGGTGGCAATAATGTCGTGTAGATTGTACATGTGCCTTCTCTTACATCTTTAATGGTTCTTGTTTTTCCCCTCTTCGTATACACTGCAGGATGGAGATTTGAAGTACACTCTCTATGGTGTTTTAGTTCATGCTGGGTGGAGCACCCATTCGGGGCACTATTACTGCTTCGTACGCACATCCAGCGGCATGTGGTACTCGCTTGATGACAATCGGGTACTAGATATAACTTCAGTAATGGGTGTTGACTTTAGGTCTTAGGAGTTCATTGGATAAAATTGTTTGAGATTTTAGTCTCTTTTTTTTGTCCTTGTGCTGTTGCTGCTTGGTGTTGGGTAGCTACACACCTTTAAAAAAAAACTGTGATGGCTTCAGATTTGTAATTACTTCTTTTCTCCCCTCCCCCATTGTTTTGAGCTAAACCATTATTCATGATGTAATGATGAATGTGGGACTGTGGGAGCAGATTGATAACAACAAACAGCTTCATTCATTCTTCCCATAATCTCGTTGTGGTATTCTGCTTGGTCTTCTTTACCTTCTTGTCACTCTTCCAACTATTGTACAAAGCCCACCATTTCTGCTATACAGTGTTCTACCACATTTCAATTTTTTTGTTCAGATCTTCCTATCTTCTTTACACAGCCAAACCACTATTGTGAGTGTCATGAAATCTGTGTCATATGGTACTGTTTTGAGATCCGATATGAAAATCTCTTGGACAAAGTTGGGAGAAGTAGGAGAAGGCTCGCTGCTTCGAATTCTAGTTACTGCTGGCCAAACACCAGTTTGCATAGTCTAATAGTCCTTTAATTTTTTTAATTTACTTTTGCTGCACTTGTTGATTCACAGGTTGTTCAAGTTAGTGAGAAGAAGGTTTTGGATCAGAAAGCATACATGTTGTTCTATTATCGAGAGAAAAGAAATTTTACTTCAAACAAGCCTCTTGATGTTGCTCAGAAAGAGATCATGGCGACAAATGTCATGGGAAGAAATAAACCTTATTTAAATTTCAATCAAGAATTAAAAGGAACCATTGAAAGTGGTCGAATTGAGGCAATAGTAAATGATAAAATGTCTGCTGCTGCGGTTGCTCAGAGAGATTCATTAAATGCAGGTGCATCCTTGGAGACCCTAACCAATGATGTCCCTAATCAGACTCTTAGTAGCTTTAAGAAAGCAGAGTGCTCAGCACCTAACAAGGACACTCCCTTGGAACTTTCTTCAAGAATACCACCGGTAAAGGATTCTGTGAAGGGATCTTCCGTTACAAGCCGAAAAGATGGAGAATGTTTGCTGCAACAGGATTCTTCTGTTAATGGCTCCAATGTGCCTTTTAAACCTGATAATGCTATGATCACAACAAGCAATGCTAAACTTGTTGAATGTGATCCAGATAGAAGTTCTAAAAAAGATGCTGCCAACATTGTTGCCGTACCACCCAGCTGCAACAGCATTCTGAAATCTGTTACTGGTAAAGATTTAAGTGACTCAGGTACTATATCTCCAAACAGCAATGAGTTCAGAAACCCCAAAAAAGATCTTGATGCCTCAATTGCTATATCACCCAACTGCTGCATCCCTCAGAGATCTCCCGGGGTTACTAAAATGACAAAGAAGGCCCCCTCTGGAGAGGTATTTAATGCTTTAGTCCCAAGTTCAGGCGATATGAATGTTATTTTATTATATATAACATTGATACGTCTTCCTTCGTTTAGATTGGCGGTGAAGCTTCATCACTGGATCCTAGTGCGAGAAAAATGGAAAAAGTCCTCCCTGTAATGTCTTCAAGTCCAGCAAGCAGGGAAAATAGTCAGGTAAGTGTCTATCTCAATAAATATCTTCAAGTTTAGTTTGTCAATTTATAATTTCTTTAATTTTCATTGCAAAAAGTCATGTGATAATGTTCAGGGAATGGCAGTTGCCAAATCAGCAGAACTATCAAGCCTGCCAATAACAAAACCTATATCGGTTCAAAAGGATGTTCTAACAAAACCTAAATCAGTTCAAAAGAATGTTCTTAAAGGAAAACCCAGCCAAAGGCTGAAAAAGAAGCTGTCGAAGTGTCCAATTATAAAAATGCATCTTACCTCCAAGATCATTTTTGGGACATCTTTAAGTGTGCGTAAGAAAAAACATAAAAGAAGCAAAAAGTGCACATCAGGGACCACAACTCTCAGTCAGAAACATTTGTTGGATGGAGATAATTTACCATTGGATCTTGAGCCATCCACTTCTGACAGATGCAAGACAATGCCATTTGTTGGTTCAGCTCACTCTCAAAGAAAAGGGCAGACATCTGGTTCCAAGAAGAAAGAGAAAAACTTTGTGGAAAATAATGTGGTATCAAACTCTAATGGTAATTTTTTGATGGACGTCACTGACAAAGAATTCATAGAGAGAACTGGTCAGAATGGTGCTGTGCTTGCAGTCGTTGATCGATCACAAAAGAGTTCTAGCATAGTTTCATCAGCAGGAAGCCAGTTGGATGACAGACTTGATAATTCGAGAGATAGCCGAAGAGACTCGATGCAGAATGGTCTGATGAGTATGCTTACCAGAGGTTTAGAGGAGACAATAGGTGATAATTATTTGGGTTTCTGTTTAATCCCCCGTTCAATATTTTGATACTGCATTCGTTAATGAAGAATACAAACTGAATATTGCATACATTACCTGCTTTTATCTGTTTGGTGAAATTTGGTTAATTTACTGTGTTTGGCCTTTGTTGCTTGATTCCAGTTGCACGTTGGGATGAGATAGAATCCTATCCATCACATATGACAGAACCAAGTGGGGTGCAGAATGTCAGTATTGGCTATGTTGCAGATGAGTGGTAAGTTGAAATGCACCATGTATGGAAACATTTGTGTAAAGTGTAAAATTCTTTTGCTATTGAAACATGTGATGATGATTATTGCAAAAGTTTTTAGTCTACATTCACTGCCAAACTCAAAAAGGGTTGAAAATGGGATAGTTTCAGATTAAGTTAGCTTGTGTTAAGTTTGTTTGAGTAATTTGTTTGCTACCTTGCCAGATGTTTTCTAAGTGGGTTTGGTCACACCTCTAGTTGACTTGCAGTAGGATTAGAGTTGCTGAATCCAACGTTGTCTGTTTAGTAAATATAGACGATTCAGAGTGGGAATTTGGCTTACTTTGTGCTACAATTTATTTATTAAGGGTAGTACAAGTTTGTGAGACCTAAGGCGATGAATTAATACTTTTGTATTGAAACTCGGTGAATCGATGTCATCAATGTGGCTTAAGGTCGAATCGATCATTAGATTTTCCTAGACTCTCAAACGTGTGCCTTCATTTTGTTTGCAATGACCACTTAGTTTCAAATTTGTGATTTCACCAGGGATGAAGAATATGATCGAGGTAAGCGGAAGAAGGTACGGTCTTTCAAGAATGACTTCAGTGGGCCAAATCCATTCCAAGAAATCGCGAACGTGAATTCAAAATTAAAGAAGGCAAGGATAGATCACTCCATCTCCGGAAACAAACCATACAGGATATGATGGGAGCAGATCTGCATCCGCCTGGCTTTTCGGACATCTTCAGGTGTTGCCCAATTGTTACAAATTGCTTAGGAATAAGCTGATTTTGAGAAAATTTTAATTTTTTTTTATTTTCTTGTGGATTTTTGTTCTTGGTGAATTTGAGAAACCTGGGTTTTTTGAATTTGAAATTATTATTAATGTTCAAGAGTTGTATGAGACAGAGGAGAGGTCTCCTGGCTGTTTGAGGAATGTATCAATCTTTAGTAATTGTACTGCTATTAGGTTGTTTTGGGGAAATGATTGCTGTTGTATTTACATTTCTACCGGGCCAGTGCTGAACCGGTGTTGTGATGTTAATTAATGGAAAGGGGTTGCTCTTCATATTTTACATGTGACTCCAGTTTTTAGTGCTTGTTTCTTCATGCCTCCCGAGCTATTAGTAAGTAGTCTCTATGAAGATTGCTGCATTCGCTCCTCCATTAAGGACCAGGACCAACTGTATATGCAAGTAGTATATAACAAAACAAGCCAAGATTGGTTTGGTTTGGTTTGGTTGGTGTAAAAAATGTAGTAGCATGCTTGTAATCCTTAAAAAGAGAGAAGCAGCTTATTTAAATTAGAAAAAGTAGTTGCATTATGGTTTTAAGGATTGTGTGATGCAGCAAGCAAGCAAGCCACCCACCCTTGATTATTGAAACTTTAATGATGGTCGGACACTTGTAGTCCAAAGGGGGATGTGGGTAGGTGGTGAATATTTATTTAGATTTCTTGATTATTGAAACTTTAATGATGGTGGGACACTTGTAGTCCAAAGGGGGATGTGGGTGGGTGGTGAATATTTATTTAGATTTGAAAAGATGTAGTAGTAATTGCGAGTTAAATAAAGAATTTTTAAATAAATAAAAAAGGGCTTGGAGTTGGAGTTGGAGTTGGGTTTGGGTTTTTCTAGTAAAATTTAACACCAAAAACTGTAATTGCATCAAACGTTGGCATCAATGATATGGGTGGGTCATGGGTAGAGTAGAGATGATTAATGTCAGAAGCAAGCAAGCAAGCGGGTTGTTTGAATTACTAGTAGTATAACTTTATAAACATGGCATGGAGGAGTGTGACCGACCTCATAATAATAACTACCAGTAGGCAGTAACACAAAAATTCTAGAAGTAGTAGTAGTATAATGGAGTGGAGTGTGACCTCATAATCATTACCCGTGCTGTGCTCCCCAATTTTTATCTTTTGGAGTACGTACTTGCATAACTTATAAATGTATCTAAATTTTAATACTAGTACTACTTAATTATAGAAATATTCTTAATTAAATTTATGATAATAGGCTCTCACTCCATCATACTACTTAATTTCCACAAGACCACCAACTTCATTTGTACGCGGGGGGAATCAAAACATTAGGTTGGGAATCAAAACATTAGGTTCAGGGGTAAGCAAAGATGTGTCAACATGATTTGATTATTTTTTCTTGAAAAATGACTTAATAGTATGTGATTTTCCCATTACCCTTGTTAACGCCAAGATCTTCTGTCACGTCCCAATCACATAAGACGCCCTGATCCTGCACAGTAAACACGATAAAACACCAAAAGCTTTGATTTCAAGCAGTCATTAGAGAGGATAAATTTCGAGCGTGAGAGTCGATATCGTGTTCATGAGGTTAACCAATGGAAGAATGTAATGTCTAGTGTATTGAGAGAGATAATAATTCTCGTGTGTATGTGATTATGAGCGAAGACGCACTCGCCTTGTGAAGACCTCCTTGCTCATATGATATCTACTGGGACACGGTTTCTGCAGTGTCACTAACCCTCCCGACACTGTTAATCCCATCCCTCATCCTGCATTGGCCAATTGTCCCAATCCTTATTAATGCCATATAAGATGTGGCGCCCCAAAATTAGGTATCGTCACCCATCTTGGGTCGCCACTTCATGGTACATAAATTCAAATACAACTTACTAATATAAGCGCTGTGTACTGATATGATATAAAGCGTGAGTTTGAATACAAATATTATCTACTAGATATTATACAAACTCAAAAGGAGTCCTCATTACAACTATTATCACACTATTTCACGCGAATTGTGAGGACTACTAATCTTATCCTCGGACCATTACTCCGATTCCCAACTCGTAAAATTTATGTTCTCATTTCACAAGAAAACGGTGAAAGAAAAAGGTGAGCTCAACTAGCCCAAGAAGAAATATTATGACTAAGATAATGCAGAATAAATTATCATTAGCCTTCAATGAGTGTTAAACCGATAAAATCTGATAGACAAACCGGTTTAAGCTGCAGATTGGAATATCTGATCCATTAAAAAAAATCAAGTAGAGAATAAAGTCTACTATCTTTTAGGTTTTAAAAGGTTTTCATCAATTTTTTATCATTTGAGACTCAAAGAAACAATAAATAAACCACCACATCTAATCATCCACGTACTACACCGGTCGAGGATTTTCATCAAATTATCAATGGTCAGCGACTATCAAGAATCACCCCAGTCATAATCATACCAAAACTATCCATCATTTGCATTCTGAGCCGAGGACTTTAGTCACATCATTTATATCAAGTCGTGATTATACCAAGAATGATCCCCGGTCATAATCATACTAAGTTCATCTATGCGACGTAAGCCAAATATAACATAATATAACATGAGGATGATGACAATGACATAATAATTCAATAAAACAAGTTCAAGAATTATTTAATCCATGAATTATTAACGTCCAAATTGTCAACATGATCTTTGTTTCGTAGAGTAAAATTCAAGAATGATCGGAAGAATATTTCCATGAAAAAATCTTTGGATGAAACGCAAATATCAAGGATATTCTACTAATTTCATGGAGTATAGAAGTCAAAGTTTTAACCATTTGGGTATAATAAAGAATGGAATAACAAAAGAAATCACCGTGCATGCGGTATTTCGCATAGACGAGTTACTCAACATAATAATAATAACGGAACCGGTCGGTGAAATTCACACCGCATGCGGGATGTTCCAGCGAGAATAATAAAGATGGAACCGGATCCGGTGTAAAAACACGAGATAGGATATTCCAATGAGAATGATAAAGAGCGGAACCAGTCAGGTGTAAAACACATGACGAGGATGTTCCAGCAGAATAATAAAAGCGGAACCTGGTCAGGTGTAAAACACATGAGCGAGGATGTTCAAATGAATAATAGAAGAATGTCACCAAGTATAGGTAAAGCTGCGTATCAAAAGTTATTCCAACGAGAATAATAAGCAATGGAATAACATAAGGATTTCACCAAGTATAGGGTGTGCAGCGTATCATGAGTTATGTATAGGGTATGCCACTTTTACGAGTTATTCAGCCCAGAATAATAGTGAATGGAATAATGAAGTTCTCTTCGAGAAGAAAAAGAATAACACCACTTACAGTAAAAAAGGCGAATATAGAAGTAGTGAAGAAGTAGCGAGAATACTCTTCTTCTTTCTATAATTTTCTCTATAGCTTCTCTCTATAATTTTCTCTCTAGAGTTTCAATGAATTCGTAAGAAAATAATGAAGAAATGAGCTTCTATTTATAGGAAAATGGAATCGATAAGTAATTAATCCATGAAGCGGTCCAGATTGATTTACTTTTAATCGGCGGTCCATATTTAAAGAAAAATCTTTTAAATAAAATATAATATATTCTATTTATATAAAAATATTTTACTATGCAAACACTTTTATGCAATCTATCAAAACACTTTATCAAAACACTATGCATAATAAAATATAATATATTCTATTTATAGAATAACTTTAATAAAGTATTCTATTTTATATAAAAGATGTTTACATTTTATTACGTTAATAATACTGAATAAAACAAAACGTCATTATCATTATAATAATTCATATTATTAATCGTGATAATGGAATCAAACTGAGTGACTTCTCACATAAGCATCAATAATCAATACAGGTGTGCTATTATGCAACCACATTATTCATCGTACTTTTACTACCGAAAGTAGTTCAACAAGAACCACAGTAAAACTTTTCGTCGTTATTTCAATAAAATATTTTTGTCGTTTTCTCAATCCGACAATAATTACATTGTGGGGTCCACCAATGATTGAGTAGTTGTATTGAATATTCCCTCGCTAAATAGAATATTCCTCGACCAATCGAATATAATATAACCACTTGCATACTTTGCAAAATTTATAAATACTACCCACAACTATAATATTATCTCAAATTCACACCATAATATTAAAAATTATTTCGACAAAATTTAAATCTTTATTGATAAAATCTGGGGTCTCACAATCTCCCCTCCTTATGGAATTTCGCCCTCGAAATTAGGGTACGTACCTGGTATGATAAAGAGATGAGGATACCTTGAATACCTTTATCGTTTAAAAATATTAAATTCATCTTTGAAATGCGCAAAGCTATTCATTAACAATTCATCTTTGCACTACAGGCTAAAGATATACAACTGTAAAACCAATAATGCTGAGACGCAGCTTAATAGTATCACGACCACGAATTATCCATGCACTACTGGCCAAGGATATTCGTGTTTTCAATTACGGTCATGATTATACCGAATAATCCTTGGTCATAATCATACCAAGTCTATCAATGCACTACGGCCAAAGATGACTTTTACCACATCCATGAATTAATATTTCATTGCTGAGACTCAGCTCAATAATTAATTCATATCATCGAATCATCCCTGCACTACAGGCCAAGGATATTCATTAGTATCACGACCACAAATTATCCGTACTACTACTACCAAAGATAATTGTGTATTCATTAGTATCACGACCACAAATTATCCAAGCACTACTACCAAAGATAATTGTGTATTCATTAATATCACGACCACAAATTATCCATGCACTACTACCAAAGATAATCGTGTATTCATTAAGTATCACGACCACAAATTATCCATGCACTACTACCAAAGATAATTGTGTATTCATTAATATCACGACCCCATAAATTATCCATGCACTACTACCAAAGATAATTTGTGTATTCATTAGTATCACGACCATAAATTATCCATGCACTACTACCAAAGATAATTGTGTATTCATTAGTATCACGCGACCACAAATTATCCATGCACTACTACCAAAGATAATTGTGTTTTCAATTACGGTTATGATTATCTTAACAACAATCCTCGGTCATAATCATACCAAGTCCATCTATGCATCTTCTGAGCCATGATGACTTTCAACATAATATAAGCGTGAGGATAATGATATAAAGAATCAATCAAATGAGATAAAGGATAAATATTAAACATTTATAATATAATTTATCCAGGATTCAAGAATATATCCATGTTATCAATCACTTAATAATCTCATAATCTAATATCATTAATATTATAACAATATTTTAACCATTTCTTAAATTTATAAACAATTTTTCTTAATTGTTTACGTTTTTACCATATAATGCATTTAATCATTCAAAATGCCATACTCATAAGATATCATCACCAATTATCAAATCTCTCAAAAAAATATGCATATACTCTATATAGGATTCTAGCCATAATATCCTATTTTCAACTTTGTTATTTCACATAACATATTTAACTCATATGTTCGTCACTAAACTATTTTCATGAAAATACCAAATCAGTCCCAAAATATTTCTTTTCTGGGATTTAGCATAATATAGTCCCATAATGAAAATATATTTTTCTCGGAATTTTTAAAATTCATTTACTATTTTTTAAAAATCAATTTCCACTTAATTCCTTAAGAAATTAGCTACCTCAAGTTTAACTCCAAAAATTCCCAAATCTTGGCAGGACCTTACACATGTTAACGTGAGCTTCCAGTTTAAATTTCATGGTCATCGGAGTTATAGAACTCCGGTTATAGCATTTTTCGTCGGAAAAACCTAAATATTGAAATAGTCATAACTTGCTCATTTTAAGTCAGAATGAGCTCATTTTTGGACAGGAGGTACTTTATACCATATACTTTCATATTCCAAAAGGCCAGAATTTTTCTCATAATTTAAGTGGCCGAAACAGCCTCTCTAAAATCATGGCAGAAGCTTTTTCGGTTTTTGCAGCTTTGCACTCCTTTGCTAAAATCAGTCCACACAAAAATCTACAACACCTTTTCCAGTAATTCCATTTGGATTAGTTAGGTAACTCATAGATCTAACTCTAGGACTTGACCACATTCAAAAATTCAAAATATAATAAGAGATATGGTCAATTGAATTTTATGTTACGTTTTTCACCAAAATCGATTTTCAACTCTTTGTGATTTCTAAGAAACTTTCATGTTTTTACATACTAACCAACATAACTTATCATAAAACTTACTAATACCACGAATACCCATGATTTTCATTATTCCAATGCTTTTATTATGACTTTCATCATAAACCACGTAAACCTATTCATTTAGTTGAAGAAATATTTGAGGTTTAAGAAATGGGTTTTTTTATCTTTGGGTCAATACAAAATTCGATTTCACGCTCTAGGGTAGGCTAGAAATCTTCAAGAATACGTCAAGAAATTTATTAATGATAGAAATATCATTCAAAAGCGTTATTCTTATCCAAGACTTGGATAGTACGTCACATTGATACCAATTGTGACTTCTATCCCTTAAACCTAGATAAGACCTCACAATGATACCTATAAACTTGCCATCTTCATTCACGATGTCGCCTAAGAAAGTCAGAAGCCCGATTGCATTCCACACAAGGAAGTCAACAACGAAAGGTTCGGAGCTCTTTACTTATGGCTTGATATAACAAATTGATTAACTTTAGGGTTTGGTTACTTTGAATTAAGTATAACAGGTTGGTTAGGAATATGAAAGCTAACAACCTTACAAAAAGAATAATGAGTAGTTAATCAATCGTTTTCAAAAATTACCTCAAAGGCAAGTATTTTCAAAGAGATAAGATCGACGGAGTAACGTGAAAGTGTTTATTTGAAACAACAAGATTTAAAAAAAATAGTAAGCGGTAACGAAGGCTCCTACTAACGAAGTTTCAACCAATAAGTCAAAGTCTAACTTCTAGGAATCAAATTTAAACGTTGAACGCAAGCAAGAGAGATAAAAGAATGGGTAGAACCGGTATTCAACACTCAGTATAGATAGACGCAAGAGCTTATGATTAACTTACCCGTGATAATTTTATTCGGGTTCCTCGTCACGAGAAAAAAAACGCTCTCTTAAACTCTCGGCTACGGTTTTGCAGGGAATGACCTTTGGTGCCTCCATCCTAGTTGAATTGGCTTTCTTGATGGCGACAAAATCGAGCTAAGTGGCCTTCTCTTCCACAATTATAACATGCTTTGGATGGCATGGCGCAGATTCGGATCGATGTGTCCTCTCTCCGCATTTGAAGCATATGATAGGTGGTCCTTCTCCTTCCTTAACAACAAAGTCTTTGGTCTTTGACGTCTTTCCATCATTGTTGAATCTCCTTTTCTTGAAATGTCCATTCTTATTATTTTGGCCCCGATTACCACCGGAAGTGGTTACCATATCCGGCACTGTTGATTCCTCCACGCTTGTTGTCACCGCTTCGATGACTACTTTACCGGTATTATAATTTTGCATTACCGCTCTCTTTTAGTTGCGTTGACTCGTTATCGCGCTCCACTAACTGAGCCCTATTTACAACATCTGAATAAAAACACAGTTTATGAGAAATAAGATGTTGACGTATCTCTGGCTTCAAACCTCTTAAAAACATTCGCACCATTCTCTCTTCATTATCCACCAAGTGGGACGTAAATCGTGATAACTCCGCAAATTTTGCCTCGTATTGCGACACGGTCATATTATTTTGTTCCAACTTGATAAACTCCACCTCCTTCATGTGGCGAATACTTTCAGGAAAGTATTTGTCGTTGAACAACTCCTGGAACTTCTCCCAAGATATCTTGATCTGTTGAGTTGAGTACGTTTTTACCGATTCCCACCGAGAATCGCCTCTCCGCAATAACATAAAAGCGGCAAAGGAACCTTTTGCTCCTCGGAGCATCCCAAGACATCAAATATCTTGGTAATCTGCTTTATCCATGCTTTCGCCAGAAGTGGTTTTGGCTCTCCCTTAAACTCCGGTGGTCCCAGCTCCTTGAATTGTTTAGCGGTGACCGCCCGAGAGTTTTCTCGTGTTTCCACCTACGTTTTTGGGCAGAGTCGCTTTACCGATGTTGCATGAATTCTAAAACCTTTTAAGCGCATCGTCATTCATCAATTGATCGGTGTTGTTGTTTACGGAGGATTATCGCCATCCTGTTGCAGACATTGTCACGATTATTGATATGTGGAGAATCAAGCAGTCTCTCGTGCTCCATTCTTTATTCTCAACATTCTCGGATGCCATTTTCAAACAACGCCACAAAATAAGGGTTAATTAACATATCACATATTATCCCTATACTCTGACCGAACCAATTAAATACCAAATAGCTTTAGGTAGGTCATACTAGCGAAAAAGAATTCCCGCTCTCCCCTCCTAGTACTATTCTCACATCTTAGCCGGGATCATATCCTAAGCTCGATACCAACCGTGGCGCCCCAAAATTAGGTATCGTCACCCATCTTGGGTCGCCACTTACATGGTACATAAATTCAAATACAACTTACTAATATAATCGTCGTATACAATATGACATAAAGCGTGAGTTTGAATACAAATATTATCTACTAGATATTATACAAACTCAAAAGGAGTCCTCATTACAACTATTATCACACTATTTCACTGTAATTGTGAGGACTACTAATGCTATCCTCCGGACCATTACTCCGTTCCCCAACTCGTCCCAATTTATGTTCTCATTTCACGAGAAACGGTGAAAGAAAGGGTGAGCTCAACTAGCCCAAGAAGAAATATTATGACTAAGATAATGCGAGAATAAATTATCATTAGCCTTCAACAAGTGTTAAACCGATAAAATACAATAGACAACCAGGTTTAAAGCAGCGGTGAATACGCAATCCATTAAAAAAATCAAGTAGAGAATAAAGTCTACTATCTTTTAGGTTTTAAAAGGTTTTCATTAATTTTTATATTTGAGACTCAAATTTTAATAAATAAACCACCACATCTAATCATCCCCGCATTACTTGCGGTCAAGGATTTTCATCAAATTATCAATGGTCATGACTATACCGAATCACCCACGGTCATAATCATACCAAAAACTATCCATCATCGCATTACAAAGCCAATCGAGGACTTTAGTCACATCATTTATATCAAGTCGTGATTATACCGAATGATCCCCGGTCATAATCATACTAAGTTCATCTATGCACGTAAGCCAAAGATAACATAATATATAACATGAGGATGATGACAATGACATAATAATTCAATAAAACAAGTTCAAGAATTATTTAATCCATGAATTATTAACGTCCAAATTGTCAACATGATCTTTGTTTTTCAGAGAGTAAAATTCAAGAATGATCGGAAGAATATTTCCATGAAAAGATCTTTGGATGAAACGCAAATATCAAGGATATTCTACTAATTTCATGGAGTATAGAAGTCAAAGTTTTAACCAATTTGGGTATAATAAAGAATGGAATAACAAAAGAAATCACCATGCATGCGATTTCTTGGCGTAGACATGTTATCTCAACATAATAATAATAACGGAACCGGTCGGTGAAATCACACACCAGCGGGATGTTCCAATGAATAATAAAGATGGAACCGGATCCGGTATAAAACACACGATAGGATATTCCAGCGAGAGAATGATAAAGGCGGAACCGGTCGGTGTAAAACACAGAGCATGGATGTTCCAATGTAATAATAAAAAGCGGAACCAGTGGGTGTAAAACATACATGCATGGATGTTCCAAGCGTAATAATAGAAGAATGTCACCAAGTATAGGGTAAATCTGCATTATACAAAAGTTATTCCAGCAGAATAATAAGCAATGGAATAATATAAGGATTTCACCAAGTATAGGGTATGCTGGCGTATCACGAGTTATGTATAGGGTATGCCACTTTTACTGAGTTATTCCAATGAGAATAATAGTGAATGGAATAATGAAGTTCTCTTGAGAAGAAGAAAGAATAACACCTCTACCAGTAAAAGAACCTGAATATAGAAGTAGTGAAGTAGCGAGAATACTCTTCTTCTTCTTTCTATAATTTTCTCTCTATAACTTCTCTATAATTTCTCTCTGTAGTTTCAATGAATTCGTAAGAAAATAATGAAGGAATGAGCTTTATTTATAGAAAAATGGAATGCATAAGTAATTAATCCATGAAGCGGTCCAGATTGATTTACTTTAATCGACGGTCCATATTTAAAGAAAAATCTTTTAAATAAAATATAATATATTCTATTTATATAAAAACATTTTACTATGCAAACACTATGCAATACTACGCAAAACACTATGCAACACTATGCATAATAAAATATAATATATTCTATTTATAGAATAACTTTAATAAAGTATTCTATTTTATATAAAAGATGTTTACATTTTATTACGTTAATAATACTGAATAAAACAAAACGTCATTATCATTATAATAATTCATATTATTAATAAATAATAATGGAATCAAACCGAGGTGACTTCTCACATAAGCATCAATAATCAATACTGGTAAATGCTTCTTATGCAACCACACGTACATCGTTTTCTTTACTACTGAGTAGTTCAACGGTAACTACAGTAAAACTTCCGCCGTTATTTCAATAAAATATTTTTGTCGTTTTCTCAATCAATAATAATTACATTGTGGGGTCCACCAATGATTGAGCATTGTTAGACGAATATTCCTCGCTAAACCGAATATTCCTCGACCAATCTAATATAATATAACCACTTTGCATACTTTTGCAAAATTTATAAATACTACCCACAACTATAATATTATCTCAAATTCACACCATAATATTAAAAATTATTTCGACAAAATTTAAATCTTTATTGATAAAATCTGGGGTCTCACATAAGATATCAGTCGGCTATATCTTTGTCATCATCACCGGTCAAAGATGTAGATATTTAAATATATGATGGGTCGACCCACTGATTTGGTCCGATCTTTAGAAGGATTTAACAAAGATAATAAAGTGACTAGGCCCAATAATGTCAACACCCAATAGTGAAGACCCGATGGACTAATCGAATAAAGAAGCCCAATCCATTCTACCCGATAGAAGAAATATCACGACCAACATCGCCCCCTAGTTTTTATTAAAGCAGGAGGTTTAATAAGAAACTATAAATAACATCGGTTCAGACGAAAAGGAATTATAATAAGACCAATGAAGGCCCAAAATACGAACCATCAAGCCCATCCGGTGAACATCAAATGGCAACATAAATTAAGATTGGAAGTCCATTTAAAGAGCTCGCCCAAATTGAACATACAACAATAAATATTTCAACGCTTTCTCGAACAACCCAAACCTTCGCCACAAAAACCATTCTTTTACGGATCTAGGGCAGAAAGCGTGGCGACACTGGATGATCATCGGTTCGGCAATAATTCCATCATGGAACCGATGGGTGAAGGAGTGAAATACCGGACTAAAGGAAGTTGAGATTTGACCATCAACTGAATCGATCGATTAATATTGGTTTTCTGTGAGTAAACTTTGTCTTCGTGTGTTTCCGTCCCAAATACAAAAGCCGGAAAAGGATCTAGAAGATAATGCCAAGAGAATACCGAAGAGAATGCCGAAGGGAGAAAACCATTCTGAAGTCTGTGTTTGGCAAAAGGAAAGAAGCAACCTTGACATTGTTCTTCTCAACAATGAATGCCTCCGGAAGGATATCGACAAGGTCAAAGAAGAACTGAAAACGACCAATGCCACTCATCGGGTCATCACTGATATAAATGTCGATCTGTCAAGCTAAAGGATCAAAGCATCTGGTACATCGTCAGAAGCTCGAAGAAGAGCTCAAAGAGCCTCGGGCCCTTAGAGATTTGGGTCTGTCACTGACCGAAGACTTTCGTAAGGAGATCCAGGCAGAATACAAAAAATCCGCCGAGCTGAACAATAAGATCGTCCATATGTATGCCAAAGGATATGAAATTTGCCGAAGTAAAGACAAGAAAAAGCTCGGGCCAAGGTAGATCCATCTCTTCTAGACTCTTTAGATGGTGACGATGACAAGGAAGAAAGCCGAAGATGACTCTTTCTCCTTATCTTTTACCGTAGAGAACTTTTCGTAAAAATTCTAACTTGTTGTGAGCAGTTAATATTAAAATATCAACTTCATGCCTTATTACTTATGAGTGAACATTTCTTGTCAATAATCGAGTATCAATTAATCCGTATGAACTTAACTTTTTAGGGCATGACTTAGATAAGGCGATATAATGGTTAATTTATGAAATGAAGTGAAATGAATTTAATGGATAGAATTAAGCGGATTGGATTGAATGAACCGAACTCAATACTTGAACAAAATAAAGTAATGTATACTTATTTGCACTAGAAGTGTGAGACATACGTATGTGAGGTGAATTTGGCTGATCCTCCTTGCACCATTGCGGCCTTAGGACAAATAGGACCTGGATCAATCGTGACCATTGTCTTACCACCCTTGGTAAAATCAATATAGGATCATAAAGACCTTTGTCTACCACTCGGGGTAGAAAATAAAGTTGGCCGCCATCGAATGGCCGGTGAGTCCTACCATACCTCCTTACACCATTGTGACCTTAGGACAAATAGGACCGGGATTAATAGTGACCATTGACTTACCACCCTTGGTAAAATCAATATAGGATCATAAGGACCTTTATGCGCCACTCGGGGTAGAAACAATAAGTGGTACGCCATCGAATGGCCAATGAGTCCTACCATACCTCCTTACATCATTGTGACCTTCAGGGACAAATAGGACCGGGATCAATAGCGAAAAAGTGAATGTGGATGAGCCAACGAAATCGTCGTCTTGACTCCGGTTCTTTCATGAATATCCTCTGAGAAGCTCTTTATAGGCCAACAACTTGGTCAAATGATCGCCACAGATGTCTTTTGTGAATTTCAAGAACATACTCTACTTCGGATGGAACCAAATGTTTGAGCAATAATGACGAAAAAGGTTCTTCGATAAAGATTCTCATCAATGAGAGCAAAATTGACACTCTTGTACTTGATCTTCTTTAATTAAGATCCGATCGAAGGAAGGACACCATATGCCATCAAAGTTATAAGCATCCGTAGTAGCCAACTTCGATAATGCATCAGCAACGGAATTGTTATTGTGATCGACCCCTTGATAGCCTGCTGTATTGATGTCCAAACTAGAATATCCATCTGCATGCAATGTCCACGAGATCTGCCTCTGCTGAAGAACTGCAACGGCTTTGTCAGACTCCTCGACTTCTCTTTAACTATTATCAGCTTCAGAAAAGAATTATCCGACCATAATGTCAACCGACCTTGGAAATATTTACCAAGTGTTTGGATTTCAAGAGTGCGACTTATAGATCTGCTTTGGTGGACGAGTCCTTCATTATTGGGCGAAAACACTCAAATGAGTGCCTTTTTGCATTCTCGGGTGAATATATTCTTGAATTGCTCCCTAAATCTGTTTGTGCCATAGTCCCGAGAACCCCTAGGATGAGGTACCCTCTTGGATGCTTAGGAATATGGGTGCATTTTGTCTCGAATGAACACGATGACTTTTATGGCATCTCAGAAGAAGAAAAGTATCTACTGGTGCGGTGTGCCTCGGTGGACTCTCGGGAGTGTGATTTCGGATCTACCGGTGAAACTCTTTGTCGCGGTGGTGAGGATACTCGAGGCGAGAATGTCTTATTTCAGATTCGAGGTGCATGCTCCCGGATCGCTTTCTTCGTCTGCTGCGACTATAATCCGAGGAAACCGATAAGGCGGAATACCCTTCTTCGATCAATTAGGAAAATGGTTGTTGAGTCTTTCTCTCTACTCGCTCGATTATAATCACGAAGACCAATAGGGTGGAGTACCCTCTTGGTCGATTAGGAAAATGGTCATTGGGTCTTCATCTACTCATTTCAAACCATAATCCTCGAAGACCGATAGGGTGGAGTACCTCTTGATCCAATTAGGAAAATGGTCATTGGGTCTTCATCTACTCGCTCGACCATAATCTCGAAGACCAATGTATGGATTACCCTTCTTCGATCGATTAGGAAAATGGTTGTTGGGTCTTCTTTGGTCGTGAGGATCACCTCGAGACATGTCCTCGAAGTGTATAGATCGCTTTCCAACTCACGGTTGTCCATCTTTAGGCGTACCACATCTTCTTTCGATCGACATAATTGAACGCTTTGTCCTCGACTTGGCAATCCAAGAATCTGCACAACTATATCCTTGCTCGCTTTCGATTTCCTCTCTCGCCCAGCTCATTACATCCTCGCTCCGCTCCAAGAGAACCTCAAAGCTCTATCTGCCCGTCCACCATCTTCATTAGCGACCACTTGGTCTTAGAAGTTCTAGGCGGGGTGCCTTTTACTTGCTTTTCTTGGCCGTGATCATGTTTCTTTGTCGTGAAGAAAGACCAACCATCTTTGGGCCCAGTGGACTCTCGAACGAGAACCCCCGATTTGTGCCATAACTTCCGATGTAGAACAACTGGAAATATTGTGATTGATAACTTTCAAGAACACTAGAAAAACCCTCCTTACAGCACCAATGTTAACGCCAAGATCTTCGCCACGCCCCAATCACATAAGACGCTTCGATCCCGCTTGCGAAGAAACACGATAAAACACTAAAAGCTCGACCGGGTCGTCCGTGAGGGGATAACTTCGAGCGTGAGAGTCGATTATCGTGTTCACAAAGTTAACCAAATGGAGGAATGTAATGTACAGTGTATTGAGAGAGAGATAATAATTCTCGTGTGTGTATGTGATTATGAACGAAGACGTGCATGCATGAAGACCCTCGCTGCATGATATATACTACGGGACACGGTTTCTCATGTGCCACTAACCCTCCCGACACATTAATCCCATCCCTCTATCCCACCATTACCGCCAACCATTGTCAAATCCTTATTAATGCCATGAAGATATCGATTACATTTATATCTTTGTCATCATCCCGGTCAAAGATGTAGATATTTAAATATATGATGGTTCAACCCAATCGATTTGGTCCGATCTTTGAAGGATTTAATAAAGATAATAAAGTGGTAGGCCCAATAATGTCAAACACCCAATAGTGAAGACCCAATGGACTAAGCTGAATAAAGAGGCGTCCATTCTACCAATCCATTCTACTGTGATAGAAGAAATATTACGACCCAACAACCCTAAAACAAAAAACAAAAAATTCAAAAAAATATATTCACATTAATTTTGAATTTTAGGAATTCACAAATTGACTAGGAAGAAAAATGAAATAACTAAATAAGACCCTTTTTCTGGAGCAGGGGAAGTAACTGAGTAAAATAAATCAAGAAATCAAAAAAATAACCAGCAATATTCCCAAAAAATAAACCTAACTAACACAAAGAATCTAAAAAATCACATTTGACATTCCCATTTCCCATAAAAGCAATATTCCCAAATAATTTATCTCGCACAGATGAGATAGTAAGCTTGGATGGAATAGTTATGCATTAATAAAACGTAAATACGAGTGAAGGAAACTGTAATTGTGGGGACCAAAATCAACTCAATAATTAATGATAAGGTTCAATGTTTCTTAAACTCAAATCATGATATATATATATATATATATATATATATATATATATATATATATAAATTGGTCCCACGTTGCACTTTTTATTCAAAAAGAAAAAAAAAAAGATGGATGGATTACTAGAGGAAAACATTCAACACAAGTTACTCTTCATTCACACTCCTCGTCTACCGACTACCAATTAGCAAATACAACTATCTTGCGCTTGCATGACTTTTAGCTTATTCTTTTTTCTTTTTAATTGTATCATACTAGTATTATTTAAATATTAAGGCCCGACTTGCAATGGCTATCTTTGAAATTAAATTGTTTTCTCTTTCCTAAAATATAAGATAATTTAAAATTAATATAAATTCATTTAATTATTATTAATACAATAATAAATATACTACTAATTAATTATAAGATTTATTAGAGTGGTCATAAAATAAGAAGAAGAAAAAAAAGTATGAAGAATTCTTGGAGCGCCCTACTAATTAGGTAACTAAACTAGCAAATTTAAGCCTTAATCAGCGTGGTTGAATTCAACAGAAGCTAATATAACCTTCCTCACTAAATTGTTAAAAAAAAAGGTGATACTGAAGTTCTTGATGGGCGAGGTAGAAGGTGTAAATGAGTGAATCTCAAATAACATTTTCACGCCGATTAATTTCGACTCGAAAAAAATTGAAATTTCGAATTCGACTCGGATTCGATAAAGATTTATATTTTTCTTGCCAGATTCGATTCGGATCATTCTTGACTTACTTTCGACTCGTAATTACTCGACTGCGTTTACAAAACGAAGTTCTTTCGTAGCCTTCAAATCGAGTTTGAATATGAACCATTTCACTTAAAACTGAACAACTACATACTAAATTGGTTACTTAACTAATATTTATATATAAAAAAATTTCACTTTTATTTATGTATTGAAATTATAAAGAATTTAAAATAAATTGACATTCAATTAATTGACTTGTTCAAGTACAAGTTTACACAATTTCATACTCCCTCCGTCCCATAGTTATAGGCTGATTTTCTATTTTGAGATATCCCAATATATAGGCTACTTACTATTTATAAAATTTAGTTGGTTCATTATTTTACTTTTATGCCCTTATAATAAATATTCAACCATTACTCTTTTTTGAAAAAACAATATTCAATGTCATTATTTTTATCACCACATTTAATGTTGTTGTATTCTCTTTGGTTAAAGTTTATGAATTTTAATGGTCAGTACACGTCAATCAATAAAATTAAGAGTTCCAGTGTGATAAGTAAGGAGTAATTAACTTATTCATTAATTCCATATTAAGGGGTATATGTTGAAAATTTATGTTAAAAATTGTTACTTAACTGATTTTCTTAAACTATGTGCCAAAAGAAATCAGCCTATAACTATGGGACGGAGGGAGTACTACACTTTATAAATTATAAAGATTGATATAAATATCACATATTTAACTTATTAGCATGGATCAAACCAATATTCAAATATGATCCATCGAGCAGGAATCGAGTATGGTTCGAAAAAAAATGAAATACTCGAACCCTAATATGAAATGTAACATTTGGTATGCTTCAATTCGACTCGTGTATCATTAAACGTAAAACAGAAGATGATCGGATTCATTTCGGATCAATTTTGAATTCGAGTTTTGGATCATATTTTCGAGTCGATCTCGAATCGAGTACCGAACTACTTGACTCGATTTACACCTAAGAGGGGGTTGGCCTTGGGGGTGAGAAAAGAAAAGATGCTTTAAATTTTACTACTACTACTACTAGTAGTTCTAGCTTTTCCTTAATTTTTTGAGCAATGATGATTTCTATCCAAAAAGAATTTTTAAAAACTCAATTTGTTGCCTTTTATAAATAAGAAAATTTTTATGGACAAAACCCGAAGCAGAATCATTGAATTCCAGGCTAAATTTCACCAACCCTGAAGACATTTCTTCCATGTCATTTATGAACCCCAACATCTTCTGACCACTCCACACACCATACTCAATTTTGTATTCCCAACATACCCCCTTCTCTCCTCTGTAACCCTCCTAGTTTTCATTTAAAAAGCTATTTAAAAGGTGCACAAAAAGATTTCAACTTCATGTTGTTCAACATATAGACAAAAGCTCTTTCAGTTGGGTTGTTTTCCTTTCTTGGACCTGCAGGGCCTGGTAAGGTTAGCTCAATATTTATTCTCTCTCGTGTATTACTCCCAATACAGTACTACTTCTCAATAACCCACCACTTCTTTTCTACTGTGAGCTTTAGGGATTTTCTGAGATTGCCCAAAAAATTTAGTTACTCTTCTGAGTTTTGAGTTGCTGTTTAGAATTAATTCTCTCGAAATTCCACTGGCCTGTGAGTTGGGACTTGGGACGGTGGTGGTTATGGATTTAATGGCATTTCAGATGCTGCCATAGTAAAGGCAGAATCATATATTTATTGCAAACAAAGAAAAGAAAAGAAGGTGGTATTTATTGAAGAACTGAGAAAGAGAAAGGGTTTTGAGGTAGCTAGAGGGGCTTGGTTCGGTTTCGTTCTTTTGTTTTGGAGTTTAATTAACCCCTTATCTTCAGATGGGTGTCAGTGTTTTATGTTCCATTTTGGTTGTAACATTGTTCTTTCAGCCATTGGTTTGTCAACAACCCAATACAGATGGGTTCTTTGTTTCTGATTTCTTGCAAAAGATGGGTTTAAATTCTTCTCAATTTTACAACTTCTCCAATCTTGTTTGCTCATGGCAAGGTGTATTTTGTGATACCAAACAAGAAAATGTTATTAAGCTGGTAGTTTCTGGTTTGGGTCTATCTGGTCCCATTCCTGATACCACCGTTGGAAAACTCAGAAAGCTTCAATATTTGGATCTAAGCAACAATAAAATCACTGCTCTGCCTTCTGATTTCTGGAGTCTTGGTTCACTCAAAAGTATAAATCTCTCATTTAACCAAATCTCTGAGAACCTCCCAAGCAACATAGGCAATTTTGGCCTACTTGAAAGCTTGGATCTTTCTTTCAACCATTTCTCTGGGAATATCCCTGAAGCAATCAGCTCCCTTATCAGTTTGCAAGTTCTTAATCTCAATCAAAATGGGTTCCAGTCCACCATACCACACGGGATTCTGAATTGCCAGTCTTTGGTTTCCATGGATTTTTCGACAAATCGGCTGAATGGTACTCTTCCTCATGGTTTTGCTGCTGCATTTCCTAAGCTCAAATCCTTGAACCTTGCTGGCAATGAGATCCATGGACGCGGTTCAGATTTTTCAGGGATGATATTGGTCACCTCCCTTAACATTTCGAGTAACCTTTTTCAGGGCTCCGTGGTTGATATTTTTCAGGGGCCATTGGAGTTGATTGATTTGAGCCACAATCAGTTTGAAGGACATATTTCTCAGGTAAATTTCAGTACCAGTTTTGATTGGTCTCATTTGGTTTATCTGGACTTGTCTGAAAATCACCTTAGTGGGAAGTTTTTTGATAACTTGAACCAAGCTCAGAATCTCAAGCACCTCAATCTTGCACACAATAGATTTTCCAAACAATTGTTCTTGCAAGCTGATATCCTCCGTAATTTAGAGTATCTGAACTTGTCTGAGACTAATTTAATAGGCCACATTCCCGTTGAAGTTTCAACATTGAGTGATTTGAGAACTCTTGATCTTTCCAAAAACCATCTCAGCAGTCATATTCCTCTTTTGAGTACCAAAAGCCTCCAAATGTTTGATGTCTCATATAACAACTTAAGTGGAGACATTCCTTTATCTCTCGTAGAGAAACTCCCTTGGATGGAGAGGTACAACTTCTCTTACAACAACTTAACCCTTTGTGCTACTCAATTCTCGGCTGAAACCCTCCAATCAGCTTTCATTGGGTCATTAAACAGCTGCCCAATTGCTGCAAACCCAAGTCTCTTTAAAAGGAAAGTTCCAAGTCATAGGGGGCTCAAGCTTGCTCTGGTTTTAGCCCTCTCAATGATCTGTTTGCTAGTGGGGTTACTGTTTTTGGCCTTTGGTTGCAGAAGAAAAACCAGAATGTGGGTTGTCAAACAATATTCTTACAAAGAAGAACAGAATATTTCAGGCCCCTTTTCATTTCACACCGAGTCCACAACTTGGGTAGCTGATGTTAAGCATGCGACTTCAGTCCCAGTAGTGATCTTTGAGAAGCCATTGTTGAACTTTACATTTGCAGACCTCTTGTCTGCAACTTCAAACTTCGATAGAGGTACATTGTTGGCTGAAGGGAAGTTTGGACCTGTTTATAGAGGATTTTTACAAGGTGGGATTCATGTAGCAGTTAAAGTTTTGGTCCACGGATCCACCATGACAGACCAAGAAGCTGCAAGGGAGCTCGAGTATCTTGGTAGAATCAAACACCCAAATCTCGTTCCACTGACTGGTTACTGCTTGGCTGGTGAGCAAAGGATTGCCATTTATGATTATATGGAGAATGGAAATTTGCAGAATTTGCTTCACGACCTTCCACTTGGGGTTCAAACTACAGATGATTGGAGTACAGACACTTGGGAAGAAGATGATAATAATGGGATTCAAAATTTTGGTTCTGAAGGGTTGTTAACAACGTGGAGATTTAGACACAATATTGCACTTGGGACTGCTAGAGCACTTGCATTTCTCCACCATGGCTGCTCCCCTCCTATAATACACAGAGATGTTAAAGCTAGTAGTGTTTATCTTGATTTGAACTTGGAACCGAGATTGTCTGATTTTGGATTGGCTAAGATTTTTGGGAATGGTATCGAGGATGAGATTGCTCGTGGATCACAAGGATATGTGCCACCAGAGTTTCTTCAACCAGAAACTTGCTCTCCAAGAGGAGCAACACCTAAATCCGATGTTTATGGATTTGGGATAGTTCTCTTTGAGTTAATTACTGGGAAAAAGCCTGCAGATGATGATTATTCAGAAAAAGAAGCTACTTTGGTTAGTTGGGTTAGAGGATTGGTAAAGAAGAACCAGGGTTCAAGAGCTATTGATGCAAAAATCCGAGGAACAGGACCAGAGGCTCAAATGGAGGAGGCCTTAAAGATTGGATACTTATGCACGGCTGATCTTCCCTCTAAGAGACCAAGTATGCAACAAGTTGTGGGGCTTTTAAAGGATATATTGAACCAGTTATGAATCAATGAAGAGAGCTAAAGCTCAGGTCTTTGCATTTTTCTAATTCGCTCCTCTCCTTTTATTGTCACGAGTTCTTTCTAAATATGGTGCCTTGAGGGGATTTGTACAGTTGTTCTTAGATCCTGTTTTGGAATTGGCCAACTTTCTTTTTAGGTCACCACTGTTGGTGGCATAGATTCTTCTTTACACAGGTTTGATCCGTGTTAATCTTGATTTTTAGTCAAAAGACCACAAATGGATGAATTTTTCTCTAAAAATAAATTGTTATTGGTAGGATCTATCTTTTTCTTCTTAATTTGCAGTAATCTACTGAGTGTTTCAAAAACGAAAAAAACTGTGCCAGAGTTATTTTTTTTTGCTTTCTTTTACAGTATAAATGGAAGAACTGTTTGGTTGACCTGCTTGCCATCTGGGTTTATGATAGTATAACTATAAACAACGCAGTAACACATAATAACACTAGTAAGACAAAAAACATATACTAGTGTTTGTTTCTTGTACTTGATTTTTTTTTAGTAGCATTTTGTTTGTGCAGACCTAGAGTTGTATTATTGTCATTTGTCAGTGGGTTTGCATGTTTCTTCTATAATAAAGAATTCTGCCTCTGGAAATTGAATATTTTTAAAGGGGAGTGATATTTTCTCATATTTTTTTTTTGATATTTCTGTATGTGAGGCTTATTTTTTTTTAACAAAAATAGTGGGCCCCACATGCGGAGACTGCAGAAATATCAGTTGGCCTTTTAAAAGTCCCATACTCTGTATGGAATATTACTTCACTAGTTCACTAGTACTTTTTTGTGCGAAGAACCTTTTGTAGTTGAGGGTACCATACCATGGCATTCCTGACTCCTGAGGTCCATAACGTGCAGTGATCACGGGGCCACAATTTTTGGGATTTGTACTACATCCATCAAGTCGTGCTTCTTGATTGTATACAATGTAGTAAAATGTAAGGTGAAATTTATTACTTATGCTACTTGATTCTTATAGAATAAAAAAATTATCACAATTAGAATGGAATAAATCATTACACTATATATATATGTTTTTTCATTGAACAAGAAAAGCGAGTCAACAAGATTTGAACCCTTACATTTATATCAATAAAAGTGAGTCGTGTGAGATTTAATTAATGTTGTATTTGAGATTGATTATGTCATTTATTGTAATTGTATTGATATCTTATTTGTACATTAAAATGTCACAAGTGTTTCTATATTTTGGAATTTGGAATTAAAGGTACGAATGACTGAAATGCTTAGAAAAAGTCTGGATCATAATTTGGTTGGTTTCCGATAGTTTCAAGAAATTAAGTTATATAGTTCGTTCCAAAATGGCAATATATTGTCCCTATGAAAATGATGTTTTAATTTTCCATCACCTTGAGGACTTTAAGTATCTTTTTATACCAATGACTGAAATGTTTAGCAATAGTTTGAAAATGAGGGTGTTATTTTCAACCAATTAGCTACCAATTTTCAATGATTTCTATCAACCAGGGATGGCTTCTTGCTTCTACTAAATCCAAGTCAATTAAAAGTCCCCTTGGAAGTGATGTTAATGGCTGATTTGCAAGTTATATTTGCATGTGTTCATACTCCCTCAATTCGGGCTAATCTCTCCACCGCAAAGGCTTTTGAAAGAGGTTTACCCCTATGCTGCTTCGAGTGACGACTGAATCCAAATTATCCCTTAAACTACTAAGACAAGCAACGGGATTAAAGGAAATTGATGACATCTAACTAGTTGGCACAAAAGTTGGACTACAAATTTTTTTTTTTTTTTGAAGAGATGTGTAATAAGTGAGATTCGAGCTATTTATAAATTATAAAGACAATTTAATTTCTATGATGTAGCTGGAGAATCAATCTACCATCATCAGTAGCATTAACTTAAATAAATCTTAAATAATCATACCAACTAACAACTAACGAGTGTTAGTTTTCGGAGCCGCCGTATGATTGTATTAAATTATGTCAATACGTTCACATACTATATACTCCACTATGTATAAGGTAGAAGATTAGCTTTCTATCCCCCACCTACCTCGGATTAGCTTTCAATTAGTATAACATATAAATTAAATCAACTGATTGACATAAATAATTGACAAGTTGAGATGATTATAAATAAAATCAATACATAAAGTTGAAATATTTGAGTGGGTTAGGGCTGAGGGCGGGCGCCAACTGATGGGTCATTGCCCAACGACCAAAATATACTAGTCTTACTCCAGTGGGTTTGGATCACATCACTTAAAACACCCTCCCCCTTCCCTTTCCTCCTCCTCCTCCTCCTCCTCCTATTCTGCCATTGTGCTACTATAAAACACTATAATAAGAGTTAATCGAAAAGGAAAAGAAAAAGAAGCATCAGTTTGAGTCCAAGGCCGACGCCGGGGCTTCCAAGACCTTCCCTCAGCAGGCTGGTACCATCCGCAAGAATGGCTACATCAACATCAGAGGCAGGCCTTGCAAGGTCCTTTCTCTCTCTCTCTCTCTCTCTCTCTGTACATATATTTATATGCACACTCGAATTTCCTAGTCCTGTTTCTTTCTTATTTGATTGTTTCTGTTGTGTATTTTCAATAAATTATAGGTATCCAGACCTTGCTAGGTCACCGTGTGTTGGTTATGCTCCAAAATCTATAGTTTTTCTCAAAGTCCCATATCATCTATTTTGAAAACATTCTTTGTGTATATTAGTAAGTGGTGGCTTGGGTTTAGTAGCTTGGTTGAGGAAACAAGGTTGGGCTCGCGCACATGAAGACGACTAAGGAATTGGGCTTAGGCGAATTGGACTATTGGCTAGAAAACCTTAGTGCATGTGTGTGCGCGATACGCCCGCACAAGGGTGTCCGGTCTATTATGCCTTATGGGGGGGGTGCACCCAGGTAGCCCTCTCTTGTTAATACTGCTAATTTTCCAACAATCTAAAAAGTGATTCACGGTTTATTAACAAGATGATGAAAACTGCTTTGGACCTTTCTAAAATTGAACGTTTTGATGGTAATCATTTTAAGAGATGGTCTGAAGATGTACTGTTTTATTTGGAGACCATGAATTTGGAATATGTGTTATATGTGGATGCTCCTGCTGTTATTGTTAATGATGTTACTCCTGCTGCTATTGAAATTGTTGAAATGTCTAATTCTGATAAGTCTGCAAAAGGGGATTATGTTAAGGATAATCGTACATGTCGTAGATATTTGTTGCACTATTTGTCTAATTCGCTGTTTGAGATTTATTATCCGTATGAAAGTGCTAAGAAGATTTGGGAAGCCTTAAAATCTAAATATGCTGTTGAAAACTCTGGCCTTGAGAAATATGTTGCGGGGAAATTTTTAGATTTTAAGATGCAAGATGGAAAATCAGTTATAGATCAAGTTCATACATACCAAACAATTGTGGGGGAAGTTATTGGGGAAGGAATGAAAATATGTGAGAATTTTCAAGTTGCTATACTTATCGAAAAATTATCACCCTCGTGGAAATATTATAAAATGAACCTCAAACATAAAACTAAAGATTTCACTATGCAGGAATTAGTGGCACACATCCATATTGAAGAACAAAACAGGGCTAAAGAAAGGGGAGACGTAGTTCCAAGTCAAACTGTCAAAGCTAATCTCGTAGAACAAAAGCCACAATGGAAGAGCCAAAATTATCAGTCGAAAAACCACAAAGGGAAAAATAAAAAATCAATGGAAAGAAAGGATAAAAGGTTCAACAATTTCAATCAAATTCAAAAACCTTTTACTAAAGGTCCTTGCTTCGTATGTGGAAGACCTGACCATATTGCTATGAACTGTCACTTTCGCAAGGGGCAAGATAACAAAAATAATAACTCTCAGCCTAAGCCCCAAGCAAACTTGGTTTAATCCGACGACATTATTGTTATTGTCTCGGAAGTAAATCTAGTTAACAACTTCACGGAATGGGTAGTAGGTACTGGGGACACTAGACACATTTGCGCGAATAGAGACGTAATTCTCAACTACGAAAATGTGACTAATGGAGAAAAGGTTTTTATGGGGGATTCTCGAGCCACCAACGTTGCGGGAAAAGGGAAAGTCTTACTAAAATTAACTTCTGGGAAAACAATTGCCCTATAAGATGTACTCCATGTGCCCGATATTTTTAGGAATCTTGTGTCCGGGTCTTTGTTGAATAAAGCTGGCATTAAGCTTGTGTTTGAGTCTGATAAACTTGTACTTACTCGTAATGGAAAATTTGTTGGGAAAAGTTTTTGTAATTGGGGTTTATTTGTACTTGATGCTTTTGCTGAATTGAATAATAAGAATGCTTCTTTTGCTTATATCGTTGAATCTTTGGATATTTGGCATGCTAGATTAGGATATGTGAATGTAGCTTCTATTAAAAAATTGAAACAACTTGAACTTATACCTAATCTTGCAAATACAGAGTTTAACAAATGTGAAATTTGTGTAGAAGCAAAACATGCTAAGAAACCTTTTCAAAGAGACAAACTGAGCTACTTGAGTTAATTCATAGTGACCTAGTTGATTTTAAAAATACTATGAGTAGAGGTGGTAAGAAATATTATATTTCTTTTGTAGATGATATGTCTAGATATACTCGAATTTATCTTTTTTCCTCTAAAGATGAAGCGGAAGAAATGTTTATTAAATATAAAACGGAAGTTGAAAATCAGTTAGAAAGAAAAATTAAAAGACTTAGATCTGATCGTGGAGGTGAATATGATTCGGGAAGTCTTAAAAAGTTTTGTGAACTAAATGGAATAATACATGAAACTTCTCCTCCTTATTCTCCTCAATCTAATGGAGTCGCAGAAAAGAAAAATAGAACACTTAAAGATATGATGAATGCTATGTTAATTAGTTCTGGTCTACCTTCTAATATGTGGGGAGAAGCTTGCCTTTCTGCAAATCATATTTTTAATAGAGTTCCACATAAAAAGATAGACTCAACACCATATCATTTATGGAAGAAACATGCACCTAATTTGGGGTATCTTAAAGTGTGGGGGTGTCTAGCTAAAGTAGCTATACCGGAATTTAAAAGGAATAAAATTTGACCTAAAACAATGGATTGCATTTTTATTGGACATGCTTCTAATAGTGCTGCTTATAGATTTTTGGTAATTAAATATGCAACTAATAATTATCAAAATAATTCAATTTTGGAAACAAAGGATGCAGAATTTTTTAAAAATATATTTCCAATGAAAATAAGAGATGAGGGCAATCCTTCCTCTAGTGAACCTCTTAAAAGGAAAGATAAAGAACCTGTACATGCATCTACTAGAAGTAAAAGACAACGTTTTGAGAAAACTTTTGGTCATGATTTTATAACTGCTTTTATAATTGAAGATGACCCTAAAACTTATGAAGAAGCAATGAAATCTATTGATGCAAATTTTTGGAAGGATGCTATTAATAGTGAATTAGAGTCTATTATGTCTAACCATACATGGGAACTAGTTAATTTGTCTTGAGGATGTAAACCTATTGGATGTAAATGGGTGTTTAAAAAGAAGTTAAAAGCTGATGGGTCTATTGATAAATTTAAGGCAAGACTTGTAGCAAAAGGGTTTACTCAAAAGGAAGGTTTTGATTATTTTGACACTTACTCACCAGTGACTAAATTAGCAACTATAAGAATTTTAATTGTTTTGGCTTCTATTCATAAATTGATAATCCAACAAATGGACATTAAAACTGCTTTTTTGAATAGAGAGTTAAATGAAGAAATATATATGTGTCAACCTGAATGGTTTGTTGTTCCAGGTGAAGAACAAAAAGTGTGTAGACTTGTAAAATCTTTGTATGGTTTAAAACAAGCACCAAAACAATGGAATGACAAATTTAATAAAACTCTTTTGTCTAATAATTTTGTGACAAATGAATCTGATAGTTGTGTCTATAGTAGATTCAATGAAAATTGTGGTGTGATTATTTGTTTATATGTGGATGACTTGCTAATATTTGCTACTGATGAGAAATTTGTGAAAACTACTAAGGATTTTTTATCTTCTAAATTTGACATGAAAGATTTAGGAGAAGCAGATTTGATTCTTGGCATGAAAATAAATAAACATGCAAATGGTTTAGTTTTATCACAGTCTCATTATGTGGAAAATATTCTTAAGAAATTTAATTTCTTTAATGAAGAGCCATTAGGAACTCCTTATGACTCTAGTGTGCATTTAAAGAAAAATAAAGGGAATGGTATTGCACAAATTGAATATGCTAGAATCATTGGTAGTGTAATGTATTTAATGAACTGTACTCGGCCTGATATAGCATATGCCATTAGTAGACTTAGCAGATATACACATAATCATTCACAAGATCATTGGAATGCATTGTCACGACTAATAAGGTATTTAAAAGGAACAGTTAATGTAGGTGTACATTTCCTTTGGTCATCCCGGTGTTTTAGAAGGATATTGTGATGCTAATTGGGTGTCGATAATGATGAAACAAACTCCACTAGTGGTTATGTGTGTTTACTTTAAAGGAAGAAAGTGTTTTTGGAAATCGCTAAACAAACTTGATCGCTAGATCTACTATGGAATCAATTTATTGCTTTAGAATTGGCAGGTATAGAAGCAGAGTGGATAAGGAATTTATTGGCTGATATACCATTGTGGTATAAGCCAATTCCTTCTATTTCTCTGCATTGTGATTCTCAAGCAGCTATTGGCAAGGCAATGAACCATGTCTATAATGGAAAACAGAGACATATTCGCTTGAGGCATAATATTGTACGAGGACTGATCAGTAACGGGGTTATTTTCATGGAATTTGTTAGGTCTAAAAAGAACTTAGCGGATCCGCTTACTAAGGGAATGAGTAAAAAGGTAGTCCAAGAAGCATCCAGAGGGATGAGACTATTGCCAATATTTTGAATAAATAATATGTGATGGAAATCTAACTCATGTGATTGGAGATCCCATGAATTGGGTTCAATGGGTAACAACAAGTCATGTAATTATTTAATTAAAGCACTACAATTATTTATATTTCTCCCTGGATGTATGTGGTGCTTACTGACAAATTGTGATAGGATGAATCATTTAGATTCTTAATGAAACTCATAGCCCTAAAGGGTGGTGTATGTCAGTATACACTTGATGAGTTCACCTATATAAAGGTGGAAGTGTAGGCCGCTTCCTATGAGTCTTTGGCAAACTTTTTAGAGCCTTTATGAAAATCTGGGATATGGCGCATGGCCTAGAACGCGCCCAACCGCGGACTTGTGTGGATTCAAGATTTTTAGATATGTGTGCAAGTTCAATTGATTGTATCATAGATAAATGGGTTCAAGAATATAGTTCACCTATAATCTACAATCATGAGCTTGTTTCACTAAGTGTCGATTCAAACCCACAAGGTATCGACATTATGTATCTAAAATTCATTGCCCTTCTTACTTACTTTTAATTTTTCTATCTTTCATAATTTTGGATCATGTGGGGGATTGTTGGTTATGCTCCAAAATCTATAGTTTTTCTCAAAGTCCCATATCATCTATTTTGAAAACATTATATTAGTAAGTGGTGGCTTGGGTTTAGTAGTTTGGTTGAAGAAATAAGGTTGGGCTCGCGCACATGAGGACGACTAAGGAATTGGGCTAGGTCAAGCTTGGTTCTTGGACTTTCGGCTAGAAAACCTTAGTGCGTGTGTGTGCGCGCGATACGCCCGCGCAGGGGGATGCCGATCCGGTCGATTATGCCTTGCGAGTGCACCCAGGTAGCCCACTGTTTTGCTATTTTTATTTCCTTTTTATACTAAGCCAGTTTTTAATACCCTAGCCGTTTTCTTATAATTAATTCCCAATGTAAACCTTATTTACGTTTTACGTTTTCTGTAACTCCCACCTTCAACGTAAACAATATTTATGTTCCAACGTTCATCAGTCCCAACGTTCTTCTTCTTCCCATAAAAACCGATTCTGCGCTTAGGGCAATGACACAACAACAAAGCATAGCAACGACACAACAACAAATCATATACAGACTTCTTCTTCATCTTTTATCAAAATTTATGTTCTTATAATTGGTTCGTATATTCTGAACAATCCACAAAGACAAGTCAACAACCTTCTTCTGCGAATACACGCAATTGAGGCTTCGCCGTTAAATCCTGGAGGGTGAACGCCATTGGAGCTCATCTGTACCGAAGGTTATAACCAGTGAGGGCGAAATCACTTTTTAGGGCAGTAGCTTTGCTACGCCTCGGCTTTCTTCGGTTTTCAGCTAAGCTGTTCCAATTTACTGTTCTGTTTCTCTTGTTAATACTGCTAATTTTTCAACACCGTGTTGTATATATATATATATATATGTAATGATCCACAGTGATGGGAACTTCTATCCTTTCAACCCAATTTGGGTTGTCCTTTCATAATCAAAAAGCTTAGAAATAAGGCTACTGCATAACAGTTATTAGGAACCTCACAAACTGGTACGGGCCAGTGGCCACATACCATATACCAAATGTCTGTTATACCCCAAATGCAATAAAAAGAAACACTGCACAATAGTTATGCGATACCCATTTTTAATTAAAAACACCTACTGCACAACAATTGTGCGGATAAGTTTGGCTTTTGTGTAGTAGTTATTCGAGAAATTAGCTGCATGTAGGATCCCCATGTTCACCTCCTCTGCTAAAGCCCCTATTGTTCACAAAACTTATTAACCATCATTATCAATTAATCATTAATTTATGAGACAGTGTTTTATCTTGCAATTACCGTCACCATTATATAGTTTTGAAATGGCCTACTTCTATCCCATCCTAAGTAAATGATTTAACCATTTCCATCTCCCCTACTATGGCTGAAGGAAAAACTTTTCTGTCACAAATATACATACTTTTCCTTATGGTTGCATTTATTTTGTTCATTGTCACCATTTATCACTGTATGGTGACAACAACATGCCAGGGTCCTAGGCCACGCGGACATACGGAGCATCATTGAGAACTCGATAGTTGAGCTTATCCTGACTCATAAGTACGAAAAAGGCAAGGGATTTCACAATGGATATTGGTCGATGTGTTTGAGCCTGTTCAAAGAGGGCGATGAAGTATGTACTTTGCCCGAATGCCGCATCCAAATTGTTCAATGTGCCATGCCGGACCAATACTACACCTTCGTCTTCACCGCTCGTAATTAATTCATCAAATTCAGGTTTGGATGAATACACAAGGAGATTGGAATTTAGCATGTCACAAGATTTAGGGGTGCAACTTTGAATTTCTGGATCGAAGATGCGGAGAAGCCTACAGTTGCTATGAGTTTTGGATGAGAGATGTAGAGTTTTGTTTTGAGATATTGAACTCAATGACCGGGATTTGGGATCTGATGGATAAAAGCCTAGCCGCACAACTATTGTGCGGTAGGATTTTTATATTCATTCAATTACCGCATAACAGTTCTGCGGTACCCCATTTTACTCCTTCGAGAGAAACAAGGTCAATTGTTATGTGGACCAAGTACCACATAACAGTTTGTGAGGCTCCTAATAACTGTTATGCGGTGGCCTCATTTCCTAGCCTTTTGATTACAAAACGGACACTCAAATTGGATTGGAAGGATAGAGGTTCCCATCTCATTTTGGTTGTGGATCATTGCCCTATATATATGTGTGTGTATGGATGTACGAGTATGTGTTTGTTTTGGGTTTATTAGGTTTTTCACGATAATTTCCTCTAACCCTATTGACATTCTTTTTGTTGTTGCAATTATAGAGTTGAGTAGGGGTTATTTTTCCTGCCACTTGTGACTGAATTGTGTGGATATACTACTCATAACTACTCACTAGATATATGCAATAAGTTAAGAATAGATGATGACCAAGTGAGATTGATTTTCTATTTTCCAAGTAGATTTATTCTAGTCATTTAGAAAATTGTGTCCTGTGTTTTGGTGTATGTTTGGTATTTGGGTATGTTACTTCTCTCTTTGTCCCTCTTGAAATAAAAAATAATAAAATAATTAATATTTGTTCCACATGAGTCATCTTTGTATTAATAGCAATATAAAATTACATAATATTGTAATCATAATTTTCATTATTATGTCGTCACTTCTAAACTAACAATTTAGCGTTTTTAGGAATAAACATCGAACAAAAATACATCCTCAATATTTGTAAATTTTGCAAATTTGACTTTTTTTTGTGGAACGGATATAGTAGGATATTATCAGTATGGTGGAGTAACGTGATGCAAACCTAGATTTCTTAGGTCCCTTTTTGGAATTAGATTTCTTTTGCCCTTTTAATCAATTTGCATGCAATAAGATATCTTTCCTTTTGCTGCATGTAGAGTATGTTTGTTGAGCTCCTGGACTAGATTGAGGGCCAAACCCACAATTTTTGTCTATAAAACTGTTCCTTAATCTCATGGAAAGATTGTAAAAGTTCCCTTTCCTTAATCACCTCGGCAGTTGGTACAGAAAAGTATTCATACTTTGTAAGATGAAATAAGCTTTTTAATCTACATGACGCAATACAATAGTGATCATTTTCAATGCACTCAAGTTAAAGTTTAACGTTCATTTTCTCCATCTCAGTTATTATACCAAAGTTTGGAACTCTCTCTCTCTCTCTCTCTCTCTCTCTCTCTCTCTCCCTCTCAGTTATTATACACACACACGTAGCCGTTCAAAAGCCTGTTAAGCAGCAATATTTCTTAAGTAGCACTCCCTATATAATGCTTCCTATTTTTGGCTCCATTTTGAATATTTCGCATTTTCTCTCTCTCCAAAACAAAACAAGCTCCAAGCAATCCTGAAATTTCTCTCGACAAAATCCAAAATTGATAAAAAAAAAAAAACCCAAATCACGATTCACCCATTTCAGTCTAAATCGACATCTATTTCACCAATTTCAGTCCAAATCACGATTCACCTATTTCAGTCCAAATCATGATTCACCTATTTCAGTTCAAATTGCTCATTCTTTCTCTACTCAAAGACATAAGACATAAGCAAACATGCCCATATGAATTACTGCTCATTCTTTCTTTACTCAAAGACATAAGCAAACATGCAAATTGCAGCCTAACTTTCATGCCCATATGTTTGATCCAATAATATTGCATGCCCATATAGAGCAACCAATCAAGCCAAAACCAACAATCTCCACAAAAAATCAGATCTCAAACAACAAAGTTTAGTATATATATTTATATATACGGAGAGACTCTAAAGCGTATATATATATGCTCCATTTTGGACGGTTCGTATATTTTAATTTTCAGGTGCATCCTTTTTGTCTTTCCAATAATGCTTTTGTTTTTAAGGCAAGTGTCCATTGGTATCACCACCTTAAATGACCACTGCTGTGCTGATCTTAACCCCTGTTTGTTGGCTGAATGCTTCATTTGTACATTTCTCTGTATCTGTTGTTTAAGCATAAATAAAATGTTTCTTGGTTTTTTCTTTTTGTAGATTAAAGATGGGTTTGCCGTACATTGTGGTGACTGTTTGTTAGCTATGTAATGTATGGGAGAAGAGCAGATCCTAGTCGTCCCGCCCAGCCTCAAGAGAAGATTATTGATTCAATAATTCTTTGTTAAGAGTATTTCCCTTTTCTTTTTTATGAAAAAATAAAATTAAAATAGTAGTAGTAGTAGTAGTAGTATATGCCTGCCTGCCTTTATGTAACATGGTTGGGTTGGGTAGGCCCGGTGGTCTAGAGCAACTCGAGCGAGCGGTGGAGTCATTATTATGCAAATGCCTAAAAGTTCAGGCTTGGTACTTTTTTCTGATTGACAACTTCAATGCTGAATTCCTTCACTTTTTATTTATTTATTTTTCCAATAGAGAAAGAAGTAGTCTTTAGCTTGAATGATTACTTTGCCCTTCATACGTATAATTAATCAGTTCTAAAAATTTTTGCGTAGGCACCCTTGGTTACCCGTCTATGTCCCTTTGGCGCCTCACTTAAGTTCACGACGTCAAAAAAATTCCTCCAAGAAATTAGGCGGGGCGTAAGCGGAGAGTTTTTTTTTTAATAACTCAAATCAGATTTTGATATATTTATTTTTCTAATGATTTATCATATTCATAATAGTGGTTGTAATATATCAAATCACAACAAGAAGTGAATAATATCAAGTCAAAATGGATAATTTTATTATAGTTGTAATCTTTTGAACTTGTACTAACTTCAAATTATATAAATGATGATACATTTGTAATATTTAGTTTAATTTAATATAATTCTTAAATTTATGTTTAGTTTTTAAAGTTTTAATAATGAATTAAATTTTTGAATTTTATTATTTAATAGCAATCTTATTTATGAATAAAACTAATACGTTAAAAATATGTTTGAACTTTGAACAATTTTATGTTTGTGTGTAAGACTCAACTTTTATAAATAAAGATGAATTTTTTTATAAATATTATTTTTGAATATTATGAAATAAATTTGATATAATGTTATAGTTGTGGGTAATATTTATAAATTTTGCAAAGTAAGCAAGTTTGTCATAAAATATTCGTTTGTTGGGGAATATTATTTTTGTTTGGGGAATATTAAATACGGACACTACCAATCATTAGTAGATCCCCTAGCGGAAGTATTGTCGTAGTTAGAAAGCGACAAAATTATTTTTCTATAAAAATAATTGGAGAGGTGTTACTGTCAAAGCCATTGAACTATCCATTAGTAAAAGTACGATGTCTGGCGTAGTTGTATATAGCACACGATATTAATTATTGATGTTTACGTGAGAAGTCACTTCATTTACGCTTTCAATTATTGCTACTGATAATTCTTTGCATCATATCTCTTATATTATTGATTCAATTATTGTCACAAGATCAATACGTATAATATGTTATAGTATTAAATTATTAATTGAGACGACAAGTTATAAATGATTAATAATTGTTGAAAGATTAAATATGTGTTGATTAAAAATAAAATGATTTGTGGTAATATTTATTCAATCCTTGATGTATATAAAAGTGCATTATGAGGACGTTTGTGGTAAGTTTGATTATTTTATGGGGGGGCGTATATGTCATCATCTAAGAGTCCCTTCGTCGATAGTAATTACCTTTTGTGAATAGTAATTACCTGTGAATAGTAATTACCTTCATTAATAGTATTTACCTTCGTCAATAAGTAATTACCTTTGTGAATAGTAATTACCTTTGTGAATAGTAATTACCTTTTGTGAATATTAATTACCTTTGTCAATAGTATTTACCTTTCGTCGATAGTATTTACCTTCCAATAGTAATTAATTACCTTTGTGAATAGTAATTATCTTGTGAATAGTAATTACCTTCGTCAATATGCAAGTAATTACCCCTTCGTAAATAGTAGTTGTCCTTCAATATTACCAAGAGTTAAGCCGCTTCTTCTTGTTCCAAGTTAATTACCCTTCGCAATGAATAGTAGTTCTCTTCAATATTATCAAGAGTCATTTCGACTCTCTTAAGCACCAAGAGCCACCTCGCTTTTTCTATAAATAGAAAGTTTCATTCCTTCATTATTATTCTGATATTATTTCTTAATTCAATCAAACTCTAGAGAGATAAAACAGAGATATAGAAAGAAGAAAAAGTATTTCTTACTTCACTTTTCCAATATTCAATTTCTAAGGTAGGGAATATTATTTGTTGTACTGTCGTAAGGGGTGTTATTTTTTTAATCATGAAGAGAACATTATTCCATTCTTTATTATTCATTGGAATAACTCGTAAAAGTGGCATACCCTATACTTGACTGCATATATATGGAATACCCTATACTTGGTGAAATCCTTATATTATTCCATTCTTATTTATTCATTGTTGGAATAACAGATACGTCTGAATTTCTATGTGGACGCCCCCAAAATTAGGTATACATCACCCATCTTGGGTCGCCACTTACATGGTATGTAATTTAAATACAACTTATTAACATAACTGTCATGCAAATAATATGATATAAATCGTGAGTTTAAATACAAATATAAATCTACTAGATATTATACAAACTCAAACAAAAAGTCCTCATTATAGATTATTATCACACTATTTTACGTAATAGTGAGGACTACTAATGCTATCTTCGGGACCATCACTGCTTTTCTGAGCTGCCCCGTCCGGCTATATTCTCATTTCACAAGAGAAAAGTAAAAGAAAGGGTGAAAGCTCAACTAGCCCAAGAAGAAATATTATGACTAAGATAATCTGAATAAATTATCAATAGTCTTCAACAATGTTAAAGCGATAAAATCTGATAGACAACCCGGTTTAAGCTGCAGTTGAATATCAATCCATTAAAAGAGTCAAGTAGAAAATAAAGTCTACTATCTTTTAGGTTTTAAAGGTTTTTCATCATTGTTATAAATGAGACTCAACTTTTAATAAATATTCCACATCATCGAATTACTCTCTCGCACTACTACCAAGGATATTCTTTAGTATCACGACCACAATTATTCATGCCTTACTACTGAGCCGAGAATATTTGTGTATTCATTAATGGTCGTGATCATGCCAACAATCGTCCACCAATGCACTACTGACCATCGAGGATTTTTATCACATCATTTATTACTACATGATGATTACAATCGGAATAGTCTCTCAGTCATAATCATACCAAGTCCATCTATGCACTATGTGCCACGAGATGACTTTCAACATAATATAAACATGAGGATGATGTGATGATATAAGAATTGATAAAACAAGTTCAAAAATTATTTTATCCAGAATTATTAACGCCCAAATTAGTAAAATTCAAGAATGATCGGAAGAATATTTCCATGAAAATCTTTGGATGAAACGCAAATATCGAGGATATTCTACTAATTTCATGGAGTATATAAGTCAAAGTTTTAACCATTTGGGTATAATAAAGAATGGAATAACAAAAGAAATCACCATGCATGCAGATGCTTGATGTATTAAAAGTTATTCAGCGGAATAATAATAACGGAACGAGATCGGTGAAATTCACAATCAAGCGGATGATGTTCAATGAGAATAATAAAGATGGAAACGGATCCGGTAATAAAACATGCGATAGGATATTCCAATGAGAATGATAAATACGGAACGGTCCAGGTGTAAAAAACACACAGATAGGATGTTCCAATGTAATAATAGAAGAATGTCACCAAGTATAGGTAAGCCGTGATACTGAGTTATTCCAACAGAATAATAAGCAATGGAATAACAAAGATTCTTCATGAATAAGAAAGAATAACACCCCTTACTTTTGGTAGGAGATTGAATCTTTGCGCGGTTAGTAGTAAGAATAAAATACTCTTCTTTCTCTCTTATTCTTTCTATACTTTCTCTCTATAGCTTGAATGAATTCGTGAAAAAAATAATGAAGCCCAGGCCTCTATTTATAGAAGATTTCTTAGCAGCTAAAGACCGCTTAGTGTGAAAAGGCAAGTGGCTCGACGACTAATGATGTGAAAAGAAAAAGTGGTTTGGCTCGTAATGTGAAACGACAAGTGGTTCGACGTCTCGGTAAAGGTAATTACTATTAACGAAGGTAAATACTATTCGACGAAGGTAAATACTATTCCTGAGGGTAATTATTTATTGACGAAGGTAAATACTATTCACAAGGGTAATTACTATCGTGAAGGTAAATACTATGACGAAGGTAATTACTATTCACAAAGGTAATTACTTATTGTGAAGAGACTCTTAGATGATGACATATAGAGCCCCCATAAAATAATCAAACTTACCACAAATCATAACACATATTTAATCTTTCAACAATTATTAATCATTTATAACTTGTCGTCTCAATTATTGATTTAATACTATAACATATTATATGAGGATGATCTTTGTGACAATAATTGAATCAATAATATAAGAGATATGATCAAAGAATTATTTGTAGTAATAATTGAGCATATAAATGAGTGACTTCTCACGTAAAGATCAATAATCAATACTGAGTGTCTTCTACGCAACCACGCCAGACATCGCATTTTTTACCCACGGGTAGTTCAACAGCTTTTAACGGTAAGAATACTCCGCCGTAGTTATTTTTATAAAATATTTTTGTCGTTTACCGATCAATGATAATAATAATTTATTGTAGGGTCCACCAATGATTGAGTAGTTATGCGAATATTCCTAAAAAAGAATATTCCCCGACCAAACGAATATTTTATAACAACTTGCATACTTTTGCAAAATTTATAAATATTACCCACAACTATAACATTATATCAAATTTATTCCATAATATTCAAAAATAATATTTATAGAAAAATTCATCTTTATTTATAAAAGTTGGGGTCTTACAACCTCCCCTTCTTATGAAATTTCTACCGAAATTAGGGTAGACGTATACTGGTATGTCGAAGAGGTAAGGATACCTTGATTTCATTTTTGATTCTAACTCCCAAGTCATTTCCTCAACATCGTGGTTCCTCCCAAAACTTTGACTTGAGGTATAACCTGGAGCGTAGAATATGTTCCTTCTTATCCAAGATTTGAACAGGGAACCTCTTCATACGCCAAATCTTCCGCTTATTTCGTCTGGTTCTAACTTCGATAATGTGGTTCGGGTCTTTCACATATTTACGTAACATGGATATGTGAAAAACGTTATGAACACGAGACATATTTCAAGCAGAAAGAGAGTATATAGCTATTCCTACTCGATCGAGGATTAAAATGGACCGATGAATCGAGGATTAAGTTTTCCTCTCTTTCCAAATCTTGTAACTCCTTTCCGTGGAGCAACTTTTAACAACACATGATCTCCTATATCGAATTCCACGTCCTTTCGATGAAGATCAAGATAACTCTTTTATCGATTTTATGAGGTTTTTATACGTTGTCGGATCGTTTGAATCTTTTTCCGTAGTCATACGTATCAACTCCGGCCCCAACAACGCTGCTTCACCCACCTCATCCCAAAGATCTTGAGAACGACACTTTCTTCCGCATAACGCTTGAATGGAGCCATGCCAATACTTGCTTCGATAAGCTTTGTTGTTGTAGGAAAACTCCACCAATGGTAAGAACTTGTCCCAACTCCCTGAAATCAAGGACACGAGTCTTAATAGATCTTCAAGAGTTTGAATAGTCCTCTCCATTGTCGTCCGTCCGTCTCGAGGATGATATGCCGAAGCTAAACCGTAAGTCTGTACCCATAGCTTTTTGCAAACTAACCCAAAATCGTGAAGTGAATCTTGGGTCTCGATCGAAACTATGGATACCGCAAGATACCATGCGATCTTTTACAATCTCGTTTATATACATCTGAGCAAGACGTTCAAGTGTATAAGTTTCTCGATTTCGAAGAAATGAGCAGACTTGGTCAATCTATCAACAATGACCAAAATCGCATCAATGCCTTGAGAAACCTTAGGAAGGCCCCAGAACGAAATCCATGGTAATGTGCTCCCACTTCCATTCCGGAATTTCAAGTGGTTCTGAATGGACCTTTTGATACTTGATGCTCCGCTTTAACTCGTTGACAAGTTAGACACCTTGAGATAAACAACGTTATCTCTCTTCATATTGCTCCACCAAAATGTATAGCGAATATCATGATACATTTTGGTACTCCCGAGATGGATTGCAAATGGTGTGTCATGCGCCTCCATCATGATATTATACTTTAAATCGAGGTCGTTAGAACACAAAGTCCGGAGTTAACTCAAGTATTCCTTCTTCATCGATTCTCGCTTCCTAAGTAGCACCTTTGCTGCACTTTCTTCTTCATACGCATCGCCTCCGTGTCCGAGCTTTGAGCGACTTTAACTTTATCGATTAAAGTCGGTTCTACTCAGATACTTGCTATCATCATCGCATGCGTCCTCGAGTCTTTAACTCTATCTCCATCCTTTGCAAGTCACACAAAAATGGGCTTTGCGTTGACAATATCGCTTTTCGTCTTTGCATATGATTTTCTACTCAACGATCGTCACTACCACGTTCGCTTTTCGAGGATGGTATTGGATGGTATGATCATAATCTTTCAGCAGATTCAAGCCAACGTCGTTGTCTCATGTCGAGTTCCTTTTGAGTGAAGAAATATTTGAGGCTTTTATGATCCAGTAAAGATCTCCACTTTCTCCCCATACAAGTAATGCCTCCAAATTTTAAGTCAAGAACAACGGTTTGCTAACTCTAGATCGTGAGTAGGATAATTCCTCTCATATTCTTTGAGTTGTCATGAGGCATAAAGCTATAACTTTTCCATGTTGCATAAGAACACATCCCAACCCTTTGCTCAAGCATCTTCAGATGATGAAATCCTCCGAGTCGGATGGTATTGTCGTAACAGAGTCTTTGAAATAAGTCTCCTCTTGAGTTCTTGAAAACTCTTCTCACATTCTTCGCTTCCAACCGAACTTTCAGATCTTTCCGAGTCACCGAAGTCGATGGAGTAGCGATTCGAGAAAATCCTTCCACGAATCTCCGATAATAACCAAATTTAAACCGAGAAAGCTACGATACTTGGTCCATCGATTTAGGTTGTTCCTCACTTTGAATAGCTTCAATCTTTCTTTGGGTCGATAGATATTCCATGACTTGATACCACGTGCCCAAGGAATGCTACTTCTTCTGCCGTAACTCACATTTCTTGAACTGGCATAAAGCTTATATTCACGCGAAGCTTTTGGAGTGTCGCCTCAAGTGTTGCTTTCATGATCTTCACGGCTTTTGGAATAAATAAGGATGTCATCAATAAAGACGCGACCACAAAGTGATCTAAATATTCCTTGAATACTCGGTTCATCATATCCGTGAAGGCAAAGTTAGGAGCATTAGTCAATCCAAAGGACAATGGACTAGAATTCATAATGCCCGCTTCGGAGTTCGAAAAGTCGTCTTTGGAATGTCGTGGTTCTAATCTTCAATTGGTGATATCCAAACGAAGATCAATCTTTGAAAAGAATTTGGCTCCTTGCGGTAATTGGTCAAATGGTCATCAATACGTGGCAATGGATACTATTTTGATGGTGACATGATTGACTCCCGATAATCAATACAAAGTCGCATACTCCCATCTTTTCTTCTTCACGAATAGAACAGAGCACCCCAAGGAGAAGTCTTAGACGAATAAAGCCAATGTCTAACAATTTCTGCGGTTGGGTCTTTAACTCACGAAGTTGATAGAGCTATTCGATATGGGGCTTTGGAAATAGGTTTTGTACCGAGTTCAAGGTCGATACAAAATTCAATTTCACGCTCTGGGGGTAGGCAGAAGTTCTTGAGAATACGTCGGAAATTTATTAACAATAGAAATATCGTTCAAACCCGGCGTATTTTTGTTTAAATCGTGATATGAGCTAAGAAAGCTTGACATCAGATTTTTCAATAAACGAATAGCTTTATGGCTTGAGATGGCCGTGATTGATTTTAATGGTTTGGTCGTTTGAATTCGCATAATAGGTTAATTAGGAATATGAAAGCTAACAACCTTACGAAAACAATCAATTTTTTGCATGATAAGTAGTTAACCAATCAATCCACAGAATCACGTCAAATGCAAGTATTTTTAATGAAATAAGATCGACGGGTAATGTGAGGGTACCGATTTGAACCAAACAAGACTTATAAATAAATGGATGTAATGAAGGTTTCTCCCAACGGAGTTTCCACAGATAAGTCAAAGTCTAATTTCTCCTGAGTCAAATTTAATCGATGGCGCAAGTAGGAGAAATAAAAGAATGGGTAGAACCCAGATCAAATAAAGTATAGACTTCATTAGAGTTTATGATAAGCTTACCCGTGATGACCTCATTCCAGATTCCTTGCTCTTTGGGAGGTCACAACAAACGTTCTCCTCAGCTTTTTCTGGGTTTTGAATTTTCCGGGATGGCCTTTGGTGCCTCCATCTAAAGTGAATTTGTCTTGATGGCAACAAAATCGAGCTAAGTGACCTTCTCTTCCACAATTATAACACGCTTTGACGGCATTGACGCAGTTTTTGACCGATGTGTCCTCTCTCCGCATTTGAAGCATATGATAGGTGGTCTTTCTCCTTCCTTAACAATGGGTCTTTGGTCGACGCGTCTTTCCATCATTGTTGAATCTCCTTTTCTTGAAATGTCCATTCTTATTGTTTTTACGATTACCACAAAGTGGTTACCATATCCGCTTTGTTGATTCCCTCCACTTGTTGTCACCGCTCGATGACTACTACCATTTGGTATTATAATTTGCTTCTCTTTTAATTGCGTTGACTCATTATCGCGCGGCTCCACTAATCGAGCCCTATTTACAACATCCGAATACAAAACACGTTTATGAGAAATAAGATGTTGACGTATCTCCCGCTTCAAACCTCTTAAAAACATTCGCGCCATTCTCTCTTCATTATCCACCAAGTGGGGACTTAAACCGTGATAACTCCGCAAATTTTTGCCGTATTGCGACACGGCCATATTGTTTTGTTCCAACTTGATAAACTCCACCTCCTTCATGTGGCGAATACTTTCGGGAAAGTAATTGTCGTTGAACGACTCCTGGAACTTCTCCCAAGATATCTTGACAAAGAAGTTGAGTACGTTTTTACCGATTCCCACGATGAATCGCTTTCTCCGCCTTAACATAAAAGCGGAAAAGTGGAACCTTTTGCTCCTGGAGCATCCCAAGACATCAAATATCTTGTAATCTGCTTTATCCATGCCGCTTGAAGTGGTTTTTGCTTCACCCTTAAACTCCGGTGGTCCCAGCTCTTGAATTGTTTAGCGGTGACCGAGAGTTTTCCGTGTTTCCACCCACGTTTTGGGCGAGTCGCTCGCTTTCTGTCATTGCCAGATAAATTGCATAAAGCCTCACGAACATTTGATCATTCATCATTTGGTGGGTGTTGTTGTTTTTGCGTGAGGATTATCACGCCTTCGATGCACATTATCCACGATTATTGATATATGGTGAATCAACGATCGCTGGCTCCATTCTATTCTCAACATTCTCGGATGTCATTTTGAATCATCGCCACAAAACAAAAGGTTAATTGACGTGTAACAAATTATCCCTATCTTTCCGACCAACCAATAAAATAAGACATAAACTTAGGTAGTAAGTATACTAGCGAAGGTATTCCGTCTCTCCCCTCCTAGTATTATTCTCACATCTTAGCCAGGATCATATCCTACGCTCGATAATCTGGTATGACGCCCCAAAATTAGGTATACATCACCCATCTTGGGTCGCCACTTACGTGGTATGTAATTTAAATACAACTTATTAACATAACTGTCGTGTATACAATACGACATAAGCTGTGAGTTTAAATACAAATATCGCCTACTAGATATTATACAAACTCAAACAAAAGTCCTCATTCGATTATTATCACACTATTTTACGAATAGTGAGGACTACTAATCTTATCTTTCAGGACCATCACTGCGTTTCCCATTTTCGTCCCAAATTTATATTCTCATTTCCGAAGAGAAAAGCGGTGAAAGAAAGGGTGAGCTTTCTAGCCAAAGAAGAAATATTATGACTAAGATAATACGAATAAATTATCAATAGTCTTCAACAATGTTAAACCGATAAAATACTGATATACAACCCGGTTTAGCTGCAATGAATATCTAATCCATTAAAAAGTCAAGTAGAAAATAAAGTCTACTATCTTTTAGGTTTTAAAAGGTTTTTCATCATTGTTATAGTGAGACTCGACTTTAATAAATATTCCACATCATCGAATCACCTTCGCGCTACTACGGCCGAGGATATTCTTTAGTATACGACCACAATTATTCATGCCTTCTACGGCCAAGAATATTTGTGTATTCATTAATGGTCATGATCATGCCAACAATCGTCCACCGATGCACTTCTGACATCGAGGATTTTTATCACAACATTTATTACTACCATGATTACAATCGAATAGTCTCTGGTCATAATCATACCAAGTCCATTTATGCACTACAGCCACAAATGACTTTCAACATAATATAAACATGAGGATGATGTGATGATATAAGAATTCAATAAAACAAGTTCAAGAATTATTTTATCCAGAATTATTAACGTCAAAATTAGTAAAATTCAAGAATGATCGGAAGAATATTTTCATGAAAAAGATTTGGATGAAACGCAAATATCGAGGATATTCTACTAATTTCATGGAGTATAAGTCAAAGTTTTAACCAATTGGGTATAATAAAGAATGGAATAACAAAAGAAATCACCATGCATCAGATGCTTGGTAAAAAGTTATTCCAATGTAATAATAATAACGGAACGGTGTCGTGAAATTCACAACACCAAGCGGGATGTTCCAATAGAATAATAAAGATGGAACCCGGATCAGGTGTAAAAACACGAGATAGGATATTCCAACGAGAATGATAAAGACGGAACCGGATCCGGTGTAAAACACATGCACAGGATGTTCCAATGAATAATAAAAAAGCGGAACCAGTCAGGTGTAAAACACATGCAGACAAGATGTTCCAGCAGAATAATAATAAAGAGCGGAACCAGTGATGTAGGTAAAACACATGCATGAGGATGTTCCAATGTAATAATAGAAGAATGTCACCAAGTATAGGGTAAACCACGTATACTGAGTTATTCCAAGCAGAATAATAAGCGATGGAATAACAACAGTTCTCTTCTGCTGTGAATAAGAAAGAATAAGCACCCTTACTTTTGGTAGGAGATTGAATCTGCAATGACGATGAAGAATAAAATACTCTTCTTCTCTCTCTTATTCTTTCTATACTTTCTCTCTATAGCTTGAATGAATTAAGTGAAAAATAATGAAGCCCTCAGCCTCTATTTATAGAAGATTTCTAGCTTAAAGACCGTCGTGTGAAAAGGCAAGTGGCTTCGACGACTAATGATGTGAAAAGAAAAGTGGTTTGGCCTTCGTAATGTGAAACGACAAGTGGTTCGACGTACAGTAAAGGTAATTACTATTAACGAAGGTAAATACTATTGACGAAGGTAAATACTATTCACAAGGGTAATTATTCACAAGGGTAATTACTATATTGTGAAGGTAAATACTATTCACAAGGGTAATTACTATCGTGAAGGTAAATACTTATCGATTGAAGGTAATTACTATTCACAAAGGTAATTACTATCGACGAAGAGACTCTTAGATAATGACATATGAGCCCCCCATAAAATAATCAAACTTACCACAAATCATAACTACATATTTAATCTTTCAACAATTATTAATCATTTATAATCATCGATCTCAATTATTGATTTAATCTTATAACATATTATATGGATGATAATGTGATAATAATTGAATCAATAATATAAGAGATATGATGCAAAGAATTATCAGAAGAATAATTGAAAGCATATTGAGTGACTTCTCACGTAAAGATCAATAATCAATACCAGTGTGCTTATGCAACCAATAGCGCGTACATCGTATTTTTACCACGGGTAGTTCAGCAGTTTTAACGGTAGACTTACCTCAGCAAGTTATTTTTATAAAATATTTTTTGTCGTTTTCTCAATCCGACAATAATTTACATTGTGGGGTCCACTAATGATTGAGTAGTTATACGAATATTCCCAAAAAGAATATTCCCCACCAAACGTAATATTTTATAACAACTTGCATACTTTGTAAAATTTATAAATATTACCCACAACTATAACATTATATCAAATTTATTCCATAATATTCAAAAATAATATTTATAGAAAAATTCATCTTTATTTATAAAAGTTGGGTCTTACACCTATATCTTGGTGACATTATTCTTATTATTTATTTATTAGTTGGAACATCCCGTATCATGCTTTTACGTAGGACCGCGGTTCCATCTTTATTATTCTGTCTTTATTATTACATTGGAATATCGCATGCATGTGTTTTACAGGACTAGATTAAAATCTTTATTATTACGTATTTATTATTACATTTGAATAATGCATACATCTGGCAATCGCATGCGTGGTAATTTCTTTTATTATTTCATTATTTATTATACTCGGTTAGTTAAAATTTTGACTTATACTCCATGATTTTATTGGAATATCCTTGGTATTTAAGGCTTCATCCAAGATTTTTAATGAAAATATTTTTTACGAGCATTCTTGAATTTTACTCTACAAAGCAAAGATCATGTTGACAATTTGGACGTTATTAGTTCCCTGAATAAATTAATTCGTGAACTTATTTTATTGAATTATTATGTCATCAATATCATCCTCATGTTATATTATGTTATCTTTTTGGCTTACGTGCATAGATGAACTTAGTATGATTACGAATGAGGGATCATTCGTATAATCGTGCCATTGATATAAATGATGTGACAAAAGTCGCCGATTGGCGCTGTAATGCACGTTGATGGATAGTTTTTGGTATGATTATGACTAAGGGGTGATTCGGTATAGTCAATAACCATTGATAATTTGATGAAAATTCTTGATAGTGATACGTGGATGATTAGATATTGTGGTTTATTCATTAAACCGAGTCTTAGTGATAAAATTGATGAAAACCTTTTAAAACCTAAAAGATAGAATTTTATTTTCTACTTGACTCTTTTAATGGATTAGATATTCCACCGCAGATTAAACTAGTTGTCTATCAGATTTTATCGGTTTAATATTGTTGAAGACTATTGATAATTTATTACGCATTATCTTAGTTATAATATTTCTACTTGAAATTTAATTGAAATTTCACAATTTTCTTTCACCATTTCTCTTGAAATGAGAATATAAATTTGGGACGAGTCGGGGAAAAGAGTGATGGTCCGAAGATAAGATTAGTAGTCCTCACTATTCGTTAAATAAGTGTGATAATAAATGTAATGAGGACTTTCGAGTATGGATATTGTCTAAATGACAATATTCCTATTAGAACTCTCGATTTATGTATTGTCAGTATATTCTGCGTGACGGATGTATAATTAAGTCAGTATTTGAATTTATGTACTGTGTAAGTTCAGAACCCAAGATGGGTGGCGACGATACCTAATTTTAGAGGCGCCACATTGTGTTTGACCTTTGACATTAGCAATATGGATGTGTTTGAACTTTAAGCAAATGCATTTATTATCTTTATTATTATATATTATTTTGCTTTATATTATTATTTTGTTTGGATAAATGTAAAGATAAAATAAAAAATCTATAAGGACTATAGGATAGATTATCCGTTCCACAAAAAAAATATTAAAAAGTCACTAGAAATGTCATTAAAAAATGTCATCCTATAAGGACTATTGTAAAAGAGTCCTTCAGGGGATATTTTTAGTGACATTCTAGTTTATTTTTTTTTTTTTTTTGGGTTTTTTACTCAAAAAAATATAGTATAAGATTTATTCCAATATATTTTTTATAAAAATAGTGTTTTAGGTATAATTTGGATACATCTGAAAGCGAGGATACATGCGGTTTATACAACTCTCTATTTTTGTATGTATCCAAATTACATCTAAAACATTATTTTTTACAAAAATTTCAGTTGAAATAAATATTATACATTTTTTGATAGATATTACAAAAATAAAAAACCAAAATAAATAAATAAATAAAAAATGTCACTAAAAAAATGTTCCGCTAGACTTATTGATTTTAAAACGGTAATGATCAGGCAGCTAAAGCAACGGAAGCTATGAACGGCGTTGAACCGCACCATTTTAAACATCTGTGTCAATATCAGTCAATTACCTCATTATTATTATTAAAGTCTGGTCTTAATAATAATATTTATTTAATAGTATTAAATTCTGTCACCTCCTCTGACTAAATCATGATGAAAATCCTGAAGCCGGAGACAAATATTCGATATAAAAACCCCGACAAAAATTAAAATAAATTTAACTGATAAATAAAATTAATAAGTTACTAATATATAGAGCTGTGTTCGTAAAACTTTCCTTCTCTCTCACTCACTCACTTACCACTCTACACGCACAAACTGCGTGTTTTCTTAATCGGGCATGGATGAAAATAAGAATAGCTCCGAAGTTCTTGAAGAAGTGAATAATTTAAAACCAGAAGAATATGAAGAAGATGGAATTGAAGAAGGAGAAGAAGAAGATGATGATGAGGAGGAGGAGGAGGAATTTGATGATGAAAATCAGCAGAGACAACTCCATGAGTTAGAGAGTTCGAGGACCCCTATTACAACAACCGACTCAAATGTTGCTCAATTGGAAACCCTAGTCTTGCCCGAGAATGATCTACAATTCGATTTAATTACTTCCTCTCACCTTCTATCTGGTACGACATCACTTTTATATTTACTCCAATTTCATTCCATATATATATATATATATATATATATATATATATGCAAAATATGATGAGTTTGATTTGACAGAGGTGCCGGTGGAATATACTCTGCAACCGCACGACTCTGCAGAATTCAAGGTTAGGACTTGACTGCTTTTAAGTTTCTTTTTTTCTTTCTTTTTTTAATATTCCGTACCTTTCTTTTTCGTGGATATTTTAGTTGTTTTGTATCAGTTTGTAACTCGTAAACGAAACTCTGTGAGAGTGCCTGTTTTTTCTGATAAAATGAAATTGTTGCAGCAGCATTTGTCTGTCAATCTATTATATTTTGGTGTATGCAAATGAGCCTTGATGGACGTGTTCTGTGGTATTATTAATTTCTCCAGTAATCCTCAAAGGAGTTTCTTGTTTGGTTATAGTGATGAGGTCCTCTTTTGAATTCTAGATTCTCAAGTGTTGTTCATTGTTTTCCAGGGTATAAAGGATGTAGTTGTAATTTTGGTCTTTTGAGAATACTAGAAAGAAAGATGAATCAAATTAGAGATCTTTGTCCTAAATGTGTTAAGGGTGATGATCCCCCCACCCCCCACCCTCCCAAAAAAAAAAATTAAAAAAAATAAAAAATTGAACTAGTGTAAAGATGTTAACTTTACTACTTTTGCTTCTGTATATTAGTATATAACTTAGTATTCTCCTCTTTTGGGGTTTCTCTAGAAATAAGGGTAAATCCCTCGTAGTTTTTGGCACTTGCTCTGTAGAGAGTGGCTACTGTCTAAGAGGCTTAATAGATGCAAAGGGTGCTTATTTTTCTTGTATGGTTGAAGAGACATGTTTTTTTAGGCCAGGTATTGTTGGGCTTGTTAAATTAGGAGGTAACTTGGTTTTTATTTTGAAGAATAGACCCCCTAGTGGGTAAGTTAAGGGTTCATCTAGTTAGCTGGAAATATTTCTAGACTTAGAGCAAGGCAGCGGCACGCGGGGGGTAGCGTGTAGTGGGTGGGTGAGAGTATTTAAGATTGACCACAATCTGTTTGGCTGGGAGAAGTTTCTTTTTCTTTGGTTTTTGGTCAATCTGTTTTGTATCTCTTGTCTTCTTAATTCTCATGTCTCTAGTTTCGTCGGTAAATATTGCAGATTACAGTGTGATAACCCTGCAACATTGTCATCCCTGCATTCGATACTATTCTCTCTATATATACAATGATCCTAATATGAGGTCTATGTAAGAAGTTTGGTTAGAAAGTTTTGTTAGAATCTAGAAATTAAAATTATGACATTAATCTCTTAGGCATCCTGAACCAATAAGCTTCTTTCCCATGGTAACATTCAAGCAGCTTTCAAGGATAGCAGCATAGTCCTCAAATGTCAAAGTTTTTCCTCATTTGCCTACAGAAATAATGGATTCATTGGCAAAAAAATAAATGGGAGACTAAAAGATGAGCTCCAAGCTCCAGCCACCCTATAACGAATTATTGGATTTCTCATAACTGCCATAGGATCAAATATTAGTTTCCCTTAAATAGCATCACCGAACTATCCATCTTTTTGTGTATTCAAAGAAGGTTGAGTTTTTTAAAGTTCCAGGCGTGTAAGCTTTAGTATCCATTGTCTACAATCATGAATTTCTATTTGTATCAAATGTTTTGTCTTTTGTTTTGATCTTGATCTTCTTATCTCCCTCAGCATCAAACTAGAGTATGCCAACAGCAAGCCTTGGTAAGTGTTGCAACTCGAACTGATCATGAGCAATTGCTGAATCATCTTCAGTTATCTGGATGTCAAAATTCCTCGCTGGAATTATCACCAACTTCTGTTTCACAATCCATTTTATCTGTCCCAAGGCCAACTTTACAAGAACAAAGAGTGTCACCTCTAGGGAACAGTAATGGTATATGTGTATCAGAAGTGAACCAGAAAAATTCTTTCTATTCAAAAACTGTATCTACTTCCCCTAGTGTCAAGGCATTTTCTGTTGATGGATACAATTGGCGGAAGTATGGTCAGAAGCAGGTGAAAAGTCCACAAGGTTCTCGAAGCTATTACAGGTGCACATATTCTCAATGTTATGCCAAAAAGATCGAGTGTTGTGATAACTCTAGTTCTGTTATAGAGATAATTTACAAAAGCGGCCACAATCATGATCCTCCGCAGAAAATAAATTGCACAAGGGAAAGAAGGCTTGCATTATCTGTAGTGCCTGTTGTAGGTAGTAATAATACTAGTCATCCAGTCAGGACACTCAGCAATACAGAGCTATCCACTTCATCAGGAGAAATGATACAGGAAAAAACCCCTGTACCTGAAACAAAACAGCAGAACTTGAGTGGTTCTGATGGGATTGCTCAGGTGAATGTCATGGAGGAGCATATTGACAAACCCAACCTGAAAAGAAGGCAAGTTTCTGGTTGTAATCTTATCTTTGTTCCTAAGTTGGAAAATGCAGAGTTTGAAGCAGTATACCAATTTAACTTCATTTTCCTTTTTGGATTATCAGATTGAAGAAAAACAGCATAGCATATCCAGGTCCTAATGTCAAACCTTTCAAAAAACCTAAATTTGTTGTGCATGTAGCTGGTGATGTGGGAATTTCAGGAGATGGATACAGGTGGAGAAAGTATGGACAGAAGATGGTGAAGGGAACTCCTCATCCCAGGTGAAATGCCTATTCTTTGCTTTCCAAAGAACCCTGTTCTTTAAATCTGAATTTGGTTCCTCATACTGTGCATATCATATGTTATGATGATAGTTTATTTGACTTTTTTTGTGTGTTAGAACTGTAATTGCAAAGGTTCTTCTAAGCTATCTTGCTTAGGTACAAGTTCACTACAATTTTTAACACAGCACAACTTAGCTTATAAAAATTACTAATCCCTGAACGTGTGAAGACAGTCAACTTTTTGAAAGTAACACAGTTTTTTAAGGTCATGGCTTAATTAGATAAAGCTTCAGCGGCTTGGTTTCTCTTTCTGAAACAATGATCAAACTTGAAGATGAAAGTAAACGTAAGCTTCTTTCTACATGCAGAAGTGTAGCAAATAGACGGGGAAACCCTGCAGCAATTAGATTTAGATCCCATGTCTACAAGGTTCTTGAATTTAATTCCATAACATCATTAATAATTTCTTAGTAATGCAAATCTCAATGAGACATAAGGTGGCTATAGATTTGGCACAGTGCACATTTGCTTATGGTTTGAACTCTCTCTTGGGTATATATTTCAGGAACTACTACAGATGCACTTCAGCTGGATGTCCAGTTAGAAAACACATTGAGACGGCTAATGATAGCAGAAGTTCTGTTGTAATAACATACAAGGGAATACATGATCATGATATGCCTGTACGAAAGAAAAGACATGGCCCACCAAGTGCTCCTCTTCTTGCTGCTGCTGCCCCTGTTTCGATGAATAATTTGCTAAATAAAAAACCTGAAGAACTCCAGAATGAGGTATCTGCAACTCAGTGGTCAGTGGACAAGGAAGGTGAACTGACTGGCAAGACATTGGACCTTGGAGGGGAGAAGGCAATGGAATCTGCTCGAACCCTATTGAGCATTGGTTTCGAAATCAAACCTTGCTGAAATCCATTTGGGTGAAGAAATTTAAGAATGTGCACTTCTCTGAGGAAAATATGCACTTGCTTCCATATAAATTCAGGCACTACGGGTTCTTGCCCCCCCCACCCCCCACCCCCCACTCCACCCCCTCTTATCCCTCCCTCTACTTCCCTAGTAAAAAGTTTGTGTATTTACATGCAGAATTTGCTTCTTACCCACGTATGTAACTCTGGAAGCCCTTTCTCTGTCGGGAGACAACATTGAAACAACAGCCCCTGATTTTCCCCCACTAATGAAAATCAAAGATTCACGGTGGACACCTAATCAAAGCTAGAGTAGATATGTCAATTCTTACAGCAAACACAATAATAATGGGCGTCTGTTTTTGGTTTCCTGGAAAAGTGGGAAACTAGTGTTTTACACAATTCCATATATCATGTCATGTAAGTAAACTTATGAGGCATGTCATGTAAGTAAACTGTAAGGATTTTATTAAATAAACAAGTCTGTTTAAGTCAATTTAGTTAAAGGGGTATTATGTTTTTTTTAATTCCAATAGTCGGGTCATTATTGTCTATTTATCTTTTTCTTCTTATTTTGTTAGACTAAATTTTTACTGGAGAGGGGGAGCATGTGTTCATTACTTCATTCTTCTCTCCTCGATTGCTGAGATCAGAGGGGGTGAGAGTATATGTATGAAATCCAATCTGTATTTGAAGGCAGCAAATGAATGAATATATATGATCTTCTCTATCAACTCTCTGTTCTCTCTCTTTAATCCCCTTTCTCAACTCTAATTGTTGTCTTATTTCTCTCTTAAATTCCCTGGTTCTCTACATATATGATTGTCCAATTCATTACAATTGGTATCAGAGCCTTCGAACCTGCACCTACAGACACAATTGCAAGAGTCAGTTTTTACACTGCAACAAGGATTTGATACAAAATTGGAGCATCTCATGAAGAATTTTGAGGTCCTCCTAAATCAACAAGTCTTGGCTAAAACAAAGAAGCCCCCACTCAGCCAGGGTCCTCAACTTCACTTTCAAGTTCTATTTTAGGTCCCTATGAGCCCTCTCTTAAAACAAATAAGTTGGATGATATTTTTAGGACTATTAAGTTTGAATTCCTAAAATTTGATAGGGATAACCCTACGTCATGGATCAGAAAATGTAACAAGTTATTCTCACATCATATGGTGTCTGATCCTCAGAAAGTGTATTTGACTACTTTAACTCTAGATAGAAGGGCAGGCTGAGTTGTGGTACTCAGGATTTGTGCATGAAGGGCAAGAGCTGACATGAAAGGGATTAATAGAGGATATAATTGTCAGATTTAGCCCAGAGGCTAGTGATAATCCCATAAGAGAACTTAAGAAATTACAACAATGGGGTCAGTTAATAAGTACAAAAAAAGGTTTAAGGCCATCCTTAATGAAGAATTTTTTATGCACTGTTTTATAGGTGGACCGAAGTTGAAAATACAGTTGGGAATGTAGAAACTGAAACCAAAAACTCTCAAGAAGATGATTAGACTTGCTAAAGTTGAGGAGGCTAAACCGGAGGCCTGGCTTAAAAGGAGTAGGTCAACAAGCCTATTGGGGGTGCCACTTACCCAAAATTGTGCCTACACCACAACCCAAACCTGTCACCATGAATAATGCAGAAACTGCTAGGACCTTACCTATAAGGAGTCTGACCAGATAACAAATTAATGAGAGAAAAAAAAAAGAGAAGAGGTTATGTTTCTCATGTGATCAACCATTTGTGAGGGGTCATGTGTGTACCACAATTGTTCATGATGTTAACCTCAGCTGCAAATGACTGAGTTAGGAGAAACTGAGTACTGTGAAGAAACAAACAAGGGGGAATTGCAAGAG